>CM060389.1:89372283-89463283 GCA_030545235.1 Helianthus tuberosus
GTGTACTAGGTAAGTATATTTATAAAATGTTTTAAAATCACGCGAGATGAATTTTGAAATTATGTATAAGGTTTTTGAAAGACATGGATGATGCTTTTCGAAATCATGCACTTGATAAGAAAATGTACTGTGTTAATATTGCCTTCAGACTATATGAAATATTTTGAAATTAGGAAGGTTGGTTTTGATAACATGGCCAATGTTTTTGAAATAACATAGACAATGCATTTAGAAAAATTTGTTTTCAAACTATATGAAATGTTTTGAGATCATGAAGATTGTTTTTGAAATACTTATACTGTGTATGTTGAAAAATCAAAACGTAATGGGTATGAGATTTGAAAATACCCTTAGTTATCTAACCAAGGATTCAAAGGTACAGATGTGTAAAAAGCACGATTACTCATAATTTCACTTTATTTCATGTACTTCGTTTCTTAGAATGAAACAAGTACTTAAAATTTTTGGGGGAATCATGAGTGATCATTTGAGAGGGAGAATCACAAGAGTAGTTTGTAAGGAACATAGTTCCTTGATGTAGGTATCATAGGAAAAGTCATACACACATGTAACTACACTCGTATATCAGAACTGTGAACAACAATTTATTTATAATCAAACAGATTGTTTCACATTACAAGAAATAGAAGAAACAAAAGCATAAGACAACAACATCTTCCAATCAGCCAACTGCTCATCCGTGGGTTGGATTTGCATTAGAAAGCTTTGGGCATTTGTTCCTGAAATGGCTCGTATCGCCACAGTTGTAGCACGATCCAGGCGGAAAGCGAGCTTGAGTAGGGTTGACTTGGGGTTGATTTGGACCACTTTGGTTTGGGGTAAATCAACAAGCATTTGCCAGGTGACCGAGTCGCCCACATGATGCACACAAACGACACTGTAGGTGAGCTAAGTGGTGTGCATTACATTTGTCGCATATTGGGGCTGTTCCCTTGTATTGCTTCTTAGCAGGTGGTGTTGCCACCCGGATGGGTCCTGTTTGATTTGGTACTGCTGCAACACAAACTTTTGCTGTATGACCTTTACGTCCACAAATTTGGCATTCACGGCACTTCACCATAGCATGATGATAAAGGTTACATTTGTTGCACAAGGGTGAAGTTCCATTGTATGGCTTCCTAGCTGGTGGCCTTGCCGCATGGCTAGGTCCCGCTTGAATAGGTGTAACCGCTGCGGGTTTCCTTGAAGCCTTACGCTTCCTTGATTTTGGTGCTGGCTTGACTTCTGCTTCCTTTGGTGGCTCTTGAGTGGCTTCATTGTCGAGACGGGAGGCTTCATTGTTGAGACGAGCCATGGCAATGCCTAATTCCACAGTCTTCTGAATCACTTCGCCTATTTGCTGGGCAAATTTGGCTGTTCGCTCGGACATTTGACCAGTGCTGAGAGGAATAGACATTCTAGAAGAAAATGAAAGACATAGGAAGAAACGAGTGAAAGGTTATTGGATAATCAATACAGAATGGTAACTAATGAAAATTGTGATCATTTGTTTGTTACCTAAGGCAAACAAATGAGATGGTGACAAATCAAAGTAAATGGGTCAAAATAATGTATCGTGAAGACATGCTCGCCTATAAGTGAACATTCATCCCAAGAATTCCCAGGTAAGCACAACTGGTCTCGCGTCTGATGAGATGTATACGAAGTGCTTGCCTAGACAGAAAACCCAGAATACAGGCATTCACCCTTCCAGTTTGCACGTGTTCACATTATTTAAAACCCAAAACCTTGACGAGATTTTGAAAATTCAAAGGGGTTCAAAACCATATAACAGAGGGTTCAAAACCTAGTAATCAATCATCCTAGAACAGATGATTAGTTTTCAAAGCGGTTTGGAAATTTATGTTCTTGTTGAGGTCGTCGCCTAAGGATAGGTGACGGTATCGTTTTATGACTAAACGCAAGTAAACTCGCGTTAGGGTCCTAAGAAGGTTATAGACTAGGTCAAAGTATTACTAATAACCTAATTCCCTATAACCATGAGCTCTGATACCAACTTTTCTGTCACACCCCGACCACGTAAAACAACAAAACATGGCGGAAATATCGGGGAGTGTTGTAACAGAATCATTGTTTCATAACACATGGAAATTTAAATATTGTTTTATTAACTACACGAGTTACAATGTCTTGACAATCAAAGAAACATAACATAAATAACTAGTCTTGCATCTTTTATTGTCACTAAGGCCCATGTCCGCCTAAGTGTATCTTGATCAATCCTATGCTTCATTTCCTGAAACACATGTGAAAATAGGTACGTCAGCATAAAGATGCCGGCGAGTACATAGGTTTTGTGAAAATAAGATTCATGACTTCTGTTTAAGAAAATGTTTAGTCATGAACCCTATAATTTGTTTTGTCTTTGTAAATAATTTGAAAAACAATAGTTCAGATGATACGTATAAATAAGAGAATAATGCATGATTAAATGAATAACCATGTAAAATGAGTTTGTATAAGTTAAGTTGTTTGTAAAACAATGTATTGTGAAAAGTATGTTATTTGTATAAAATGTTATATGTCATAAACTGAAATGATTCAAATAACGCTACGATATGTAATACCATACAAACACTTATATATAGGAAGTACCAGCGGCGTATCCACCATGCTTGTATCATATTACACACGCCTCGTTACTTAATCACTTACTCAAACCAAACCAACAATGTAAGATGTCTATGTTTAAATCAACTTCCAAATGTATTGAAATAATATATTAAAATGTTTATGTCAAGATGTAAATCATGTAATGTATAACCAATGTCAAAAGTGTTTATGTGTCAAATGTAAACCATGTAATGTGTAACCAAAATAATATGTATGGCTAGTGAAAATGCATCAACTAAACCATATGCACAAGAACATAGTATTGAAGTAAAACTTGGTTTAAATCAAAGCTATGTTTTGTGGAAATGCATGATTAATGTAAATCATGTAATGTGTAACCAAAATGATATGTATGGCTAGTGAAAATGCATCAACTAAACCATATGCACAAGAACATAGTATTGAAGTAAAACTTGGTTTAAATCAAAGCTATGTTTTGTGGAAATGCATGATCAATGTAAATCATGTAATGTGTAACCAAAATGATATGTATGGCTAGTGAAAATGCATCAACTAAACCATATGCACAAGAACATAGTATTGAAGTAAAACTTGGTTTAAATCAAAGCTATGTTTTGTGGAAATGCATGCTATACTGATACGAACATCTATGCAGTGTTGTGAAAATGCATACATCCAAGCCTTGAGACTGCGGCGATAAACCCTTAAACCACTTAAAGGTTTATCTAAATTATGTATATCGAATTCGGTCATTCCTTTCATCCCCATTCCCAGGATGTCCGGAACGGGAGTTGTCAATTCCTATGGTACCACTACCTACTAACGAACGGCGTAGCTAATGTTAATGAATGTATTGTTCCATTGTAAACAACCCAAATGTCATAACAAAATGTAAGCATGTGATGAAAACACTGTACTAAGTATGTAACCAACGGACATACATAGCATAAAACGCAAATGTAAAACAATGTACTAAGTATGAACTAAATGGACATACATAGCATAAAACACAATGAAATCATGTACTATAATTGTACTATTGAACATAACAAGCACATGATATGAAAACATGGAAAGCATGAAAGTAACAAGTAGGCACATGTGTTCCACCCCAAAACATTTGGAAACCAGTAAAAGAGGGGTCTATGTACTCACTTGAGATTGCTCAGTAGTCCTTGAATAACAACCAAACAATGCTAGAGATCACGGAATCAAACGGCACCGAATATAGGTAACTATGTTAATAAACCGGACCTAAATCGGAAGATCGGATAGAATGCGGGTTCGTAAACCAAACGAGTATGGAAACTCGTGTAATATGGTTTAACAAAGCCTACATACTAAATGAAACCTAACCTAAGTGCTTTTGACCCATCGCGACCCATTAAGGTAGCTTATGCTACTTTAACGCGTCGTGCGCGTGAAACGCGTTCGGACCGCCTAACTAGTCCTATGACAAGTGTTATATGCATAAACATGTTACATAATCAGTTATGTGACAAAAGTTTAGGTTACATATGCTTAATTACCAATTATACATGAAAAGGGTATTCTGGTAATTTACCTAAGGCATATAAACTACCTATCATACAACTACTTAAACGATGTGACCATAAGGTATAACCTCGGAAGGTTATTCCCTATATACTATGGTCACCTAATGTATTTGGTCAGATCCTAATGATCGACCAAACTGGGTCGGGTTCGAAGGTATAAGCGATTTATCAGATCGCTTACCCTACGACCCTAGACAACGTGGTAATCAGTAGGCATAGTCCCAAGGGACTATAACCATCGTGATTACAATCACGTTGCGAAGTTCAAACGAACTTCGCATTGACCATAAGCTGGTCAACGCTGAAAGTCAAACCAAGTTTGACTTTCGGACTCAAAAAGCAATAAAAGAAAGAAAAGAACGAAAGAATACTTACGAAGGGTCCCCGAATGCTAATCTAGATCGAAATAACTCAGGTATGAAACAATGGTTTCAACTTAGAGTCTTTAAGATCAGATTCTAGTGATTTTTGAAGTTGGGGTGATGGGGTATTTATAGTATTCGGTCCACCGTTAAGATCATTTCATGGAAACCGTGCTCGAATCCTACCCGTACATGTGTTGCAAAGTTATGGTAACTACAAATGGGTTCTTATCAGCTGACTAAGCAAGTGTGAGTTTGTGGTTGTGGTTAAAACAGCTGGAATCTGCTGTTAGAAACACTGAATCTGGTCTGCAGAACCCTTACGCATCGTAGGGGAAAAACCCCTGCGCATCGTAAGCATACAAGTTTGGCAGAATTACAGTTTTGGTCCCTGTTATGCATTCAGCCCATTTTCGACACGTTTAAGGCCCGTTAACCCCATTTCAAAGCTCTAAAATGAAGTTAAAGTATTGGGAACTTAAAAAATGCTCAAAAATATCTCGGATGTCGGTTCGTTTAGCCGTACGGTTGCGATGTTCGGTTAATTACGACGGAATGCGCATAAGCGCGAAAAACGATCCAAATGACGAAACGAATGGATTTTTCTTATGCCGAACACTAAAATAAAATGTTTTAGTGCTTACATAAATTTTTGGATGTCCGGATGTATTCAGAACGTAAGTTATGCGCGAAAATGCAAACTTGTGCACTTTTTGACACTTTTAGTCCCTGAATGACCCAAAAGTTTATTTTAGCACACCGAACCCCTCAAAGCCTATTTTTAAGCTATATAAAGGATATTTAAGGTGTGTTTAACTTATGTTCATGTTCCGGAATGTTCGTTACATTTCAAATTGGCATACTTTCGCAGTTTGTCAAGTTTAGTCCCTGTAAGCGAATTAGCTTGTTTTTGCCATACCAAAGCCTTCAAAACTTATTTCTAAGTTATGTAAAGGTTATTTAAGGTATGTTAAGCCTATGTCACTATTCTGGAGTGTTTGTTGCATTAAACTGGTTATATTTACGCATCGGTGCTCGTATAACCTTCCAGAAAGCGATTTAGAGTTTGGAATTGAACAAAAATTGATATGTGCAAATGATATACATATTTTTACAAATCCCAAATATGAAATATAATATTTCATTGGTTCGGTATTTGTTTGATGGCCATGGAGGCACAGGTGTTACACACATGATATCTTTAACTAGATCGACGAATCAATCTCTTTAACTAGACCACCCAAGAGGTCTCTGTCACACCCCCAAAATACCACACGCGGAAAACCCCCCGCGAGGCGTGTGACATACCAGGATCTTAGCCATCAATCACATTGAACTCATAGATATATGTAAATAAAACTTTCATTGATTAAAAGTAAGTGTTACAACGTTACAATATTTCACAGTTTACAGCGGAAGCATAATTCATTCATTAAGAGTTTATAACCACATGTAAAAGCCATTTGTGTTGTGTTATGTTTCCATGTATCTCGACCCGTGACCACTCCAGCCTCCCAGACAGCAAGTTCCAGTCAATATGCACCTAAAGACCTGCAAGGCATGTAACAACGAATCAACAACAAAGTTGAGCGAGTTCACAGTTGGGTGTTCGTTTTAAGTTGTTTACAAAAACATAGTTTATCTTTAGTTGGCTTACTTGCCGTGGGGTTTACCCCATAGTTGAAAATATGATTAACCAGTTTACCCTGTTTCCCAAACATATCCATAGTTGGTGGGGGCTTCCCATGTGAATTACCAGTTTACCCTGTTTCCCAAACATATCCATAGTTGGTGGGGGCTTCCCATGTGAATTACCAGTTTACCCTGTTTCCCAAACCTTTTTACGATATTTAGTGGGGGCTTCCCATGTGCGTTACCAGACCGTACCATATCGACTACTACGAAAATAAGTTGTGCCCTAAGTCAATGTCTATCAGCATTGACCCTTTGCCTTTAGTCCATTAGTACACGCCCGTTCGAACGACACGGTGTGAGGTTTGTTAAACCTAATAGCGTTATCAACTAATGACCCGCTCGCCATCGGCCTCGGCGATTAAGTCGATATTAAATGAGGGACTTATGATAGAGTTTTGGTCCAGTATGTTTAATCTTGTTGTCCTACCCAAGGAGGACGAACGTACGTATACTACCCAAGGAGAATACACAAGGTTTAATCTTGTCATCCTACCCATGGAGGATGGCCGTACATATCCGATCACATATGTTTAATCAGTTGGCATTCACATAGTTTGCATATAAGTCATGGTCTTGAATGTGTGCTCAGGCAACCCTAACACACAGCATTTAACAGTTATTCTAGTTCATATCAGTCCACAGTTCACAAGTATGTTATGTAAGAATATCTAACAGTTGAGTGTATTGGTTTCTAAGAATCAACTTATATCATTTGACTATAAGCATACATCATTAACAGAAGACACTACAAATCTTATTCACATAATCAATCACCAATATTCCCGTAGTTGACATGACATGTTAACCCACTGTTCATGCAAAGACCCTTCTGGCGAAACCCCCTATATGGCGAAACCCCTTGTTTCGTCGTGATCCCCACTGACGAAACCCACAAGTTCCCAGATAACCTCTGGGTCACGACGGGAGTTCTAACGAACTCGAACAATGGGTATCCTGGTGCGTTTGAGAACCTTAACGTCTCGGTCAGTGATTTCTACTGGTTCCTCGACGAATCGCAGCTGATCGTCGATAGTGAGCTCCTTGAAAGGAACTGTGTGGGTTTCATCTGACAGACACTTCTTCAGATTCAACCCACGGAATGTGTTGTGAACTCCACTAAGTTTTTCGGGTAGATTCAATCTGTAGGCCACCTTGCCAATTCTCTCCGTGGTTTCGAATGGTTTAACATATCGCGGTTTAAGTTTCGCCTCGTATACCAAAACGAAGTACACCTTCCCAAGGTGAGACTTTAGGTAGTACTCGATCCCCAACTTGGAACTCGAGTGGTTTCTTACACTTAACAGCGTAGCTTTTCTGGCGGTCACGAACTGCCACCATTCGTTGTCGTAACTGAGCAATCTCCTCTACTATGTGAATGATGAGTTCTGGGCCGGTGAGTTGGCCGTTTTCGACTTCTGCCCAACAAAGAGATGATTGGTACCTCCGTCCGTACAATGCCTCGAACGGAGCAGCCTGAATGCTGGTGCGGTAACTGTTGTTATACGAAAGCTACACTAAAGGGAGGTGTCTTCTCCGATCGTTGCCAAGGTCGATTTTATGTGCTCGAAGCATGTCTTCAAGAGTTGGGATGGTGCGTTCAGTCTGCCCATCCGTCTGTGAGTGATATACTGTGCTCATGTCTAAACGCGAGCCAAAGGATTTGTGCATCGCTTGCCACAAATCAAATGCAAATCATGGGTTGCGATTAGAGGTAATAAAGGTTGGCACCCTGTGCCTAGCACCCACTTCTCTCAGGTAGATGACTGCAAGAGTAGAAAAGCTTATCTGTTTCCTTGATGGCTAGAAAGTGTGCTGGTTACGTGCGACAACTAACGATTTATCCAGGTGATATTGTTTCCGTTTCGAGTTGTAAGTAGACTATCGACCAAATCCATGGCAGTCTGTTTTTTATTTCCATGTGAGGGTTGCTGGTTGTTGATGCTATACCTTGACTTTCCACAAGTCGATCCATCATTCACATACTTAACTAAATGAGCCTTCATGTCTGCTTACCAGTACAAGGTTTATAGATCCTAATGCCTCCCATCAAAAACCCAGTTAAACAAAGGTTGCTACTCCATGTCCCGCATGGGTTCAACTTGAAAATTCCTCTTCCTTTGGTTCTCCAGTTTGAACAGAGTGAGTCCGAATTCGGTAAGTTAAAGTCGATAGCGAGCGGTAGAGCTCGTGCCCGTTCAGGTTTCATAGTCATATTCATGCAGAAGTTCCATCCAGTGATGTCATTGTATGCTTTAGTTCTTTCGAACATCAGTACTTGGGAGGCCCTTGCGATCGGTCTAAATAACGCATCGGGTACCGTCCAAGTGATGCCTCCGTCCAAAATCCCAAAGCCACGGTCTTCACCGCCAGTCGTGTGTGTCGTGCAGTTCCCCTTTGTAGTTCCATTACGTAAGTCATCATTCTCTCGTATTGCGTCGGTGTGTAACTTGGACACTGATTCGAACCATCATGGTATACCACTAAATCACCCGCACCATCGGGTAAGGGCAATACTCGGTGCATTGCAGAGTTGGAATTTGAAAGCTGAAGAGACATCCTCATGTTTCGTCTTTCACGAACATAGCACCATACTGTGCTAAAGAGATTTAAGCTGTGCGACCTTCGAACATCCTGTGGGTAAGCTGCGATAGTATCTAGCGAAACCAAGGAATTGCTGCGTCCCCGAAGGAATCTTTGGTGTCGATCAATTTCTAACAATATAGACCTTAGCGAGATCCACGTGTATTCCCACTCTATTGGTTACATGATCAAAATGCATCTCTCGAATCTAGATGTGGCTTTTAACAAAACTTCGCACGTATTGGCTCATCCCACTGAAACACTGAGGTAGGGTACATATGCCACCCATGGTGTTCCTTTCTCCTGGTCATGATTCAGCACGTTGTCAACAAATACGGTCGACTCATGTGATCCCTGAAACTGCTGGTGTGTTGATCAACTCAATGATCCTGGTGTACAGAGTTTAAATGGTTGCATTGCATTCGACAAGCCGTTCTAAGAGCATTCTCCTCTTGGTCTTCTATCTGATGATAGTTCGTTCACTAGCCAATCCTCGAATGGAAGCTTGTTCCTCGTAACTAGTCGACAGGTTTTCAATACGTGGTCAAGGCAAACGGTTCTTGACTGTCACCTTGTTGAGTTCTCGATAATCAGCACACCTACGAAAAGGTTCATCTTTTCTGGTATAACTGAGGCTCCCCAAAGCGAAAAACTAGATCCGATGAAACTCAAGTCCAATAATTCCTGAAGTTGATTAGGCAGTTCCTGCAACCTTCCTGGTGCAAGACAGTAAGATGTATTAGTAACAAGGGCTACTTTTGGCATGATACCGATTTGATACTCCACCTGAGTAAACCTGACAGTTCTTCTGGTAGTACTTAGGGAGAAATCATGAACAATTGGTGAATCCTCGATCCTCCTTTTCTTAGCCCTGACATCAGTAACGAGTGCTATCATGGCGGAGTAATCTTTCCGTCGACACCCCTAGCTTTCCTTGCTGGAATGACGCTAACCGTTGTGCCACTCTAACGCGTTAGAACAGATAACAATTCTCCACACAAAGTTTTCTCCTCACTGGAGTATCTATGCGACATCCGGACAACCAATCCATACGGACTATTGTATCAAAACTATCAAGGGTAGTAGAAGGATGGCCGAAGTCAAACACTTGTCCCACAAGGTCAAGTTTTCATTTCAACCATCATATGAGGTTTCAGTGGGCTTGCCATCTGCCGATTCCACAGCAGGTTCGGTTTCAAGAAGTATCAGGGTTGAGCAAAACAGTGACGAAGCGATTTGTTACTAAGAACGTGTAGGCCACCATGTTGTTACAATCTTGGTGTCGCCCATGCTAATCCTAAATGCCCTTCCAAGAGCACCATTTCTGGTGTTACTGATTTCATCACCAGGTTTCCAAGTACTGGTGATGTTCCTTTAATCGTTGACCTCCTAACTTAACTACGGCCAATCCATGTTGTAGGCACCTTTATTTCCTTACTAATAGCTAGGGTTACGAGCACCTTGTTGTCGTTGTGACTGCTGTCCCCAATGTCGTTGCTTGAAACAAAGCCCTACGATTTTTCACCATCATAGTCCATCTTTTCACATCATGTTCCACGTCCTAAAGCGCTACTCACTGTGCTGGCAGTTACGCATGCCACACTAAGGTCAATTATCACCACTTACGCCTCGATTGATTCGTAAGTGTTGACTCCCATGGGTCGCTAACAATGGTTAAGGATTCGATTGGAGCTAATTCGCTGGTGTTCATTGCCGGTAATCAGGGTCGTCCAAGTACTGAGCTCGGTAAAGTGCTACGCTCATCCTCCTGTCCATCGATGTTGCAAGTGGTTCGAGTATTACACAGTATGTTGCGGGAGTGTTGCAGAAGTGATCGCACTTCAGAATCTGAGGCGTCATTATGTTAAGTTCTAGCAAGCGAAGAAAGGTGAGAAGATATCGATCAATCATTCGACGCTGCGACGTCCAGCACATGGACGTTCGTATAAGCACCTAACATTCTACACGGTTCCCTGAGCTCAGAGGGGTGTTCAGGTAACACTCGATAGCATCGAGTTTCGAAGGGATCCAAAGATAAATGAAAAGTTCACGTTTAAGTTTGAGTAGGGGACAATTACTGTTATGACCCCTATAGGTTTGTTATGTTTCACATCGATCAAATAACGGAACGGAACCCCTTTTTTCACTTGTTAAGACTCACCGGGACTTGCGTGCACCCCACATTATTATTATGTGTGCACCCACAATAATATTGTGATTTGCATGCCCATCTCAGCTCCTCTTAACTCATGTCAAATGGTTCCTCCAACTCGAGTAGCAAACAAAGAGTATCACGAAGCGTAAGTCATGAAGTTTTAGGGAAATAGCACCCTATCAGTCACATAACGCATGCAAGTATACGTGAATTCATACTGTCGTGCTAAGCGTGCAATCACATGTAATATCATATGTAGGTGTTCACTAGTTATGTAGTACAATGAGTATATGAGAGACGAACCTTGCAATCTGGAGCTGAGTGTCATGGTCGTATTCACGTCTTTAGAACTGTTCGATTATAGTCTGGTTTTACAAAAACATTTTCCCCTTTTTAAAACTAAGTTCACTATAACCAATGGCTCTGATACCAATCTGTCACACCCCCAAAATACCACACACGGAAAACCCCCCGCGAGGCGTGTGACATACTAGGATCTTAGCCATCAATCACATTAAACTCATAGATATATGTAAATAAACTTTCATTGATTAACAGTAAGTGTTACAACGTTACAATATTTCACAGTTTACAGCGGAAGCATAATTCATTCGTTAAGAGTTTATAACCACATGTAAAAGCCATTTGTGTTGTGTTATGTTTCCATGTATCTCGACCCGTGACCACTCCAGCCTCCCAGACAGCAAGTTCCAGTCAATATGCACCTAAAGACCTGCAAGGCATCTAACAACGAATCAACAACAAAGTTGAGCGAGTTCACAGTTGGGTGTTCGTTTTAAGTTGTTTACAAAAACATAGTTTGTCTTTAGTTGGCTTACTTGCGGTGGGGTTTACCCCATAGTTGAAAATATGATTAACCAGTTTACCCTGTTTCCCAAACATATCCATAGTTGGTGGGGGCTTCCCATGTGAATTACCAGTTTACCCTGTTTCCCAAACATATCCATAGTTGGTGGGGGCTTCCCATGTGAATTACCAGTTTACCCTGTTTCCCAAACCTTTTTACGATATTTAGTGGGGGCTTCCCATGTGCGTTACCAGAACGTACCATATCGACTACTACGAAAATAAGTTGTAGTCACAACTTATGTCAATTCAGCATTAATATTCAAAACTGGCTGTTTTCGGACATTTAAATAAAATAGTTAAATTATTCAAAAAATTCCCAAATTTTTACAGAATGTCTTAAACGTTCCAAATTTTATTGTGTAAAAATATCGGGGTCTAGTTCATTACAAATATTTTATAAAAATTCATTTTCCCGGACTGAACTCAGATTTATATTTTTCTGACCACAGTCCACGGGATAATTTATTTAAAATTCATCGAGCGTCCGATTTACGAAATTCTAGTGGGGTAATTACAAATACATCGGTGGTCAACTATGGTATAAATTTCGTGATCAGACTCCACATAGATTACAAGTTATAACAGAAAACAAGACGCACTTTTTCAGCAGAAAAATTGCAGCTCTAGCTGCTGTTACGAAAACACGCTTTAAAAATAGTAAACAGAGTCCAAAAATTACGATTCCGGTGCCATTAGAACCGTATTTTATAATAACACGTTTTAGACTTAAAATATCAGTTTTTCGTAGAGTTTATCACCAGTTTTACAGCCAATGCGTGTCTAAATGTCGAGTATGCTATCTGTGAATGATCTAACATGTTATATGTGTTACGTGCACTATCGTATGTTTGTTTATGAGTGGGGAATGGATGGGAAACTTGTATGGGCATAAACAGTTAAATTAATGCATGCTATGTGATAGATACGTGTAGGAACTTTGTGCTCTATTTGTAAACCACTAAATGACTAACTGGTAAATCATACTAGGACGTGATTGACCGACCTTGACTGTTAGCTATATTTGAGAATCTAACCGAGCAAACCGAGGTGAGTTCACACTTTTCTACAAAGCATGGAAATTCCCGGTGGGAATGGGAATGGGTTCAGGAATAGGGATTCCTCGTCCTTGAGACGTGTTCAGGAGTGTAAATTCCTCGTCCTGTTGGGACGGATTAGACTTACTGGACTAGAACTCTATCAGCGAAGTCCCTCCCTTTTTGTATCGACTTAATCGCCGAGGCTATGGCGAGCGGGTCATTAGTTAATAGCGCTATTAGGTTTAACAAACCTCACACCGTGCCAGTTGGATGGGTGTGTACTAATGGACTATGGCACGTCGGTGGTGATAGAACACCGACGCTAGGGCACAATTGATTTTTGTTAGTAGTCGATATGATAAACGAGTCTGGTAGTTTAAAATACAGGGGTAGCTCCCCACGGCCAAAGTGCCGGGCTGGATAGCCAGGGAAGGTGGACATGGGATGGTTAACTAATAAACGTTTTCGAACGATGGGGTAACCTCCACGGCTGGATAGCCGAATGAGATTAAACTATGTTTTTGGAAACAAATCTAAAATGGACAACCAACCGTGAACTCACTCAACTTTGTTGTTGACTCGTTATTACATGCTTTGCAGGTCATTAGATGCTATGGGGCTTGCATATGGAGGTGGCCGTTGTGGGATGCGAACTGATATGTCCCGTATTTAGTGAATAAACTTTATGAACTTATTAAACCTACGTTTTGGACTTTAAACTTATGAACTATGGACTTATGTTTTGAACTTATGTTTTATGCTTCCGCTGTTAACCAAAAATCGGTTCACTTCCTTTTTGGTCACCAATCGTATTGTGTTTGGTTTTATTTACTTAATTACAATGTTCAATATGATTGGTGGCTCGATCCTGGTCACGTCACGCCTCCAAGCGGTGGTACTCCGCATGGTGGATTTTGGGGGTGTGACAGTTGTGCCCTAAGTCAATGTCTATCAGCATTGACCCTTTGCCTTTAGTCCATTAGTACACGCCCGTTCGAACGACACAGTGTGAGGTTTGTTAAACTTAATAGCGCTATCAACTAATGACCCGCTCGCCATCGGCCTCGGCGATTAAGTCGATATAAATTGAGGGACTTATGATAGAGTTTTGGTCCAGTATGTTTAATCTTGTTGTCCAACCCAAGGAGGACGAACGTACATATTCTACCCAAGGAGAATACGCGAGGTTTAATCTTGGCATCCTACCCATGGAGGATGGCCGTTCATATCCTACCCAAGGAGAATATGTAGTTTTCCGTTTTAGTTCATTAACCCATTCCCAACCCTTAGGAATCCCATGCCTTGGAAAAAAGTGTGAACTCACCTCGATTTGCTCGGTCTGGTAAACTACTTTTTTTTTTTGGGTAAAGGGTTTTACCCCGGTGAATTTTATAAATCAAACCAATAAAAGCAAAAGTGCGGCTGAAGTACCACACTCACTCTAGTCTAGGCATACCAAGACTAGGACCAAACAACCAAACTAAAACACAACCAGGCAACCAAATCCACAGACACACACAATAACCAAACACGGCCAAGTCACAACAAACATAAATTAGACAACTATACTAGCCGGTATCAATCTCTAAATTGCTGCTAGGAATCTTCCACTTCTCCACCAATGTGCCATTCTCAAATCTCCACTTAAACTTGAGAGTTATGAGCCGCATCCGAACAGTATTGATAATCTCCTGAGACACCACGAGAGCCGTACGCATGTTCCGAGAAAACAACCTGTTGTTTCGTTCTTGCCATATAAAATAAGTTGCCGCCGCTACCACTAATCGACTAATGACATTATCAGGCTTATGTAAGCTCAAGTTTTGATTCATCCAAGCCATTATATCGGACCATCCTCCATTCACGTCTTCCATATTAGTGAAACTTCTTATATTGTGCCAAACCTGAGCCGCAAAAGAGCATTCAAAGAACAGATGATCTCTCGAGTCCCTGTTATAACAACATAAAGGGCAGCACATGAGCCTTAGATTTGTTTCACTTCCCGCTTCCCAAACAGATAAACGATCCTGTGTCTTCAATTTATTTCGAATAACTAGCCAAATGTGGAATGAGTGTCTAGGAATGCATAGCTTAAACCACACCATATTCACCCAAGACACTTTACTATCATGATGACGGATATTATTCCAGACCTCCCAAGAAGAAAACGGCCGCATATTACCTTCCAGATCTTTCCAAACCAGCCGATCACGGACACCGTCATATAAAATAGGAGCCACTAAATTAATTAAGACTGGGAAAAGATTATACCATGCAATCGGCCACCTCCATTGACCATTTTGAGACACTAGATCCACAAGAGAAGATTGCAGGTTGAAGCCTGCATTAGCAATAATTATGGGGCTGATAATAGCACGAAGAGGACCCAATTCACTCCAAGTATCACTCCACGCATTAGTCTCAGTACCACTACCAATAGATTTCCACAAGAAAGGACGAATAAGGCTACGAATAGCAAGGAGCTTTCTCCATCCCCATGTCATGCGACCTCGAGAAGGGACCTCCCAGAAGCTTCTACCCTTAAGTTTGTATATATGAATCCATTGCACCCACAACGATTTCCTATTGGTAAGAATGCTCCAGACGTGAGAATATAAGAGGGCCTTGTTGACATCCGAAATACTACGAACACCCAACCCACCCTCATCCTTCGGAAGGCACACAACCTTCCAGGCCACTTTAGGCTTGACGGTCCTATTATAACTCCCTGACCATAAGAAGTCACGCATACGTTTTTCCAACTCAGTAATAACTCTAGCAGGCAACAAAAAAACCATAGCCCAGTAGATATGCATAGCCGAGAGGACCGAATTTACCAGTTGTAATCTACCAGCAAATGAAAGAGACTTAGTCGTCCAGTTATCAATCTTGTATTCCATTTTCTCCACCAGAACCTTACAATCCTTAAACGAAAGTTTAGAGGATATTAAAGGCACTCCCAAATAGCGAACAGGAAAAGAACCCTCTTGAAACGGCATAATGCTTAAAATTTCCTGCTTGATGGGATGAGGAATATTACCAAAGAAAACAGTGCTTTTGAACATATTAGGAATCAAACCCGAGACCCTCGAAAACTGATGAAGGGAGTCTCTTACCACCTTAACCGAAGCAGGATCACCATTCACAAAAATGAATAAATCATCAGCAAATGAGATATTAATGATCTTCTGTTTTTTACAGTGGAGATGGTATCTAAACGCATTACTAGAAGAAGCTGCATTCTTTAGCAAAAGCGAAAGAGCCTCCATAACCAAAGTAAATAAGTAAGGTGACATCGGATCACCCTGTCTCAACCCACGCTTGCCCTTGAAATACCCGTGAAGATTACCATTTATACTCAAAGAGTATGAAACTGTGCTAACACATGTCATTATCCAGCTGACCATTTTATGAGGAAACCCAAACGCATTCAGAATGTCTTCTAAGAAGGACCAGCTCACCGTGTCATAGGCCTTTTGAATATCAATCTTAAAAGCGCATCTAGGAGGGCCAACATTCAGGTGATAGTTATGCATTAACTCCTGAGTAAGAAGAATATTATCAGAGATTTTTCTACCAGGGACAAAAGCCGATTGGCTTATATTCACCAGCAAATCCAGGCTACCTTTAATTCTGTCAGTGATAATTTTACTAATACATTTATATAGCACATTGCAGCAAGAAATAGGCCGATAATCTCCAACCGAATTGGGGGAAGTAACTTTAGGGACCAACGCAATGATGGTATGATTA
Source organism: Helianthus tuberosus (assembly GCA_030545235.1). NCBI lineage: Eukaryota > Viridiplantae > Streptophyta > Magnoliopsida > Asterales > Asteraceae > Helianthus > Helianthus tuberosus. Next base: position 89,388,887 of record CM060389.1, read on the forward strand.
ATTTGTTGCAGCAGTTTCCCATTGTAAAAAAAAAATCCAAAATAGCTTTTGTAATTTCATCCCCAACAATCTCCCATGCATTTTTAAAAAAAGCAGAAGTGTACCCATCCGGACCCGGAGCCTTATTCTCACCAATGGAGAACATAGCACTCTTAACCTCTTCACGAGTAACTTGACGAGTCATAGAGGAGGCAACATTTAAATCAAGAACATTAGTGAACAAGCCATTGACGTCCAGCTTATCCACACTATGCATCGTTCCCAAGAATTCAGAATAGTGATTAACAAAAACTGCATAAACTTCATCTCCCTTGAATTGGTTACCATTTGTATCTTGGATGTTATGAATCTTATTGCAAGCGTTTCTAGTTTTCACACAATTGTGAAAAAAATTTGTATTCGAGTCTCCCGCCGCCAACCAGTCTTGTTTAGCTTTTTGCTTTAAAAAACATTCTTCATCATAAGAGGCCGAATGGAACTCTTTAAGACAAGTAGACTCCTCCTCTCTAAGCACAGCATCTAACGGGTTAGCATCAATAGCCTTTTGAATATCATCTAACTTCGACCTCAGATTCTTAACTCTGTCATGGAGATTACCTTGCTTGAATAAGAGACGTCTAAGGGGAGCTTTCAAGAAGGTAAGTTTCTTAACAACCAAAAACATGGTGACCCCTTGTATCTCCTTAGCCCATTCATTAGAAACACACTGGCTGAAACCCTCCTTGGTCACTAAAAAATTAGCAAACTTAAAGGGTTTAGGCCGACTATGTTTATAGTTGAATAAGTTTATAATACAAGGAGTGTGATCCGACACACGGAAAGGCTGAAACAGGCCATATGCATTAGGATACATATCCAAGAAATGAATATTACCCATAATTATATCTATCTTTTTTAACACGCCCACACCTTGTTTCGGTTTTTGAGTCCATGTATAGTGCAACCCATGGCTCTTAATATCTACCAGCTCATTATGTTGGACACATTCATAAAAATCTCTCATACCAACAGAAATAGTCGAAGAACCAACAAAGCAATCCTCCAAAGATAGCGCCGAGTTAAAATCACCCAACACCACCCACGGCCTATCTCGAACAAAACTCTTATGCTTACAGAGGCTTTCCCAAAGGACTCTCCTGTCTTGGTACTTATTTTCAGCATATACAAAAGAATAGAAAAGAATTTTGTCTTCGGATTTAACACGAGCTTGCACATGAATAACCTGGTCAGTATGATGAATCACCATAAGGTCCACTATCTCCTTGTTCCAACCCACTATAATCCTTGTGCCCCTCGAACAGCTACTACCATTAGAATACCAATCCCAACTACGGAACACCCCTTTGCACACTCTATCCAGATTCGTAACATTAACATGCGACTCTAAAACAACACAGATATTAATATGGTTTTCAGTAATTAATTGCCGAACCTCTCTTTGTTTCAGGGGCCGGTTCAAGCCCCTAACATTCCATGCCATTATGCTACCCATTAACACCACTTATACCGGGAGTGCTTGCCCCCTCAGAAGGTTTTTTAGTCGTTTTTGCAGCCATAAATTCAGAAATTTCAGTTTGTAAATTATCTATCACCCCATCATCATCATCCGGAAGCCTACTCGAACCCGGCTTATATCTCAGATCCTCCCTCAGCTCCCCATCCGCATCCTGATCATTCGAAAGAGCAGAGAAAGAGTTACGAAGATTCAAATTATTTTTGTTGCTGCCATTCCCTCGAACATCCTTATGTAAAATCCCCTCATCCTGTTTAGTTCCAGACGGTCCAGGCCCAGACAAGTTAGTCTTCTGTTTATAAATAAACTTAGCTTTTTGTTTTTTCTGGGGAAACACATGTTTAGCCGTTTTCCTCTTGTCTGTAACGCACCCTTCCTGATCAATTGACACTTTCTTAGAGTTAGATTGCACCGGCTCTGACTTGGGGCAAGAAGAAACATCATGCCCAAATAAACAACAAGTAGCACATCTTTTCGGCCTCCATTCATATTCAACCTTCACTCTCTCCATAACGTAACCCTCTTCTTCTAGTTTAGGAACGGCTACCACTACATAATCTTTCAGTTCTTTCTCAGCTGATATTTCTATCATAGCACGCGCAAAACTTGTTCTACCCCAGTTTTCGATACACATATCAGCAGTGTAACTGTCCAACCTCTTTGGGATCCCAATCTTCGATGCCAAAAGGCTCAATCCATCATCAGTATAGACGGTAATAGGCACATTATGAAATTTAACCCATACAGGGACCGATTTAATCCCATCCTTCCTAAGTGTCATTGCCGGAGACCAGACATTTAGAAACAGCGGGACTTTCCTGATAAGCCAAGGACCACCTTCTAGAACCTTATTCATACCATCTGATGAATCAAACTTAAAGAAGAAAAAACCACTGGAATTCATCATAAGCTTAGAGAATCCAAACTTATTCCAAACATTTTTTGCATAATATTCTACCACTGGAAACGGAAGTCTATTACCCAAAAAATAGCCATACAAGACATTAGCAAACCTTTCCTGCACTTTACGGACCGCTTCTTTAGGAATAACAACATCAGCTTCCTCCAATACTTCTTGAGCCTCCATAAGCCTGAAATTAATCTCCCTTTTGTTCCTAACAGCAGATTGGAGCTTCTCAGCATAAGAAATTGGCGTTGTTGTTTTTTCATTCTGATCCTCCTGGCAATCGGTTTTAGTGCTCAATGGCTGAACTGGAACAGTAACTTTCTCCAATTCATCAATTACATTAATCACCCTTTGCTCTTTCTGTAATAAACACGTCTAGGCAACATCGGATTGGCATCAATATTCAACGGCTTACCAAACAAGGAGGATTTGTCACGTAAATCCTGGACACCCGACGGCTTAGAACCCTTCGAAGTAATGAAGACATCCCCATGCATCTTTTCAGAAAACGACTGAAACCCTACATCCTCCAAACCCCTTTCTTTATTACTCGCAATACCCAAAGGTAAGGGTGGTTTCCCACGATCATCCTTCGGATAAGGAGTAGACTTTATACGTTCATCCATGAAGAATACAGCAACTCTCTCTTTTAGCACCAAAAGCAAGAAACCATGCAACAAGAACTAATCAAATCAAACCCACGAACAGATCAAACCCTTATCCTTTAAACCCTAGAATCAATTATCCACCCTTAACTGATTATAAAAGTGTTATCGATCTAGCTAAGTTACACTCAGTTAACCGCAATCAACAACAACTAGTTTAATCAATCAGAATTTCGAAAAGAATCCCTAGGGCGGCGATTGAAGACAAAAACGAAAAAAAAGAAGAAAACCCTAATTCCTAATCGGTCACAAATGCTAACTAGTTCGTTCTAGAGGATTGATAAATCAAAACTCCAGTAACAGACTGTTATACATAAGATCATGAAGAAAAAATAGGGTTTCATGAGGAACAAAAAATCGCCTAAAGGAGAGAGAGAAAAGGGATTAAAATGCATTCCAAAAGATCATTCTTTTTCTTCACATGTTGAGGGTCAAATGATATAAGTTGATTCTTAGAAACCAATACACTCAACTGTTAGATATTGTTACATAACATACTTGTGAACTGTGGACTGATATGAACTAGAATAACTGTTAAGTGCTGTGTGATAGGGTTGCCTGAGCACACATTCATGACCATGACTTATATGCAAACTATGTGAATGCCAACTGATTATGTGTGTATGATTACTATAGGTTTTGATTGAATTATTTGATTGAACAAATAATTCAATCAAAACCTATAGTAATCATACACACATAATCAGTTGGCATTCACATAGTTTGCATATAAGTCATGGTCGTCAAAGTAAGATGACTTTTCTCTGGTCCTTTAGGCGATTTTGGCGATTTCATTAGGAACCCTAGTTCTTGATCTTCAACCTTAATTTTGATCGATCTGGGTTAGGTATTGGGGTGTTGTCGATCCTTCTGAGTAAGGTTTCTAGACTTCTACCCTGGTTTCTAATCTTTTGAAGTTGGAATTAGGGTTTTTTCGTTTCTTTTTTTATTAGGGTTTCTGTTGCTTTAGTCGCTTAGGGTTTGTTCTTTTCTGATCGGTTTTCTTTGCATGGTTCTGCCGTCTGGGTGTTTTTCAACGTTTCACTGTGCATGGAGAATAATTGTGATAGGAGTTTGGAGGATTTAGGGTTTCAATCCTTCTCGGAAAGGATGTATGAGGATGTTCTCATTACTTCGAAGGGTTCTATGAATGTTTCGGATTTGCGTAATAAGTCCTCTTTGTTTAGTAAGCCGTTAAAGATTGATGGGAATCCACTGCTTCCTCGTCGGGGTATGGTGCAGAAAGATCCTAAGATCATTAACGTTATTGATGAGTTACAGAAGATCACAGTTCCTGTTCAGCCTGTTTCTAGCATAGCTGATAGTCAGAATGATCAGCATACTGAGCCGTCAGTGCCAGTCTCCTATGCAGACAAACTTCAGTCTTCTGTCCGGAACAAGAGAGAGATTAACTTTAGACTTATGAAGCCATTGGAAACAAGAGATGATGCGGATGTGGTTATTCCGAAAGAAGTAGTCAAAAAGGCCCAGGATAAACTTGAGAATGTTCTGTACGGCTACTTCTTGGGTAGTAGGTTGCCATTTCCGGTTGTGGAATATTATGCTAAGAATGTTTGGGCCAAGTTTGGTTTTACTAAACTCATGATGAACGCGAGTGGTTTTTTCTTTTTCAAGTTCGAAACCAAAGAAGGTATGCTAAGTGTTTTAGAAGGGGGCCCATGGCTTATAAGGAAGATTCCCCTATTCCTGAATATTTGGACTCCCTCGGTAAGCTTGAAAAAGGACGGGATTAAAACGGTGCCTGATAATAATGTCCTTTTTTGCTCGTTAGTTTATGCTGAAAATAAATACCAAGATAGAAGAGCTCTCTGGGATGACCTGTGTAAGCACAAGTGTTTCATTCATGACAGACCGTGGATGGTGCTAGGGGACTTTAACTCGGCTCTTTCAATGGAGGATTACTTAGTTGGGCCATCTACAATTCCGGTAGGGATGAGGGAGTTTTATGATTGTGTGCAACAGAATCAGCTCTCGGATATTAAAAGTCATGGGTTGCGGTTCACTTGGAATCAAAAGCCGAAAAATGGTGTAGGGGTGTTAAAGAAAATCGATAGAGTTATGAGCAATACTCGGTTCCATGATTTGTACCCAGATGCTTATGTCTTTTTCCATCCTTATCGGGTCTCCGACCATTCACCTTGCATTCTTCATTTGTCTCCCTTTAAGCATAATCGGCCTAAGCCTTTTAAGTTTGCTAATTTTTTAGCAAGTAAGGAGGGTTTTATTCCTTGTGTTGCTAAGGAGTGGGCTAAGGTGATCCCGGGTAAAACTATGTTTTCGGTGGTTAAGAAGCTGTCGGCTCTCAAGTCTCCTTTGAGACGTCTTCTGTTTGTTCAGGGTAATCTGCATAACCGAGTAAAGGAGCTTAGAGGAAAGTTGGATGATATCCAAAAGGCTATAGATGCGAATCCGTTGGACCTGGCTCTTCGAGAATCTGAAGCTAGGTGTATTCAGGAATTCAATACCGTGTCTTATGATGAAGAATGTTTTTTAAAGCAAAAATCCAAGGCAGAATGGCTAGCAGCAGGTGACTCGAATACGAAATTCTTTCATAATTGTGTTAAAATGAGGAATGCATGTAATAAGATTCATAGTATTCAAGATGTTCATGGGAACTGGTTTAATGGAAATGATGTTTTCGGTGTCCTGGTCTCGCATTACTCAGATTTTTTGGGTACCCAGGACAAAGTTATCAAGCTGGTGAATCATGATTTATTTGCTAATGTTCTTGACACGAATGTTGCTAGTCATATGATTCGGCAGGTTACTCGGGAAGAGGTTAAAAGTGCTATGTTCTCCATAGGAGAAAATAAAGCCCCGGGACCAGATGGCTACACTTCTGCGTTCTTCAAAAACTCTTGGGATATTGTGGGTGATGAAGTTACGAAAGCGATTCTGGATTTTTTTGATAATGGTAAGATGCTTCAACAAATTAATCACACTATCATTGCACTGGTGCCGAAAACTCCTTCTCCTAACTCAGTGACGGATTATAGGCCGAGTTCCTGCTGCAACGTTATTTATAAATGTATTAGCAAAATTCTCACTGACAGGATTAAAGGTAGTTTGGATTATCTTGTTGATATTAATCAGTCTGCCTTTGTCCCGGGTAGGAAAATCACAGATAATATTCTTCTTACCCAGGAGCTTATGCACAATTATCACTTAAACATAGGCCCGCCCAGATGTGCTTTTAAAATTGATATACAAAAGGCCTATGATACTGTGAGCTGGTCATTCCTTCAGGATGTTCTACATGCGTTTGGGTTCCACCAAAAGATGGTTAACTGGATCATGGTTTGTGTTACGAATGTATCGTATTCGCTGAGCATTAATGGTAACCTGTATGGGTATTTTAAGGGTAAAAGAGGGCTCAGGCAGGGTGACCCTATATCCCCTTATCTATTTACTCTTGTCATGGAGGTTCTCACATTGTTATTAAAGAAGGCTGCCTACTCTAGTAACGCGTTTCGGTTTCATCTTTATTGCAAAAAACAGAAGATTATTAATGTCTCATTTGCTGATGATTTGTTTTTGTTTGCTAATGGGGATGCAGCGTCGGTTAGGGTTCTTCGGGACACTCTTCAGATGTTTACAAGTGTGTCGGGTTTAGTTCCTAGTTTGCCGAAAAGTACCGTTTACTTTGGCAATGTCTGTCGGCCGATTAAACAGGAAATTCTCCATATTATGCCTTTCCAAGAGGGATCACTTCCGGTTCATTATCTGGGTGTTCCTCTAATATCAACGAAGCTTTCTTACAAAGATTGCAAAATTTTAGTGGATAAAATGGTTAAGAAGATTGATAATTGGATGACGAGATCTTTATCTTTTGCTGGTAGACTTCAGTTAGTCAATTCTGTTCTATCTGCTATGCATATTTATTGGGCTACCGTTTTCATGTTACCAGCTAAAATTGTTAATGATCTTGAAAGATGTATGCGTACTTTCCTTTGGTCTGGTTCAAACCAGCCGTCTATTAAGGCTAAAGTGGCTTGGAAGGTTGTATGTTTACCCAAGTATGAAGGGGGATTGGGTATTAGATGTATTTCTGATGTCAACAAAGCCCTTCTATCTACTCATGTTTGGAGTATCCTTACTAACAGAAAATCGCTGTGGGTTCAGTGGATCCATATGTATAAGCTTAAAGGTAGGAGTTTTTGGGAGGTACAGAGCCGTGGCCGAATGACTTGGGGCTGGAGGAAGCTCCTCGCAATTCGAAGCTTAATCCGGCCGTATTTGTGGTCTTCCATTGGTAATGGGTCTCAAACAAAAATATGGAGTGACATGTGGTGTGATCAATGTCCTTTGAGTAGTTTTATTAGCCCCAGACGTATCTCTAATGCTGGTTTTCATCTTCAGTCTTCGGTTGCTGAGTTGATTTCGCCTAGTGGGGATTGGAAATGGCCGATTGCTTGGTATGATTTATTCCCAGTTCTAATAAATATTCAGGTTCCTATTTTTATGGATAGGAGAAAATAAAGCCCCGGGACCAGATGGCTACACTTCTGCGTTCTTCAAAAACTCTTGGGATATTGTGGGTGATGAAGTTACGAAAGCGATTCTGGATTTTTTTGATAATGGTAAGATGCTTCAACAAATTAATCACACTATCATTGCACTGGTGCCGAAAACTCCTTCTCCTAACTCAGTGACGGATTATAGGCCGATTTCCTGCTGCAACGTTATTTATAAATGTATTAGCAAAATTCTCACTGACAGGATTAAAGGTAGTTTGGATTATCTTGTTGATATTAATCAGTCTGCCTTTGTCCCGGGTAGGAAAATCACAGATAATATTCTTCTTACCCAGGAGCTTATGCACAATTATCACTTAAACATAGGCCCGCCCAGATGTGCTTTTAAAATTGATATACAAAAGGCCTATGATACTGTGAGCTGGTCATTCCTTCAGGATGTTCTACATGCGTTTGGGTTCCACCAAAAGATGGTTAACTGGATCATGGTTTGTGTTACGAATGTATCGTATTCGCTGAGCATTAATGGTAACCTGTATGGGTATTTTAAGGGTAAAAGAGGGCTCAGGCAGGGTGACCCTATATCCCCTTATCTATTTACTCTTGTCATGGAGGTTCTCACATTGTTATTAAAGAAGGCTGCCTACTCTAGTAACGCGTTTCGGTTTCATCTTTATTGCAAAAAACAGAAGATTATTAATGTCTCGTTTGCTGATGATCTGTTTTTGTTTGCTAATGGGGATGCAGCGTCGGTTAGGGTTCTTCGGGACACTCTTCAGATGTTTACAAGTGTGTCGGGTTTAGTTCCTAGTTTGCCGAAAAGTACCGTTTACTTTGGCAATGTCTGTCGGCCGATTAAACAGGAAATTCTCCATATTATGCCTTTCCAAGAGGGATCACTTCCGGTTCATTATCTGGGTGTTCCTCTAATATCAACGAAGCTTTCTTACAAAGATTGCAAAATTTTAGTGGATAAAATGGTTAAGAAGATTGATAATTGGATGACGAGATCTTTATCTTTTGCTGGTAGACTTCAGTTAGTCAATTCTGTTCTATCTGCTATGCATATTTATTGGGCTACCGTTTTCATGTTACCAGCTAAAATTGTTAATGATCTTGAAAGATGTATGCGTACTTTCCTTTGGTCTGGTTCAAACCAGCCGTCTATTAAGGCTAAAGTGGCTTGGAAGGTTGTATGTTTACCCAAGTATGAAGGGGGATTGGGTATTAGATGTATTTCTGATGTCAACAAAGCCCTTCTATCTACTCATGTTTGGAGTATCCTTACTAACAGAAAATCGCTGTGGGTTCAGTGGATCCATATGTATAAGCTTAAAGGTAGGAGTTTTTGGGAGGTACAGAGCCGTGGCCGAATGACTTGGGGCTGGAGGAAGCTCCTCGCAATTCGAAGCTTAATCCGGCCGTATTTGTGGTCTTCCATTGGTAATGGGTCTCAAACAAAAATATGGAGTGACATGTGGTGTGATCAATGTCCTTTGAGTAGTTTTATTAGCCCCAGACGTATCTCTAATGCTGGTTTTCATCTTCAGTCTTCGGTTGCTGAGTTGATTTCGCCTAGTGGGGATTGGAAATGGCCGATTGCTTGGTATGATTTATTCCCAGTTCTAATAAATATTCAGGTTCCTATTTTTATGGATAGGAGAAAATAAAGCCCCGGGACCAGATGGCTACACTTCTGCGTTCTTCAAAAACTCTTGGGATATTGTGGGTGATGAAGTTACGAAAGCGATTCTGGATTTTTTTGATAATGGTAAGATGCTTCAACAAATTAATCACACTATCATTGCACTGGTGCCGAAAACTCCTTCTCCTAACTCAGTGACGGATTATAGGCCGATTTCCTGCTGCAACGTTATTTATAAATGTATTAGCAAAATTCTCACTGACAGGATTAAAGGTAGTTTGGATTATCTTGTTGATATTAATCAGTCTGCCTTTGTCCCGGGTAGGAAAATCACAGATAATATTCTTCTTACCCAGGAGCTTATGCACAATTATCACTTAAACATAGGCCCGCCCAGATGTGCTTTTAAAATTGATATATAAAAGGCCTATGATACTGTGAGCTGGTCATTCCTTCAGGATGTTCTACATGCGTTTGGGTTCCACCAAAAGATGGTTAACTGGATCATGGTTTGTGTTACGAATGTATCGTATTCGCTGAGCATTAATGGTAACCTGTATGGGTATTTTAAGGGTAAAAGAGGGCTCAGGCAGGGTGACCCTATATCCCCTTATCTATTTACTCTTGTCATGGAGGTTCTCACATTGTTATTAAAGAAGGCTGCCTACTCTAGTAACGCGTTTCGGTTTCATCTTTATTGCAAAAAACAGAAGATTATTAATGTCTCGTTTGCTGATGATCTGTTTTTGTTTGCTAATGGGGATGCGGCGTCGGTTAGGGTTCTTCGGGACACTCTTCAGATGTTTACAAGTGTGTCGGGTTTAGTTCCTAGTTTGCCGAAAAGTACCGTTTACTTTGGCAATGTCTGTCGGCCGATTAAACAGGAAATTCTCCATATTATGCCTTTCCAAGAGGGATCACTTCCGGTTCGTTATCTGGGTGTTCCTCTAATATCAACGAAGCTTTCTTACAAAGATTGCAAAATTTTAGTGGATAAAATGGTTAAGAAGATTGATAATTGGATGACGAGATCTTTATCTTTTGCTGGTAGACTTCAGTTAGTCAATTCTGTTCTATCTGCTATGCATATTTATTGGGCTACCGTTTTCATGTTACCAGCTAAAATTGTTAATGATCTTGAAAGATGTATGCGTACTTTCCTTTGGTCTGGTTCAAACCAGCCGTCTATTAAGGCTAAAGTGGCTTGGAAGGTTGTATGTTTACCCAAGTATGAAGGGGGATTGGGTATTAGATGTATTTCTGATGTCAACAAAGCCCTTCTATCTACTCATGTTTGGAGTATCCTTACTAACAGAAAATCGCTGTGGGTTCAGTGGATCCATATGTATAAGCTTAAAGGTAGGAGTTTTTGGGAGGTACAGAGCCGTGGCCGTATGACTTGGGGCTGGAGGAAGCTCCTCGCAATTCGAAGCTTAATCCGGCTGTATTTGTGGTCTTCCATTGGTAATGGGTCTCAAACAAAAATATGGAGTGACATGTGGTGTGATCTATGTCCTTTGAGTAGTTTTATTAGCCCCAGACGTATCTCTAATGCTGGTTTTCATCTTCAGTCTTCGGTTGCTGAGTTGGTTTCGCCTAGTGGGGATTGGAAATGGCCGATTGCTTGGTATGATTTATTCCCAGTTCTAATAAATATTCAGGTTCCTATTTTTATGGATAGGAGAAAATAAAGCCCCGGGACCAGATGGCTACACTTCTGCGTTCTTCAAAAACTCTTGGGATATTGTGGGTGATGAAGTTACGAAAGCGATTCTGGATTTTTTTGATAATGGTAAGATGCTTCAACAAATTAATCACACTATCATTGCCCTGGTGCCGAAAACTCCTTCTCCTAACTCAGTGACGGATTATAGGCCGATTTCCTGCTGCAACGTTATTTATAAATGTATTAGCAAAATTCTCACTGACAGGATTAAAGGTAGTTTGGATTATCTTGTTGATATTAATCAGTCTGCCTTTGTCCCGGGTAGGAAAATCACAGATAATATTCTTCTTACCCAGGAGCTTATGCACAATTATCACTTAAACATAGGCCCGCCCAGATGTGCTTTTAAAATTGATATATAAAAGGCCTATGATACTGTGAGCTGGTCATTCCTTCAGGATGTTCTACATGCGTTTGGGTTCCACCAAAAGATGGTTAACTGGATCATGGTTTGTGTTACGAATGTATCGTATTCGCTGAGCATTAATGGTAACCTGTATGGGTATTTTAAGGGTAAAAGAGGGCTCAGGCAGGGTGACCCTATATCCCCTTATCTATTTACTCTTGTCATGGAGGTTCTCACATTGTTATTAAAGAAGGCTGCCTACTCTAGTAACGCGTTTCGGTTTCATCTTTATTGCAAAAAACAGAAGATTATTAATGTCTCGTTTGCTGATGATCTGTTTTTGTTTGCTAATGGGGATGCGGCGTCGGTTAGGGTTCTTCGGGACACTCTTCAGATGTTTACAAGTGTGTCGGGTTTAGTTCCTAGTTTGCCGAAAAGTACCGTTTACTTTGGCAATGTCTGTCGGCCGATTAAACAGGAAATTCTCCATATTATGCCTTTCCAAGAGGGATCACTTCCGGTTCGTTATCTGGGTGTTCCTCTAATATCAACGAAGCTTTCTTACAAAGATTGCAAAATTTTAGTGGATAAAATGGTTAAGAAGATTGATAATTGGATGACGAGATCTTTATCTTTTGCTGGTAGACTTCAGTTAGTCAATTCTGTTCTATCTGCTATGCATATTTATTGGGCTACCGTTTTCATGTTACCAGCTACAATTGTTAATGATCTTGAAAGATGTATGCGTACTTTCCTTTGGTCTGGTTCAAACCAGCCGTCTATTAAGGCTAAAGTGGCTTGGAAGGTTGTATGTTTACCCAAGTATGAAGGGGGATTGGGTATTAGATGTATTTCTGATGTCAACAAAGCCCTTCTATCTACTCATGTTTGGAGTATCCTTACTAACAGAAAATCGCTGTGGGTTCAGTGGATCCATATGTATAAGCTTAAAGGTAGGAGTTTTTGGGAGGTACAGAGCCGTGGCCGTATGACTTGGGGCTGCAGGAAGCTCCTCGCAATTCGAAGCTTAATCCGGCCGTATTTGTGGTCTTCCATTGGTAATGGGTCTCAAACAAAAATATGGAGTGACATGTGGTGTGATCAATGTCCTTTGAGTAGTTTTATTAGCCCCAGGCGTATCTCTAATGCTGGTTTTCATCTTCAGTCTTCGGTTGCTGAGTTGGTTTCGCCTAGTGGGGATTGGAAATGGCCGATTGCTTGGTATGATTTATTCCCAGTTCTAATAAATATTCAGGTTCCTATTTTTATGGATAGACAAGATCGGCTCATATGAAAGGATCTTGATGGTAATTCTCGCCATTTCTCTTCTTGGGAGGTTTGGAATAATATTCGGCACCGTGAAAACTTAGTGCCATGGGTTAATATGGTTTGGTTCAAACATTGCATCCCAAGGCACTCGTTTCATTTGTGGCTTGTCATTATGAATAAATTGAAGACGCAAGATAGGTTGTCGGTTTGGGAGGCAGGAAGTGCTACAAATTTAAACCTCATGTGTTGCCCTTTGTGTTGCCGTGATAGAGATTCAAGGAATCACCTATTTTTTGAATGTTCGTTTGCATTGGCGGTTTGGAATAACATAAAGGTATGTACGAATATGGAAAGTGTTAGTGGTACCTGGGCCGAAATTATGTCTTGGATGAATCAGAATTCGAACATGCAGATGCCGGAAAATATTATTAGCAGGTTGGTTCTATCAGCTACATCTTATTTTGTCTGGCAAGAAAGAAATAATAGGCTCTTCGCCAAAAACCAGCGTACGGAGATGGTGATTGCTCGTGAGATCATTCGGACGGTTAGACTGCGCTTATTGTCATTCAAATTCAAGTGGAGACCTGGCCTTCGAAGGTTACTTGAGAAGTGGCAGCTTCCCAGTGGAAACATGGTTATTGATCCAGGCTGAAAAGTAGAGTCTTGTTTTGAGTTTGTTGCTCTTTTGAGCTGGGTTGTTTTGTTGGTTGTGTTTTTGGGCGGTTTTTTTTTGTTTGGCTGTTTTTGTTATTACCTTGGTATGCCAAGGTTTTGGTGTGTAACATTTCAGTTGCACAATTTGTGCTTTTCATTTATAATATTTACCGGGGTAACCCTTTACCCAAAAAAAAAATATAAGTCATGGTCATGAATGTGTGCTCAGGCAACCCTATCACACAGCACTTAACAGTTATTCTAGTTCATATCAGTCCACAGTTCACAAGTATGTTATGTAACAATATCTAACAGTTGAGTGTATTGGTTTCTAAGAATCAACTTATATCATTTGACTATAAGCATACATCATTAACAGAAGACACTACAAATCTTATTCACATAATCAATCACCAATATTCCCACAGTTGACATGACATGTTAACCTACTGTTCATGCAAAGACCCTTCTGGCGAAACCCCTATATGGTGAAACCCCTTGTTTCGTCGTGATCCCCACTGACGAAACCCCCAAGTTTCGCCGTGATGGGAGTGACGAAACCATATATGTTTCGTCGAGCTCACGAAACTCCCTAAGTTTCGTCGGCTCCCCAGTTTCGTCGACCTAACCATAAAGTCAAACACCCACAGAAACCCTACTGCCGTCATGCACATCAAGAACGATCAACAATATTCCCAGTTTCGCGATTCCAATACCTCAATTAATTAGCAGCCCTAGACATAAATCTTAGATTACCAGTACACCTTCAAGCACGTATTCATATCATCGGCCCATTAACTATACATAGCAACTGATTAACATACAATACCAACATCAAACAGGAATATGAGTAGTGGGCATAATCTGATAATAATGTCCTTTTTTGCTCGTTAGTTTATGCTGAAAATAAATACCAAGATAGAAGAGCTCTCTGGGATGACCTGTGTAAGCACAAGTGTTTCATTCATGACAGACCGTGGATGGTGCTAGGGGACTTTAACTCGGCTCTTTCAATGGAGGATTACTTAGTTGGGCCATCTACAATTCCGGTAGGGATGAGGGAGTTTTATGATTGTGTGCAACAGAATCAGCTCTCGGATATTAAAAGTCATGGGTTGCGGTTCACTTGGAATCAAAAGCCGAAAAATGGTGTAGGGGTGTTAAAGAAAATCGATAGAGTTATGAGCAATACTCGGTTCCTTGATTTGTTCCCAGATGCTTATGTCTTTTTCCATCCTTATCGGGTCTCCGACCATTCACCTTGCATTCTTCATTTGTCTCCCTTTAAGCATAATCGGCCTAAGCCTTTTAAGTTTGCTAATTTTTTAGCAAGTAAGGAGGGTTTTATTCCTTGTGTTGCTAAGGAGTGGGCTAAGGTGATCCCGGGTAAAACTATGTTTTCGGTGGTTAAGAAGCTGTCGGCTCTCAAGTCTCCTTTGAGACGTCTTCTGTTTGTTCAGGGTAATCTGCATAACCGAGTAAAGGAGCTTAGAGGAAAGTTGGATGATATCCAAAAGGCTATAGATGCGAATCCGTTGGACCTGGCTCTTCGAGAATCTGAAGCTAGGTGTATTCAGGAATTCAATACCGTGTCTTATGATGAAGAATGTTTTTTAAAGCAAAAATCCAAGGCAGAATGGCTAGCAGCAGGTGACTCGAATACGAAATTCTTTCATAATTGTGTTAAAATGAGGAATGCATGTAATAAGATTCATAGTATTCAAGATGTTCATGGGAACTGGTTTAATGGAAATGATGTTTTCGGTGTCCTGGTCTCGCATTACTCAGATTTTTTGGGTACCCAGGACAAAGTTATCAAGCTGGTGAATCATGATTTATTTGCTAATGTTCTTGACACGAATGTTGCTAGTCATATGATTCGGCAGGTTACTCGGGAAGAGGTTAAAAGTGCTATGTTCTCCATAGGAGAAAATAAAGCCCCGGGACCAGATGGCTACACTTCTGCGTTCTTCAAAAACTCTTGGGATATTGTGGGTGATGAAGTTACGAAAGCGATTCTGGATTTTTTTTATAATGGTAAGATGCTTCAACAAATTAATCACACTATCATTGCACTGGTGCCGAAAACTCCTTCTCCTAACTCAGTGACGGATTATAGGCCGATTTCCTGCTGCAACGTTATTTATAAATGTATTAGCAAAATTCTCACTGACAGGATTAAAGGTAGTTTGGATTATCTTGTTGATATTAATCAGTCTGCCTTTGTCCCGGGTAGGAAAATCACAGATAATATTCTTCTTACCCAGGAGCTTATGCACAATTATCACTTAAACATAGGCCCGCCCAGATGTGCTTTTAAAATTGATATACAAAAGGCCTATGATACTGTGAGCTGGTCATTCCTTCAGGATGTTCTACATGCGTTTGGGTTCCACCAAAAGATGGTTAACTGGATCATGGTTTGTGTTACGAATGTATCGTATTCGCTGAGCATTAATGGTAACCTGTATGGGTATTTTAAGGGTAAAAGAGGGCTCAGGCAGGGTGACCCTATATCCCCTTATCTATTTACTCTTGTCATGGAGGTTCTCACATTGTTATTAAAGAAGGCTGCCTACTCTAGTAACGCGTTTCGGTTTCATCTTTATTGCAAAAAATAGAAGATTATTAATGTCTCGTTTGCTGATGATCTGTTTTTGTTTGCTAATGGGGATGCAGCGTCGGTTAGGGTTCTTCGGGACACTCTTCAGATGTTTACAAGTGTGTCGGGTTTAGTTCCTAGTTTGCCGAAAAGTACCGTTTACTTTGGCAATGTCTGTCGGCCGATTAAACAGGAAATTCTCCATATTATGCCTTTCCAAGAGGGATCACTTCCGGTTCGTTATCTGGGTGTTCCTCTAATATCAACGAAGCTTTCTTACAAAGATTGCAAAATTTTAGTGGATAAAATGGTTAAGAAGATTGATAATTGGATGACGAGATCTTTATCTTTTGCTGGTAGACTTCAGTTAGTCAATTCTGTTCTATCTGCTATGCATATTTATTGGGCTACCGTTTTCATGTTACCAGCTAAAATTATTAATGATCTTGAAAGATGTATGCGTACTTTCCTTTGGTCTGGTTCAAACCAGCCGTCTATTAAGGCTAAAGTGGCTTGGAAGGTTGTATGTTTACCCAAGTATGAAGGGGGATTGGGTATTAGATGTATTTCTGATGTCAACAAAGCCCTTCTATCTACTCATGTTTGGAGTATCCTTACTAACAGAAAATCGCTGTGGGTTCAGTGGATCCATATGTATAAGCTTAAAGGTAGGAGTTTTTGGGAGGTACAGAGCCGTGGCCGTATGACTTGGGGCTGGAGGAAGCTCCTCGCAATTCGAAGCTTAATCCGGCCGTATTTGTGGTCTTCCATTGGTAATGGGTCTCAAACAAAAATATGGAGTGACATGTGGTGTGATCAATGTCCTTTGAGTAGTTTTATTAGCCCCAGACGTATCTCTAATGCTGGTTTTCATCTTCAGTCTTCGGTTGCTGAGTTGGTTTCGCCTAGTGGGGATTGGAAATGGCCGATTGCTTGGTATGATTTATTCCCAGTTCTAATAAATATTCAGGTTCCTATTTTTATGGATAGGAGAAAATAAAGCCCCGGGACCAGATGGCTACACTTCTGCGTTCTTCAAAAACTCTTGGGATATTGTGGGTGATGAAGTTACGAAAGCGATTCTGGATTTTTTTGATAATGGTAAGATGCTTCAACAAATTAATCACACTATCATTGCACTGGTGCCGAAAACTCCTTCTCCTAACTCAGTGACGGATTATAGGCCGATTTCCTGCTGCAACGTTATTTATAAATGTATTAGCAAAATTCTCACTGACAGGATTAAAGGTAGTTTGGATTATCTTGTTGATATTAATCAGTCTGCCTTTGTCCCGGGTAGGAAAATCACAGATAATATTCTTCTTACCCAGGAGCTTATGCACAATTATCACTTAAACATAGGCCCGCCCAGATGTGCTTTTAAAATTGATATATAAAAGGCCTATGATACTGTGAGCTGGTCATTCCTTCAGGATGTTCTACATGCGTTTGGGTTCCACCAAAAGATGGTTAACTGGATCATGGTTTGTGTTACGAATGTATCGTATTCGCTGAGCATTAATGGTAACCTGTATGGGTATTTTAAGGGTAAAAGAGGGCTCAGGCAGGGTGACCTTATATCCCCTTATCTATTTACTCTTGTCATGGAGGTTCTCACATTGTTATTAAAGAAGGCTGCCTACTCTAGTAACGCGTTTCGGTTTCATCTTTATTGCAAAAAACAGAAGATTATTAATGTCTCGTTTGCTGATGATCTGTTTTTGTTTGCTAATGGGGATGCGGCGTCGGTTAGGGTTCTTCGGGACACTCTTCAGATGTTTACAAGTGTGTCGGGTTTAGTTCCTAGTTTGCCGAAAAGTACCGTTTACTTTGGCAATGTCTGTCGGCCGATTAAACAGGAAATTCTCCATATTATGCCTTTCCAAGAGGGATCACTTCCGGTTCGTTATCTGGGTGTTCCTCTAATATCAACGAAGCTTTCTTACAAAGATTGCAAAATTTTAGTGGATAAAATGGTTAAGAAGATTGATAATTGGATGACGAGATCTTTATCTTTTGCTGGTAGACTTCAGTTAGTCAATTCTGTTCTATCTGCTATGCATATTTATTGGGCTACCGTTTTCATGTTACCAGCTAAAATTGTTAATGATCTTGAAAGATGTATGCGTACTTTCCTTTGGTCTGGTTCAAACCAGCCGTCTATTAAGGCTAAAGTGGCTTGGAAGGTTGTATGTTTACCCAAGTATGAAGGGGGATTGGGTATTAGATGTATTTCTGATGTCAACAAAGCCCTTCTATCTACTCATG
The DNA here is from genome assembly GCA_030545235.1 of Helianthus tuberosus. Lineage (NCBI taxonomy): Eukaryota > Viridiplantae > Streptophyta > Magnoliopsida > Asterales > Asteraceae > Helianthus > Helianthus tuberosus. The sequence goes on from CM060389.1 coordinate 89,406,978, forward strand.
TTTGGAGTATCCTTACTAACAGAAAATCGCTGTGGGTTCAGTGGATCCATATGTATAAGCTTAAAGGTAGGAGTTTTTGGGAGGTACAGAGCCGTGGCCGTATGACTGGGGGCTGCAGGAAGCTCCTCGCAATTCGAAGCTTAATCCGGCCGTATTTGTGGTCTTCCATTGGTAATGGGTCTCAAACAAAAATATGGAGTGACTTGTGGTGTGATCAATGTCCTTTGAGTAGTTTTATTAGCCCCAGGCGTATCTCTAATGCTGGTTTTCATCTTCAGTCTTCGGTTGCTGAGTTGGTTTCGCCTAGTGGGGATTGGAAATGGCCGATTGCTTGGTATGATTTATTCCTAGTTCTAATAAATATTCAGGTTCCTATTTTTATGGATAGACAGGATCGGCTCATATGGAAGGATCTTGATGGTAATTCTCGCCATTTCTCTTCTTGGGAGGTTTGGAATAATATCCGGCACCGTGAAAACTTAGTGCCATGGGTTAATATGGTTTGGTTCAAACATTGCATCCCAAGGCACTCGTTTCATTTGTGGCTTGTCATTATGAATAAATTGAAGACGCAAGATAGGTTGTCGGTTTGGGAGGCAGGAAGTGCTACAAATTTAAACCTCATGTGTTGCCCTTTGTGTTGCCGTGATAGAGATTCAAGGAATCACCTATTTTTTGAATGTTCGTTTGCATTGGCGGTTTGGAATAACATAAAGGTATGTACGAATATGGAAAGTGTTAGTGGTACCTGGGCCGAAATTATGTCTTGGATGAATCAGAATTCGAACATGCAGATGCCGGAAAATATTATTAGCAGGTTGGTTCTATCAGCTACATCTTATTTTATCTGGCAAGAAAGAAATAATAGGCTCTTCGCCAAAAACCAGCGTACGGAGATGGTGATTGCTCGTGAGATCATTCGGACGGTTAGACTGCGCTTATTGTCATTCAAATTCAAGTGGAGACCTGGCCTTCGAAGGTTACTTGAGAAGTGGCAGCTTCCCAGTGGAAACATGGTTATTGATCCAGGCTGAAAAGTAGAGTCTTGTTTTGAGTTTGTTGCTCTTTTGAGCTGGGTTGTTTTGTTGGTTGTGTTTTTGGGCGGTTTTTTTCTGTTTGGCTGTTTTTGTTATTACCTTGGTATGCCAAGGTTTTGGTGTGTAACATTTCAGTTGCACAATTTGTGCTTTTCATTTATAATATTTACCGGGGTAACCCTTTACCCAAAAAAAAAATATAAGTCATGGTCATGAATGTGTGCTCAGGCAACCCTATCACACAGCACTTAACAGTTATTCTAGTTCATATCAGTCCACAGTTCACAAGTATGTTATGTAACAATATCTAACAGTTGAGTGTATTGGTTTCTGTCACACCCCGACCGCGTAAAACAACAAATCGCGGCGGAAACATCGGGGCGTGTCGTAACAGAATTAATTGTTTCAAATCCATGGCAAACAAAGTTGTATTTTATTTATTAAACATGAGTCACATTGTCTTAACACAGGAAATACAGAGTTTATAACATAATTAAACATAGTCTATCTTCGTTTTTAGTCTCTAAGGCACAGGTCCGCCCTAGTGTCCTGATCAACATCCTATGGAAAAGCTCCTGAAAACACATGTGAAAATAGGTACGTCAGCATAAAAATGCCTGTGAGATACATAGGTTTGTAAAAAATAGGATTCATGACTTATGTTTAAGAAAAATGTTTAGTCATGAACCTTGTAATTTGCTTTGTCATGTAAATCATTTGAAAACAATAAGATCAGATGATATGTATAAGTAAATGTCAGGTTAAATAAATAACCATGTAAAAATGTGTTTGTATAAGATAAGTTGTTTGTAAATCAATGTCTTGTGAAAAATATGTTATTTATATAAAATGTTCTATGTCTCAATATTGAAATGATTCAAATAACGTTACGCCATGTAATACCATACAAACACTTATATATAGGAAGTACCAGCGGCGTATCCACCATGCTTGTATCATATTACACACGCATCGTTAACTTAATCACTTAATCAAACCAAACCAACCAATGTAAGAAGTCTATGTTTAAACCAATTGTCAAATGTATTGAATAATATGTCAAGATGTTTATGTCAAGATGTAAATCATGTCAAATGTCTATGTCAAATATCCATGTCCAATAGTAGTCAAGTAATTGTGTAACAAATGTTATGTATGGTAAGTAAAATAAGACTACTTAAACCATAAGTAAAAAATGTACAAAACAAAGTATTTTGAATATGTCAAAAAGTTATGTTTTGCAAAGTGATGCATGATACATTGATACAAACATTTATGTGGTAAGTTAACGCATACATTCAAGCCTTGAGACAGTCGGATAACCCTTTCAGTCAAGGTTATCAAAAGAATTGTATTCGGATTCAGTCATTCCTTACATCCAAACAAACCCGGGATGTCAGGAATGGGATTTGTCAAGTCCTATGGTACCACTACTTACTCCCGAGCGGCGTAGCAAATGTTAATGAACGTTATAAAGACCCGTTTGTGCAAACCAAATGTCATAGCAGTTGTATACATGTCATAAGAAAACAATGTACTAAGTATGCTAAGTTAACATACAAAGCAGAAAAGTCTTGTAAATCAATGTGCTAGCATGCTATCAGTCAACATACATAGCAGAAATGTAACGTAAAACAATGTACTAAGTATGCACACAATGGACATACATAGCATGAAATGTAATGAAATCATGTACTATAGTGTACTAACAAACATAGTCGGTATATGATGTGAAAACTGGAAAGCATGAAAGTAACAAGTAGGCACATGTGTTCCACCCCAAAACAGTTTAGAAAACAGTAAAAGAGGGGTCTATGTACTCACTTGAGATTGCTCAGTTGTATAAAGATAACCACCAAGCAATGCAAGAGATCTCGGAATCAAACGGCACCTAATATAGGTAACTATGTTAATAAACCGGACCTAAATCGGAAGATCGGGTAGCATGAGGGTTTGTAAACCAAACGAGTGTAGAGACTCGTGTAGTATGTTTCAACAAAGCCTACATACTAAATGAAACCTAGTATAATTGTTTACGACCCATTACGACCTGTTTAGGTAGCTTATGCTACTTTAACGCGTCGTTCGCGTGAAACGCGTTCGGACCGCCTAACTAGCTCTATGACAAGTGTTATATGCCTAAACATGTTACATAATCAGTTATGTGACAAAAGTTTAGGTTACATATGCTTAATTACCAATTATACATGAAAAGGGTATTCTGGTAATTTACCTAAGGCATATAAACTACCTATCATACAACTACTTAAACGATGTGACCATAGGGTATAACCTCGGAAGGTTATTCCCTACCTACTATGGTCACCTAATGTGTTTGGTCAGATCCTAATGATCGACCAAACTGGGTCGGGTTCGAGGTATAAGCGATTTATTAGATCGCTTACCCTACGACCCTAGACAACGTGGTAATCAGTAGGCATAGTCCCAAGGGACTATGACCATCGTGATTACAATCACGTTGCGAAGTTCAAACGAACTTCGCATTGACCATTACTGGTCAACGCTGAAAGTCAAACAAAGTTTGACTTTCTGACTCGAAAAGCAGTAAAATAAGGAAAAGAACGAAAGAATACTTACGAAGGGTCCCCGAATGCTAAACTCGATTCAAAAATCTCAGGTATGAAACAAATGTTTCAACTTAGAGTTTCTCAAATCAAATTTCTAGTGATTTTAGCAATGGGGGGTATGGGGTATTTATAGGAATACCCGAACCGTTAAGATCGTTTCATGGAAAACGTGCCTTAATCCCATCCGTACATGTGTTGCAAAGTTATGGTGCTTAGGTGCTTAAATTCCATCCATACATGTGTTGCAAAGTTATGGTGCTTAGGTGCTTAAATTCCATCCATACATGTGTTGCAAAGTTATGGTGCCTAAATTCCATCCTTATCCGCTGACTAAGCAAGTTTAGAATGTGTGGTTGTGAATTAAACAACGGCTAATACATCGAATCTGGTCCCGAAAGTGCAAAACTGTTATTTCTGCATGTTTTCTGTCCAGAATAGGCAGTCGCGTAGCGCGACGGGTAAGCCCATAGGGCTCGCGCTACGCTAGCACCCCCCTGAATCAGAAAAGTTTCAGAATTGGCAGAAATGGTCCCTGCACGTGTTTAAGGCCTTTTTCGATGCGTTTGAACCCCGTTAACCTCATTTCAAGGCTCTAAAATGAAGTTAAAGTATAGGGGACTCAAAACATGCTCAAAAATATCTCGGATGTTGGTTCGTTTGGTCGTACGAACGCGATGTTCGCTTAATTACGACGGAATGCGCACAAGCGCGAAAAACGATCCAAATGACGCGACGAATGGATTTTTCTTATGGCGAACACTAAAATAAAATATTTTAGTGCTTACATAAATTTTTGGATGTCCGGATGTATTCAGAACGTAAGTTATGCGCGAAAATGCAAACTTGTGCACTTTTTAACACCTTTAGTCCCTGAATGTCCCAAAAGTTTATTTTAGCACACCAAACCCCTCAAAGCCTATTTCTAAGCTATGTAAAGGATATTTAAGGTGTGTTTAACTTATGGTCATGTTCCGGAATGTTCGTTACAGTTCAAATTGACATACTTTCGCAGTTTGTCAAGTTTAGTCCCTGTAAGCGAATTAACTTGTTTTTGCCATACCAAAGCCTTTAGAACTTATTTCTAAGTTATGTAAAGGTTATTCAAGGTATGTTGAGTATATGTTGATGTTCCGGAGTATTTGTCACATTAAACTGAGTACGTTTACGCACTAGTTTGCGTATAACTCTCCAGAAAGTGATATAGAGTTTGAAATTACATAAAAGTCAAAACATGAAAAATGTAAAACACAATCAAAAAAACATTGGGATCAAATAACATTGTTTTATTGATAATAGAACTGTTCATAGTGATTACAAGCACAGTTCTTACAGTCTCCCCTACTTGTGGAAATTTCGTCCCGAAATTTATTTAGAGGAAACTCGTGGAAAAAGATGTGGATATTTCGCCTTCATTTGATCTTCGCGTTCCCAAGTAAACTCAGGTCCACGTTTAGCTTCCCAGCGAACTTTGACCAAAGGAATGCGCTTGCGTTTAAGCCACTTGACTTCACGTTCCAAGATTTCCACTGGTTTCTCAACAAATTTCAGTGTTTTGCCAACACGAATTTCGTCAAGCGGTATGGAGAAGTTCTCATCAGCTGTACACTTCTTGAGATTGGACACGTGAAAAGTTGGATGAACATTTCCAAGTTCAGGAGGTAACTCAAGTCTGTAGGCTACCTTTCCGATTCTTTCGACGATCTTGAATGGTCCAACGTATCTAGGTGCAAGTTTTCCTTTCTTTCCAAATCTGATCACACCTTTCCAAGGTGAGACCTTAAGTAATACTCGATCACCGACTTGAAATTCCAAGGCTTTGCGTTTTGGGTCCGCGTAAATCTTCTGACGGCTTCTAGCTGCCTGAAGGTTATCGCGAACTTTCTTGACCTTGTCCGTTGTCTCTAAAATGAGGGCAGGTCCAGTAAGTTGAGCCTCGCCAATCTCATTCCAGCAGACTGGTGAACGACATTTTCGACCATAGAGAGCCTCGAAAGGAGCCATTTTGATGCTAGTGTGATAACTGTTGTTGTAGGAGAATTCAATCAATTTAAGATGTGAATCCCAACTACCACCAAAATCGATCACACAAGCTCTAAGCATATCCTCCACAGTCTGGATTGTTCTCTCAGATTGACCATCCGTTTGCGGATGATAAGCTGTGCTCAGATTAAGTTGGGTCCCCATAGCAGATTGCATGGTTCGCCAAAAGTGAGAAGTGAAACGAGCATCTCTTTCAGAAATGATGTTTAAAGGAACACCATGTCGAGCCACAATTTCATCTACATAGATTTGAGCAAGTCTGTCAGTAGGAAAATCCTCGCGGATTGGCAAGAAATGCGCTGACTTTGTAAGACGATCAACGACTACCCAGATGGAATCATGACCTTTCTTTGTGCGCGGGAGTTTGGTAACAAGATCCATAGTAATGTTTTCCCATTTCCAAACTGGGATCTCTGGTTGCTCCAATAAACCAGAAGGACGCTGATGTTCAGCCTTAACCTTTAGACAAGTAAGGCATTTTGACACGTATAAGGCAATGTCTTTCTTCATACCAGGCCACAAATACTGAATACGAAGATCCTTATACATCTTATCTGAGCCCGGATGAATAGAATAGCGTGACTTATGGGCTTCATCCATAAGCAAGGTACGAATATCATCCTGGCTTGGGACCCACAAACGGTCCATGAAGTAATATGATCCATTGTCCTTCAGTTCCAAAGCAGGCGTTATGTGATAGGGAAATTCCTTATCCATTAAACCTTGTGAAACACAAGATTGTTGAGCCTGAGAAATGCGGGCTTGAATATCAGATCGAGCTTGAATAACAGATTGAACACGTACAGAATGAAGCTTAGTACGTTCCTTGCGACTCAATGCATCAGCTACGACATTCGCCTTACCAGGATGGTAGCGAATTTCGCAGTCATAGTCGTTTAAAAGCTCAACCCAACATCGTTGCCTCATGTTGAGTTCTTTCTGATTGAAGATATGCTGAAGACTTTTGTGGTCCGTGAAAACCACACATTTTGTACCATACAAATAGTGTCTCCAGATCTTGAGAGCAAAGATAACTGCACCCAACTCAAGATCATGAGTGGTGTAGTTCTTCTCATGTATCTTCAATTGTCTTGATGCATAGGCTATGACTTTGTTCCTTTGCATCAGAACACAGCCAAGACCCAATTTAGATGCATCACAATACACGACAAAATCATCATCACCCTCAGGCAATGATAGGACAGGCGCATCGCAAAGCTTCTGCTTCAGGTGTTGAAAAGCTTCCTCTTGTTTGAATCCCCAGAAAAAGGGCATTTTCTTCTGAGTTAGAGCAGTTAGAGGAACTGCAATCTTAGAGAAGTTTTCAATGAAGCGGCGATAATAACCCGCTAGACCAAGAAAAGAACGAACTTCAGTAGGAGTAGTAGGCGTATCCCAATCCTTAATCGCACTGATCTTGGAGGGATCTACATGAATACCTTGTTTGTTGATGATATGCCCCAAAAATTGAACTTCTTTAAGCCAAAATTCGCACTTTGAGAATTTGGCGAAAAGTTGCTCTTTCTTTAGGAGTTCCAAAGTAAGACGAAGATGTTGCTCGTGATCAGCTCGCGTCTTAGAGTAAATCAAGATGTCGTCAATAAAAACAATGACGAACTGATCCAAATAGGGTTTGCAGACCCTATTCATTAAGTCCATGAAAACAGCAGGAGCATTAGTCACACCGAATGGCATGACTGTGAACTCATAATGCCCATATCGAGTACGGAACGCTATCTTGGGAATATCTTCTTCATGCACCCGAAGTTGATGATATCCAGATCGCAGATCAATCTTCGAAAAATAAGAAGCGCCTTGTAACTGATCAAAGAGATCATCGATACGAGGTAGGGGATATCGATTCTTGATGGTAAGCTTGTTAAGCTCACGATAATCGATACACATCCTAAAGGATCCATCCTTCTTCTTGACAAAAAGAACGGGAGCACCCCAGGGTGAAAAGCTAGGACGGATAAAACCTTTGTCAGAGAGCTCCTGAAGCTGCTTAGACAACTCTTGCATCTCAGACGGTGCAAGACGATATGGAGCTCTGGCTATGGGATTTGCACCAGGTACGAGATCAATGCGGAACTCGACTTGGCGTGCTGGAGGTAGACCAGGTAAGTCTTCAGGGAATACTTCAGAATAATCCCGAATGACAGGAATATCTGAAATAGCCTTACCCTTGCCTTTATCTTCTGTAACATGTGCTAAGAAAGCCACATAGTTCTTCTGCAGATACTTCCGAGCTTTAAAACAAGACATGAGTTTGAGACCACCGGTAGGCTTCTCACCTTGAACCTGCAGGATCTCGCCTGTTGAAAGTGGCACACGAACAATCTTCTTAGAACAAACTATCTCTGCGTGATGCTTGGATAACCAATCCATTCCCACAATAACGTCGAAGCTTCCAAGTTGCATAGGCGCGAGGTCAATAGGAAAAAGATGGTCGTTAAGATTCAACTGGCAGTTGTGAAGAACAGAATCAAGAATAATGGGTTCACCACTAGCAACCTCTACTGTCAAAGATTTGCCTAGTTTCGTTCTAGACACGCGAAGCATTTGCTCAAAAGACAAAGACACGAAACTCTTATCGGCACCAGAATCGAAAAGAACAGATGCAGGCTGATTATTAATAAAGAACGTACCGTTCACCACATTATCGTCAGCCTGTGCCTCTTGGGCATTCATGTTAAAGACTCGGCCTCGAGCCGGAGCCGGAGCCTGATTCTGGTTTTGGTTCGCCAGTCTTGGGCACCGATTCCTGTAGTGGGTCAGATCCCCACAATTGTAGCACGAACCAGGAGGAAAATGAGGTCGTGCAGCTTGACCTTGTTGCTGAGCTAGAGGCTGAGCAACTTGTTGGGCTTGATTTTGAACTGCCTGGTTCTGATTGACAGGAATGCGGCAGTTGACAGCAAGATGACCAGATCTTCCGCAGTTGGTGCACTGACGACACTGGAGATGTGGTTGGTGATGGCCATTACACCTGTTGCACAAAGGTGCATTTCCAAAATAAGGCTTTTTGGCGGGTGGTTGCGCAGGCTGATTCGGTGCAGCTTGAGCCTGTGCAGTAACGGCAAAATTTTGGGAAGCCTTTCGCTTCCTAGAATTCTTTGAGGAACCAGAATTCTTCCCATTCTTGTTTTCACCCTTCTTACCATCCCCTTTGTCAGATGCCTGCTTCCTACCCTTGTCACCCTTCTTATGCAGCTTTCCCTTACGAACCTGCGACTCAGTCAGTGTCGTTGATAACTCGATCGCCTGACGGAGTGTGGCAGGGTTACTACCAGTAAGGATGTCTTGCACTGAGTCAGGTAGGCCGTCGATGTACCTTTCGATGGCCTTGTCGAGTGGGGTAACCATAGTCGGGCAAAGCAGACTCAACTCTTCAAACCTGTCAGTATATGTCCTGTGCTCTCCACTATCTTGCTTCAAATTATCAAACTCTTTCTCCAAGGCTCGCTGCTCATGACGAGGACAGAATTCCCTCATCATAAGGGCTCTAAGTTCAGCCCATGTCTGTGCGAGAGCAACTTCTGCACCTTGGTCCCTCATAACCCCGTTCCACCATGTCAAAGCCCTCTTCTGAAATACGCTCGAAGAAAACTCGACTTTGCGATTTTCGAAACACTGCACGTGGCGAAAAGTATTCTCTATGCTCTCAAACCACTGAAGAAGCCCAGTCGCTCCTTCAGAACCACTAAACTTGAGTGGTTTAGCCGAGTTAAAATCCTTGTATTTGCACGGACCATTGTTGTTGTTGTTGTCTTGATTCCATTGAGCAAAGAGATTTGGAAACTGAGCAGCCATCTGCTGCGCAATAATTTCTGCCAGCTCGGCAGTAGCTATCTGGTTCTCGCGTCGAGGAGGCATTCTAAAAGAGGAAAACATGTAAAGAAACGAGTGAGATGATTGGATGAAGAGAAATGAGATGAAACGAAATCAACAAAAGCAAAGATGGTGGTCATTTGTCCATATCACAAAGTAAACAAACGACACACAGTGACTAATCAAAGTAAATGGGTCAAAAATAATGTATTACGAAGACATGCTCGCCTATAAGTGAACACTCATCCCAAGAATTCCCAGGTAAGCACAACTGGTCTCGCGTCTGATGAGATGTATATGAAGTGCTTGCCTAGACAGAAAACCCAGAATACAGGCATTCACCCTTCCAGTTTGCACATGTTCACATTATTTAAAACCCAAAACGTTTGACGGGATTTTTGAAAATTAGAAGGCACAAGGCCAAAAACCAATACTGAAAAGGGTTCAAAACCATATAACAGAGGGTTCAAAACCTTACAATTTAGGGTTCAAAACCTTGTAAAAATTTATTCAAAAACAGATGATTGTTTTTTCAAAAATCGTTTCGGAAAAATTTTGGTTCCTTGTTTTGTTAATCACATAAGGATAGGTGATGTACATGTTTTAAGATCTAAACACAAGATAACTTGTGTTAGGGTCCTAGAAAAGTTATAGTCTAGGTCAAAGCATTACTAATAACCTAATTCCCTATAACCATTGGCTCTGATACCAACTCTTCTGTCACACCCCGACCGCGTAAAACAACAAATCGCGGCGGAAACATCGGGGCGTGTCGTAACAGAATTAATTGTTTCAAATCCATGGCAAACAAAGTTGTATTTTATTTATTAAACACGAGTCACATTGTCTTAACACAGGAAATACAGAGTTTATAACATAATTAAACATAGTCTATCTTCGTTTTTAGTCTCTAAGGCACAGGTCCGCCCTAGTGTCCTGATCAACATCCTATGGAAAAGCTCCTGAAAACACATGTGAAAATAGGTACGTCAGCATAAAAATGCCTGTGAGATACATAGGTTTGTAAAAAATAGGATTCATGACTTATGTTTAAGAAAAATGTTTAGTCATGAACCTTGTAATTTGCTTTGTCATGTAAATCATTTGAAAACAATAAGATCAGATGATATGTATAAGTAAATGTCAGGTTAAATAAATAACCATGTAAAAATGTGTTTGTATAAGATAAGTTGTTTGTAAATCAATGTCTTGTGAAAAATATGTTATTTATATAAAATGTTCTATGTCTCAATATTGAAATGATTCAAATAACGTTACGCCATGTAATACCATACAAACACTTATATATAGGAAGTACCAGCGGCGTATCCACCATGCTTGTATCATATTACACACGCATCGTTAACTTAATCACTTAATCAAACCAAACCAACCAATGTAAGAAGTCTATGTTTAAACCAATTGTCAAATGTATTGAATAATATGTCAAGATGTTTATGTCAAGATGTAAATCATGTCAAATGTCTATGTCAAATATCCATGTCCAATAGTAGTCAAGTAATTGTGTAACAAATGTTATGTATGGTAAGTAAAATAAGACTACTTAAACCATAAGTAAAAAATGTACAAAACAAAGTATTTTGAATATGTCAAAAAGTTATGTTTTGCAAAGTGATGCATGATACATTGATACAAACATTTATGTGGTAAGTTAACGCATACATTCAAGCCTTGAGACAGTCGGATAACCCTTTCAGTCAAGGTTATCAAAAGAATTGTATTCGGATTCAGTCATTCCTTACATCCAAACAAACCCGGGATGTCAGGAATGGGATTTGTCAAGTCCTATGGTACCACTACTTACTCCCGAGCGGCGTAGCAAATGTTAATGAACGTTATAAAGACCCGTTTGTGCAAACCAAATGTCATAGCAGTTGTATACATGTCATAAGAAAACAATGTACTAAGTATGCTAAGTTAACATACAAAGCAGAAAAGTCTTGTAAATCAATGTGCTAGCATGCTATCAGTCAACATACATAGCAGAAATGTAACGTAAAACAATGTACTAAGTATGCACACAATGGACATACATAGCATGAAATGTAATGAAATCATGTACTATAGTGTACTAACAAACATAGTCGGTATATGATGTGAAAACTGGAAAGCATGAAAGTAACAAGTAGGCACATGTGTTCCACCCCAAAACAGTTTAGAAAACAGTAAAAGAGGGGTCTATGTACTCACTTGAGATTGCTCAGTTGTATAAAGATAACCACCAAGCAATGCAAGAGATCTCGGAATCAAACGGCACCTAATATAGGTAACTATGTTAATAAACCGGACCTAAATCGGAAGATCGGGTAGCATGAGGGTTTGTAAACCAAACGAGTGTAGAGACTCGTGTAGTATGTTTCAACAAAGCCTACATACTAAATGAAACCTAGTATAATTGTTTACGACCCATTACGACCTGTTTAGGTAGCTTATGCTACTTTAACGCGTCGTTCGCGTGAAACGCGTTCGGACCGCCTAACTAGCTCTATGACAAGTGTTATATGCCTAAACATGTTACATAATCAGTTATGTGACAAAAGTTTAGGTTACATATGCTTAATTACCAATTATACATGAAAAGGGTATTCTGGTAATTTACCTAAGGCATATAAACTACCTATCATACAACTACTTAAACGATGTGACCATAGGGTATAACCTCGGAAGGTTATTCCCTACCTACTATGGTCACCTAATGTGTTTGGTCGGATCCTAATGATCGACCAAACTGGGTCGGGTTCGAGGTATAAGCGATTTATTAGATCGCTTACCCTACGACCCTAGACAACGTGGTAATCAGTAGGCATAGTCCCAAGGGACTATGACCATCGTGATTACAATCACGTTGCGAAGTTCAAACGAACTTCGCATTGACCATTACTGGTCAACGCTGAAAGTCAAACAAAGTTTGACTTTCTGACTCGAAAAGCAGTAAAATAAGGAAAAGAACGAAAGAATACTTACGAAGGGTTCCCGAATGCTAAACTCGATTCAAAAATCTCAGGTATGAAACAAATGTTTCAACTTAGAGTTTCTCAAATCAAATTTCTAGTGATTTTAGCAATGGGGGGTATGGGGTATTTATAGGAATACCCGAACCGTTAAGATCGTTTCATGGAAAACGTGCCTTAATCCCATCCGTACATGTGTTGCAAAGTTATGGTGCTTAGGTGCTTAAATTCCATCCATACATGTGTTGCAAAGTTATGGTGCTTAGGTGCTTAAATTCCATCCATACATGTGTTGCAAAGTTATGGTGCCTAAATTCCATCCTTATCCGCTGACTAAGCAAGTTTAGAATGTGTGGTTGTGAATTAAACAACGGCTAATACATCGAATCTGGTCCCGAAAGTGCAAAACTGATATTTCTGCATGTTTTCTGTCCAGAATAGGCAGTCGCGTAGCGCGACGGGTAAGCCCATAGGGCTCGCGCTACGCTAGCACCCCCCTGAATCAGAAAAGTTTCAGAATTGGCAGAAATGGTCCCTGCACGTGTTTAAGGCCTTTTTCGATGCGTTTGAACCCCGTTAACCTCATTTCAAGGCTCTAAAATGAAGTTAAAGTATAGGGGACTCAAAAAATGCTCAAAAATATCTCGGATGTTGGTTCGTTTGGTCGTACGAACGCGATGTTCGCTTAATTACGACGGAATGCGCACAAGCGCGAAAAACGATCCAAATGACGTGACGAATGGATTTTTCTTATGGCGAACACTAAAATAAAATATTTTAGTGCTTACATAAATTTTTGGATGTCCGGATGTATTCAGAACGTAAGTTATGCGCGAAAATGCAAACTTGTGCACTTTTTAACACCTTTAGTCCCTGAATGTCCCAAAAGTTTATTTTAGCACACCAAACCCCTCAAAGCCTATTTCTAAGCTATGTAAAGGATATTTAAGGTGTGTTTAACTTATGGTCATCTTCCGGAATGTTCGTTACAGTTCAAATTGACATACTTTCGCAGTTTGTCAAGTTTAGTCCCTGTAAGCGAATTAACTTGTTTTTGCCATACCAAAGCCTTTAGAACTTATTTCTAAGTTATGTAAAGGTTATTCAAGGTATGTTGAGTATATGTTGATGTTCCGGAGTATTTGTCGCATTAAACTGAGTACGTTTACGCACTAGTTTGCGTATAACTCTCCAGAAAGTGATATAGAGTTTGAAATTACATAAAAGTCAAAACATGAAAAATGTAAAACACAATCAAACAAACATTGGGATCAAATAACATTGTTTTATTGATAATAGAACTGTTCATAGTGATTACAAGCACAGTTGTTACAGTTTCTAAGAATCAACTTATATCATTTGACTATAAGCATACATCATTAACAGAAGACACTACAAATCTTATTCACATAATCAATCACCAATATTCCCACAGTTGACATGACATGTTAACCTACTGTTCATGCAAAGACCCTTCTGGCGAAACCCCTATATGGTGAAACCCCTTGTTTCGTCGTGATCCCCACTGACGAAACCCCCAAGTTTCGCCGTGATGGGAGTGACGAAACCATATATGTTTCGTCGAGCTCACGAAACTCCCTAAGTTTCGTCGGCTCCCCAGTTTCGTCGACCTAACCATAAAGTCAAACACCCACAGAAACCCTACTGCCGTCATGCACATCAAGAACGATCAACAATATTCCCAGTTTCGCGATTCCAATACCTCAATTAATTAGCAGCCCTAGACATGAATCTTAGATTACCAGTACACCTTCAAGCACGTATTCATATCATCGGCCCATTAACTATACATAGCAACTGATTAACATACAATACCAACATCAAACAGGAATATGAGTAGTGGGCATAAACAATTAAAATCATAACACCAGATCTAGTCTAATGGAGTAACGACCGAACATCAACCCTAACTGTTAACCATTACACCATTTGATCATCACATAATAAGTTATCAGATTCATCACTCACATATATCATTCAAATCATTAATCATCATAAGCCATGGAATCCTATCTAGAAATCATTAGACAGTAGTAATCAAGGTGTTCTATCATGATATCATGCAACCTAACGTGATACAGAATTGAATCAATCAATTGGTGTCTACACACTAACCGGTTGTTAGATGAATCAGCAAGGATCCGAGAGAGATGATAACTGTCGTCGAGTGCCAAAGAGAGAAAGGGAGTTTAGGTTTTCAAATCGATCAACTATGCGACATCGTGCAGCCCTACTTTGTTATATACGTGCGTGCAAGGGTTGGGCCCTTACTGGGCTTCGGGGAAACTTGGGCTGGCGAAACTCTATGTTTCGTCGTGCTGATTATGACGAAACCCTTAGGTTTCGTCGAGTGGAGGTGTGATGAAACTCCAGATGTTTCGTCGAGTGGTTAATGACACGAATCCATGTTTCATCATTCATGAATTTAGTTTATTTACTTAGACACTCAGACAGTTCACAAGTTCATAATTTATCATCCATAAGCCATATACCAAACATAAACCAAACATAAACAAATCATAGTGCACAAGTTTAAATGCAACGAATCACAAAACACAGTATGAAACAAGTAACGTATGGAGGAAATACCTTGGAAACTCGGGTTATCACAACATCCCCAACTTGAAAGAAATTTCGTCCCCAAATTTAGCACGTGGTTACTAAGGAAGCTAGTTGTGTTGCGTTGTTTTCCTGGTTTTCCTGGGGTGTCACAGTCTCTTTAACTACATCAACGAGTGATGTCTTTAACTAGATTGACGAATCAATTTCTTTAACTAGACCACCCAAGGGGTCTCTTTAACTATATCAACGAATGATATCTTTAACTAGATTGACGAACCAATCTCTTTAACTAGACCACTCAAGGGGTCTCTTTAACTATATCAACGAATGATATCTTTAACTAGATTGATGAACCAATTCTTTAACTAGACCACTCAAGGGGTCTCTTTAACATTGGAATGGTACTTTACAATCCAAGGGTCTTAACTATTACATAGAAGCCCATTAACGATTTAAGATAGTACCTTTGGATAGTGAGTAATTTTGTAACACCCCAACCCGGAAGGGCTGACGTGTCACTTTTACAGAGTCAGATCAAAAACATAATTCCATTAATACTTAAATGTATTACAAGGCTTTACAACTTAATGAAGGATATCTAATCCAGTACATTATTTCTACGGTCTGTTTCATATACTCGAGCACTCTTCTGTATCCCGTCCCAGATTGTCTTGATAACCTGACGTAAAGAAGAAAACACAAAAATGTACGTCTGAGCAAAATTTGGAAAGTTTTGCCCAGTGTGCGGATAGAGGAAAACAAAAGCTTATTTTATTTGATATCCGGATGGAACTTTGTGATGCAAGTAACGTAATCTCATAATCATATCTTACGGATGTACCCATGAGCAAACTTAAAACGTGACAATACACATGTAGCTACTCCTGCATAATTATCACATGAGATGGCGAGTTGGCATACCCGTTATCCACCTCCTTATACTTAAATCCTAGGATCGATCCATACGCCTCCTAATAGCTTATATGTACCACACTTGTACTTAAGAGACGCCGTGAACTGATCTCTCCGTCACGGATGGAGCACATGATGTTGATGCCACAACAACATGCTCGTGGGACACTCCACGAGAAGAGATACTCAGGGTATCAGAGTACAAATGGTCTTATTCACATAACTTATAAAACTTATTTTCATAACAAAACGGAACATATATTGGAACATGCGATAATGAGTATAACAACATAATACTATCGCCTGACATGAAAGCTAAATCAAATGATTAGAATAGGAATCGAACGGACTGTCAAATGAATCGATAATCAAAGATGTGAGGAGTTTTTAAAAGATATAGTAATTTAGTGGGTTATAACAATTTGACTTGAGTAACATAATACTTGTATATAATAATAAACTTGTAATTTATTTACTTATAACTTGTAAGCCTTAAGATATTTAACTTATAACTTGTAAATAATAATTTGATTGAAAATACGAATCTTTGGCGAAATTAAAATCTAAGAGTGGAACCAGTCACCAAGGTATGGATATCAATCCTATCTTGACAATTTCGTCCCCAAAATGTGGTTTATTAAACGAACAAGATAAAACCTTGACTCGTTAATAAGGAATCACTAGAGTATGAAATTTGATTTGTAAATTTATAAACAAATAACTAACAAACATGTATACTTGTAAATACGAAAATGATATTTTTCATAAACCATTTTCTAAATAACTGATGTAAAACAAAACCTTTTTCAAAACGTTTGTAACTTCCAACACATATTTCCTAACTTAATCTTAATACGGAATTTAAAATCAGGAATGATATACTTGTATCCAAACGACATAAATCGAAAGAAAGGATTCTATCCGTACCTTAAAATTTCCAAGTGATGCTACCTTGTTTTCAATTGTAGATTTATACGGGCAGAGTTTAGCCTACTGATTATCCTCTTAACCTAATTTGCACACAAACTAGGTAATTAACTTAATACAGCCTTTACGATAACTCACGAGGTCAAATTCTCACAACGAACGACAAAGTGCGATACTTAAACATCCATCGAATTAACGACGAATGACAAAGTACGATACTTAAACATCCATCGAATTAACGACGAACGACAAAGTATAACCCTAATGTGGGCAGCACTTAAACATCCATTGGATATATTGATCGATCGGACAATGAATCGTAATAGCGATCGAGTTAATACCCTGATCTGCAGCACCCCGCTATACTTAATTAGTGTTTCGTGTGTGTTAATTGAAGTAAACATACGATAACTCAAAGTATAATACGAATTCTTTCGTCGTTTCAGCGCCCAAATTCAAGTGCCAATGTCCTCTATTTATCCCCAAAATTTGTCAACCCTTGCGCACCGTAACACTAAATCTCTTACGGTGCGTAACAACCCTTGCGCACCGTAACACCTATTTCCTTACGGTGCGTAAGGGACACTGTGACACCTGTGTCACTTCAACCATCAAACAACTGCCAAGCCAATGAAATATTGTATTTCATACTTGGGATCTGTATAAATATGTGTATTATTTGCACATATCAATTCTTGTTTGATTTCAAGCTCTAAATCGCTTTCTGGAAGGTTATACGCGCACTGATACGTAAATATAACCAGTTTAATGCAACGAACACTCCGGAATAGTGAAATAGGCTTAACATACCTTAAGTAACCTTTACATAACTTAGAAATAAGTTTTGAAGGCTTTGGTATGGCAAAATCTAGTTTATTCGCTTACAGGGACTAAATTTGACAAACTGCGAAAGTATGCCAATTTGAACTGTAACAGACATTCCGGAACATGACCATAAGTTAAACATACCATAAATATCCTTTACATAGCTTAGAAATAGGCTTTGAGGGGTTCGGTATGCTAAAATAAACTTTTGGGTCATTCAGGGACTAAAAGTGTCAAAAAGTGCACAAGTTTGCACTTTTGCGCATAACTTACGTTCTGAATACATCCGGACATCCAAAAATTTATGTAAGCATGAATATATTATGCTTTAGTGTTTGGCTTGCCAAAAATCCATTCGTCGCGTCATTTGGATCGTTTTTCGCGCTTATGCGCATTCCGTCATAATTAAGCGAACATCGCGTTCGTACGGACAAACGAACCAATGTCCGGCATATTTTTGAGCATGTTTCATGTCCACAATGTTTAGGCATCATTTTAGGGCCTTAAAGTTGGCTTTATGGGCCTTAGAAGTGCCGGAAATGGGTTTAAACACGTGCAGGGACCAAAACTGTAGATTCTGAAACTTGTTTTCTGATCTGAAGAGCTAGGCGGCCCGCGTGAGCCCAAGCTTAAATCTTAGGTGGCCCACGTCAGCCTTGCAGAACAGATAAGATCGATTAGTCAGCTGATTCCAGCTGTTTAATCCACACCCACACATTCTAACTTGCCCTTTCAGCTCATGGGGGATCATTTTTAGCTACCACAACAATTGGACAAGTGTACGCACAAGATTCGAGCACGGTTTCCATGAAACGATCTTAACGGTTACCCGAAAACTATAAATACCCCACCCCCCCCCCATTGCTTCAAAATCACTAGAATCTGATCTTAAAGACTCTAAGTTGGAACCATTGTTTCATACCTGAGTTATTTCGATCTAGATTAGCATTCGGGGACCCTTCGTAAGCATTCTTTCGTTCTTTTATTGCTTTTCGAGTCTGAAAGTCAAACTTTGTTTGACTTTCTGCATTGACCAGTTTATGGTCAATGCGAAGTTCGTTTGAACTTCGCAACGTGAGTGTAATCACGTTGGTTATAGTCCTTTGGGACTATGCCTACTGATTACCACGTTGTCTAGGGTCGTAAGGGTAAGCGATCTGATAAATCGCTTATACCTTCGAACCCGACCCATTTGGTCGATCATTAGGATCCGACCAAATACCTTAGGTGACCATAGTGGATAGGGAATAACCTTCCGAGGTTATACCTTATGGTCGCTTCGTTAAGTAGTTGTATGATAGGTAGTTTATATGCCTTAGGTAAATTACCAGAATACCCTTTTCATGTATAATTGGTAATTAAGCATATGTAACCTAAACTTTTGTCACACAACTGATTATGTAACACGTTTAGGCATATAACGCTTGTCATAGGACTAGTTAGACGGTCCGAACGCGTTTCACGCAAACGACGCGTTAAAGTAGCATAAGCTACCTAAACGGGTCGTAATGGGTCGTAAACGCTTAGGTTAGGTTTCATTTAGCATGAAGGCTTGGTTAAACCATATGA
Source organism: Helianthus tuberosus (assembly GCA_030545235.1). Lineage (NCBI taxonomy): Eukaryota > Viridiplantae > Streptophyta > Magnoliopsida > Asterales > Asteraceae > Helianthus > Helianthus tuberosus. The sequence continues at coordinate 89,426,262 of CM060389.1, forward strand.
CACGAGTCTCTATACTCGTTTGGTTTACGAACCCTCATTCTATCCAATCATCCGATTTAGGTCCGGTTATTAACATAATTACCTATATTAGGTGCCGTTTGATATCCATGATCTCTAGCATTGTTTGGTTGTTACTCAAGGACTACTAAGCAATCTCAAGTGAGTACATAGAACCCCTCTTTTACTGTTTTTCCAAACTGTTTTGGGGTGGAACACATGTGCCTACTTGTTACTTTCGTGCTTTCCTGTTTTCACACCATATACCTGCTATGTTTGTTAGTACATTATAGTACATGATTTCATTACATTTCATGCTATGTATGTCCATTGTGTGCATACTTAGTACATTGTTTTACATTACATTTCTGCTATGTATGTTAACTGATAGCATGCTAGCACATTGATTTACATGACTTTTCTGCTTTGTATGTTAACTAAGCATACTTAGTACATTGTTTTACTTTACATTTCTGCTATGTATGTTGACTGAGCATGCTAGCACTTTGATTGACATTACATTAGTTGCATATGTTTACTCGACATATGGACACATTGTTTTACATTGCATTCTGTTGCATATGCTCATCCAGTATATGAACACATTATATTACATTTTGAACCGTTTATAACTATTTGACTATGTGAACCGTTGTAATCATTTGACTATGTGAACCTATTGTATCTGTGAACCGTATTTGACCATACATAAACATTTCTACAATTGTTAAACATTACTTTGGTGGTTTGGTTTGATTAAGTGATTAAGTAACGATGCGTGTGTAATATGATACAAGCATGGTGGATACGCCGCTGGTACTTCCTATATATAAGTGTTTGTATGGTATTACATATCGTAGCATTATTTGAATCATTTCAGTTTGAGACATATAACATTTTATACAAATAACATACTTTTCACAAGACATTGATTTACAAACAACTTATCTTATACAAACTCATTTTACAATGGTTATTCATTTAACCATACATTATTCTCTTATTTATACATATCATCTGATCTTATCGTTTTTCAAATGATTTACAAAACAAAGCAAAGTACGGGGTTCATGACTAAACATTTTCTCAAACATAAGTCATGAAACCTATTTTCACAAAACCTATGTATCTCACGGGCATTTTTATGCTGACGTACCTATTTTCACATGTGTTTTTTCAGGAGCTGTTGCATAAGATGATCAAGATACACATAGGCAGACTTGGGCTTTAGTGACAATAAAAGATGCAAGACTAGTTAATTATGTTGTATTTCTTTGTTTGTTAAGACATTGTAACACTTTTAATCAATAAAACGAAACTTCAATTGCCATGGATTTGAAACAATTAATTCTGTTACAACACTCCCCGATGTTTCCGCCACGTTTTGTATGTTCTACGTGGTCGGGGTGTGACAGAAAAGATGGTATCAGAGCCAATGGTTATAGGGAATTAGGTTATTAGTAATGCTTTGACCTAGTCTATAACCTTCTTAGGACCCTAACGCGAGTTTACTTGCGTTTAGTCATAAAACAATACCGTCACCTATCCTTAGGCGACTACCACAACAAGAACATAATATTCGAAACCGCTTTGAAAACTAATCATCTGTTCTAGGATGATTGATTACTAGGTTTTGAACCCTCTATTGTAAGGTTTTGAACCCTCTGTTATATGGTTTTGAACCCCTTTGAATTTTCAAAATCTCGTCAAGGTTTTGGGTTTTAAATAATGTGAACACGTGCAAACTGGAAGGGTGAATGCCTGTATTCTGGGTTTTCTGTCTAGGCAAGCACTTCGTATACATCTCATCAGACGCGAGACCAGTTGTGCTTACCTGGGAATTCTTGGGATGAGTGTTCACTTATAGGCGAGCATGTCTTCGCGATACATTATTTTTGACCTATCTACTTTGATTAATCACCGAGGTCGTTTGTTGCTTTGTAGTAACAAACAAATGACCACTATCCTTGCTTTCATCAGATTTGTTTCATCTCATTCTTTTCGTCTAATTCTCTCACTCGTTTCCTTTCATGTTTCCTCTTTTAGAATGCCTCCTCGACGCGAAAACCAGATAGCGACTGCCGAACTGGCAGAAATCATTGCACAGCAAATGGCTGCTCAATTCCCAAACCTCTTTGCTCAATGGAATCAAGCCAACAACAACAACAATGGTCCATGCAATTTCAAGAGTTTTAACTCGGCGAAACCACTCAAGTTTAGTGGTTCTGAGGGAGCGACTGGGCTTCTTCAATGGTTCGAGAGCATTGAGAATACTTTCCGCCACGTGCAGTGTCCTGACAATCGCAAGGTCGAGTTTGCTTCGAGTGTGTTCCAGAAGAGAGCCCTTACGTGGTGGAACGGGGTTATGAGAGATCGTGGTGCAGAAGTTGCTCTAGCACAGACATGGGCTGAACTTAGGGCCCTTATGATGAAGGAATTATGTCCTCGTCACGAGATCAGGGCCTTGGAAAGGGAATTCGACAATCTTGAGCAAGACAGCGGTGAGCATCGAGCCTACACGGACCGTTATGAGGAGTTAAGTCTGTTATTCCCAAACATGGTCACGCCTTTGGATAAGGCAATCGAAAAGTACATTGATGGCCTCCCTGACTCAATACAAGACATTGTGACTGGCAACAACCCTACTACAGTTAGACAGGCCATTGAGCTATCTGCAACCTTGACTGAATCAAAGATCAGGAAAGGTAAACTTTTCCGAAAAGGTGACAAGAAGCCGGTCGAGGAATCGAAACCAATCGAGGAATCAAAGACCATGGATGAACAGATTGGATCCCCTAAAAAGTCAAAGAAGCGAAAGGCTTCTCAGAACTTCGCCATGGTTACTCACAATGATCAAGCCGTCCCCAACCAACCAGCTCAACCCCCTGCTAGGAAGCCATACAATGGAACTGCACCCTTGTGCAACCAATGTAGCCTCCATCATCATGCCAATGTAAAGTGCCGCAAGTGCCAAACTTGTGGGCTTATAGGCCATACAGCAAGAGTCTGCCCAGCTGCAGCTGCACCAAATCAAGTTAACAACAATACCGCTCAAGGTCGTTTTCTACCAGATTCTTGCTTCAACTGTGGCGAGATGGGTCATTTCCGAAGAAATTGCCCAAAACTTGCTAATGCAAATCCAGCACAGGGATGAGCATCTGACCGAATGAAAGACAACGTTGTTTAGAAATAATCAATCCTTATGTATTATTTTCTTTAGTTGTCAAGGTCCAAGAAACAGTTGTTATCGTTGTTTATAAATAAATCTTTTATATACATTGCAATGTATTTATGTGGTTGCATGTATAAACAACATATCTCTTACAATACCGACAATCAAGGAACCGTATTCCTTAAAGAACAGACTACCCCCAAAATTTTTCCCATTCTATGACTCTTGCGTTTCCACGAAATTCCTAAGTACCCGTTTATTCTAAGGAAACGAAGTACAAGGCGCAAGTTACAACACTGGACGAATACCTAAAGTACCACTATAAATCCTTAATAGGGTACCTAAGGGTATTTTCGTGAATCCTAAAATTGTTGTGTTCCTTAAATTCGACTATTACGTTTCTTTGGAAACAAAATCGAATTTTTGGGAGATCTTCCTATCTCTTCAGATAGATCCCAGAGGACATTGAAGTTCATCGACTGGTTTCCATATCCGTTCTCAATCGATAACAAATTAATAACAAATTAATAACCAAGTTAAACAACTATGTGATTATGTGCTTATGAACATTACAAGACAAACTGTGCGGACTGTGCAAGGAATTACGTAATTATGGATGCATACATAATTATGGAATTTAGTGCACAGAAACCACAGCGAGCTTTGTTATGTGCCTAGAAGTTAACTCTATTCATTTCCATTTCTAAGGAAGCACCCGTTGAAAATGACTCCGTTTGTTCATTTTCGTTTCTAAAGATTTGTCCGTTGAGGAAATGAATATCCGTTTGTCTATCATTTTCATTTCCATTTCCGAGGAAGCACCCGTTGAAAATGACTCCATTTGTTCATTTTCGTTTCTGAAGATTTGTCCGTTGAGGAAATGAATATCCGTTTATCTATCATATTCATTTCCATTTCCGAGGAAGCACCCGTTGAAAATGACTCCGTTTGTTCATTTTCGTTTCTAAAGATTTGTCCGTTGAGGAAATGAATATCCGTTTGTCTATCATTTTAATTTCCATTTCCGAGGAAGCACCCGTTGAAAATGACTCCGTTTGTTCATTTTCGTTTCTGAAGATTTATCCGTTGAGGAAATGAATATCCGTTTGTTTCTCCATTTCAATTCCATTTCTGATGAAGCACCCATTGAAAATGACTCCGTAAGTTCATTTTATGTTTCTGAAGATTGCCCGTTGAGGAAATGAATCCCCGTTTGTTTATTCCTTCATTTCCGCTTCTGAAGAATACTCGTTGAGGAAAATGACTCCGCCTGTTCATTTTCGTTCTGAAGAATGTCCGTTAAGGAAATGACAGGATTATGCCTTACATATCTCTGGTGGTTATTTGACAACAAAGTCACAAAGAGACTCCTACGAATAAATTTCGGGACGAAATTTCCTAAAGTAGGGGAGACTGTGACACCTGTGTCACTTCAACCATCAAACAACTGCCAAGACAATGAAATATTGTATTTCATACTTGGGATCTGTATAAATATGTGTATTATTTTCACATATCAATTCTTGTTCGATTTCAAGCTCTAAATCGCTTTCTGGAAGGTTATACGCGCACTGATACGTAAATATAACCAGTTTAATGCAACGAACACTCCGGAATAGTGAAATAGGCTTAACATACCTTAAGTAACCTTTACATAACTTAGAAATAAGTTTTTGAAGGCTTTGGTATGGCAAAATCTAGTTTATTCGCTTACAGGGACTAAATTTGACAAACTGCGAAAGTATGCCAATTTGAACTGTAACAGACATTCCAGAACATAACCATAAGTTAAACATACCATAAATATCCTTTACATAGCTTAGAAATAGGCTTTGAGGGGTTCGGTATGCTAAAATAAACTTTTGGGTCATTCAGGGACTAAAAGTGTCACACCCCGACCGCGTATAACAACGGACCGCGGCGGAAACACCGGGGAGTGAATCGCGACAGAATTAATTGTCTCATAACCATGGCATACAAAGTTTTATTTATTTATTAAACAAGGGTGTTTCATTGTTTCAAACAGGAAATTAAAGAGTTCAGAACATAATTAAACATAGTCTATCTTCTTTTAAAGTTTCTAAGGCACAGGTCCGCCCTAGTATCGTGATCAACATCCTATGGAAAAGCACCTGAAAACACATGTGAAAATAGGTACGTCAGCATAAAAATGCCTGTGAGATACATAGGTTTTGTGAAAATAAGATTCATGACTTATGTTTGAGAAAATGTTTAGTCATGAACCTTGTTATTTGTTTTGTCTTGTAAATCCTTGAAAACAATAAGATCAGATGATATGTATAAGTAATTGTCAGTTAAATAAATGACCATGTAAAAAGATGTGTTTGTATAAGATAAGTTGTTTTGTAAATCAATGTCTTGTGAAAAGTATGTTATTTGTATAAAATGTTCTATGTCTCAAACTGAATTGATTCAAATAACGTTACGCCATGTAATACCATACAAACACTTATATATAGGAAGTACCAGCGGCGTATCCACCATGCTTGTATCATATTACACATGCATCGTTACTTAATCACTTAATCAAACAAAACCAACCAATGTAAGAAGTCTATGTTTAAACAAATTGTCAAATGTATTGAATAATATGTCAAGTGTAAATCATGTCAAATGTCTATGTCAATTATCCATGTCAAATGTCTATGTCAAATATCCATGTCAAATGTCTATGTCAAATATCCATGTCAAATGTCTATGTCAAAATGTCATGTATGGCAAGTGAAATGTCTCAACTAAACCATATGCACAAAAACAAAGCATTGAAGTAAAACTTGGTTTAAATCAAAACTATGTTTTGTGTAAATGCATGCAACTATTTAATATGAACATTTATGTGGTATTGTGAATATGCATACATCCAAGCCTGGCGACTGTGGTGATAAACCCTTTAAACAAATTAAAGGTCTATCTGTCTTAATGTCAACGAATTCGGTCATTCCTTTCTGTCCCCTTACCCTGGGATGTCCGGAACGGGAGTTGTCAATTCCTATGGTACCACTACCTACTAACGAACGGCGTAGCTAATGTTAATGGATATATTGTCCCATGTAAACAAACCAAATGTCATAACAAAATGTGAGCATGTGAAAACAATGCACTAAGTATGTAATCAAATGAACATACATAGCGTGAAATGTCATGTAAAACGATGTACTAAGTGATGCACACAATGGGCATACCTAGCATGAAATGTCATGTAAAACGATGTACTAAGTAATGCACACAATGGGCATACCTAGCATGAAATGTAATGTAAAACAATGTACCAAGTAATGCACACAATGGGCACACCTAGCATAAGATGTAATGAAATCATGTACTATAATGTACTAACGAACATAGCAGTATATGATGTGAAAACTGGAAAGCAGGAAAGTAACAAGTAGGCACATGTGTTCCACCCCAAAACAGTTTAGAAAACAGTAAAAGAGGGGTCTATGTACTCACTTGAGATTGCTCAGTTGTCAAAAGATAATCACCAAGTAAAGCTAGAGATCTCGGAATCAAACGGCACCTAATATAGGTAACTATGTTAATAAACCGGACCTATCTCGGAAGATTGGGTAGCATTAGGGTTTGTAAACCAAATGAGTGTAGGAACTCACGTGATATGGTTTAACAAAGCCTACATGCTAAATGAAACTTAACATAATTGTTTACGACCCATTACGACCCGTTTAGGAAGCTTATGCTACTTTAACGCGTCGTGCGCGTGAAACGCGTTCGGACCGCCTAACTAGTCCTATGACAAGTATTATATGCCTAAACATGTTACAAAATCAGTTACGTGACAAAAGTTTAGGTTACATATGCTTAATTACCAATTATGTATGAAAAGGGTATTCTGGTAATTTACCTAAGGCATATAAACTACCTATCATACAACTACTTAAACGTCGTGACCATAAGGTATAACCTCGGAAGGTTATTCCCTACACTATGGTCACCTAACGTATTTGGTCAGATCCTAATGATCGACCAAACTGGGTCGGGTTCGAGGTATAAGCGATTTTATTAGATCGCTTATCCTACGACCCTAGACAACGTGGTAATCAGTAGGCATAGTCCCAAGGGACTATGACCATCGTGATTACAATCACGTTGCGAAGTTCAAACGAACTTCGCATTGACCATTACTGGTCAACGCTGAAAGTCAAACAAAGTTTGACTTTCTGACTCGAAAAGCAGTAAAAATAAGGAAAAGAACGAAAGAATACTTACGAAGGGTCCCCGAATGCTAACCCAGATCGAAATAGCTCAGGTATGAAACGAAGGTTCCAACTTAGAGCTTTCTTGATCAGATTTGTGGGTTTTGGGGTTGTGGGTGGATGGGTATTTATAGTAAATGCACCACCGTTAGGATCGTTTATCGGGAAACGTGCCTTGATCTCACCCGTACAAGTGTCGGAAGCTTATGGTGGCTCATTTGGTCACTCTCCATAAGAGATCAACACTTGGCATTGGGATTAGGAGTGGTTTGCAGCTGTTAACAGCTGTTTAAACATTGCACCTGGTCTGGAGACCCCATACGCATCGTATGGTATAAATACCATACGCATCGTATGGGTGAACTTTGGCAGAAATACAGTTTTGGTCCCTGAACTGTATTTGGGCCATTTTTGACACGTTTAAGGCCCGTTAACCCCATTTCAAAGCTCTTAAATGAAGTTAAAGTATAGGGAACTTAAAACATGCTCAAAAATATCTCAGATGTCGGTTCGTTTAGTCGTACGGTTGCGTTGTTCGGTTAATTACGACGGAATACGCATAAGCGCGAAAAACGATCCAAATGACGCGACGAATGGATTTTTCTTAAGGAGAACACTAAAATATAATGTAGTCATGCTTACAGAAATTTTTGGATGTCCAGATGTATTCAGAACGTAAGTTATGCGCGAAAATGCAAACTTGTGCACTTTTTGACACTTTTAGTCCCTGAATGTCCCAAAAGTTTATTTTAGCACACCGAACCCCTCAAAGCCTATTTCTAAGCTATGTAAAGGATATTTAAGGTGTGTTTAACTTATGGTCATGTTCCGGAATGTTCGTTACAGTTCAAATTGACATACTTTCGCAGTTTGTCATATTTAGTCCCTGTAGTCGAATTAACTTGTTTTTGCCATACCAAAGCCTTCAAAACTTATTTCTAAGTTATGTAAAGGTTATTTAAGGTATGTTGAGTATATGTTGATGTTCCGGAGTATTTCTCGCATTAAACTGAGTACGTTTACGCACTAGTTTGCGTATAACTCTCCAGAAAGCGATGTAGAGTTTGAAATTACATAAAAGTCAAAACATGAAAAATGTATAACATAACAAAACAAACATTGTGATCAAATAACATTATTTTATTGATAACAGAACTGTTCATAGTGATTACAAGCACAGTTGTTACAGTCTCCCCTACTTGTGGAAATTTCGTCCCGAAATTTATTTAGAGGAAACTCGAGGAAAAAGATGTGGATATTTCGCCTTCATTTGATCTTCGCGTTCCCAAGTAAACTCAGGTCCACGTTTAGCTTCCCAGCGAACTTTGACCAAAGGAATGCGCTTGCGTTTAAGCCACTTGACTTCACGTTCCATGATTTCCACTGGTTTCTCAACAAATTTCAGTGTTTTGCCAACACGAATTTCGTCAAGCGGTATGGAGAAGTTCTCATCAGCTGTACACTTCTTGAGATTGGACACGTGAAAAGTTGGATGAACATTTCCCAGTTCAGGAGGTAACTCAAGTCTGTAGGCTACCTTTCCGATTCTTTCGACGATCTTGAATGGTCCAACGTATCTAGGTGCAAGTTTTCCTTTCTTTCCAAATCTGATCACACCTTTCCAAGGAGAGACCTTAAGTAATACTCGATCACCGACTTGAAATTCAAAGGCTTTGCGTTTTGGGTCCGCGTAAATCTTCTGACGGTTTCTAGCTGCCTGAAGGTTATCACGAACCTTCTTGACCTTGTCAGTTGTCTCTAAAATGAGGGCAGGTCCAGTAAGTTGAGCCTCGCCAATCTCATTCCAGCAGACTGGTGAACGACATTTTCGACCATAGAGAGCTTCGAAAGGAGCCATTTTGATGCTAGTGTGATAACTGTTGTTGTAGGAGAATTCAATCAATTTAAGATGTGAATCCCAGCTACCACCAAAATCGATCACACAAGCTCTTAGCATATCCTCCAGAGTCTGGATTGTTCTCTCAGATTGACCATCCGTTTGCGGATGATAAGCTGTGCTCAGATTAAGTTGGGTCCCCATAGCAGATTGCATGGTTCTCCAAAAGTGCGAAGTGAAACGAGCATCTCTGTCAGAAATGATGTTCAAAGGAACACCATGTCGAGCCACAATTTCATCTACATAGATTTGAGCAAGTCTGTCAGTAGGAAAATCCTCGCGGATTGGCAAGAAATGTGCTGACTTTATAAGACGATCAACGACTACCCAGATGGCATCATGACCTTTCTTTGTGCGCGGGAGTTTGGTAACAAGATCCATAGTAATGTTTTCCCATTTCCAAACTGGGATCTCTGGTTGTTCCAATAAACCAGAAGGACGTTGATGTTCAGCCTTAACCTTAAGACAAGTAAGGCATTTGGATACGTATAAGGCAATGTCTTTCTTCATACCAGGCCACCAATAATGAATACGAAGATCCTTATACATTTTATCTGAGCCCGGATGAATAGAATAGCGAGACTTATGGGCTTCATCCATAAGCAAGGTACGAAGATCATCCTGGCTTGGGACCCACAAACGGTCCATGAAGTAATATGATCCATTGTCCTTCAGTTCCAGAGCAGGTGTTATGTGATAGGGAAATTCCTTATCCATTAATCCTTGTGAAACACAAGATTGTTGAGCTTGAGAAATGCGTGCTTGAATATCAGATCGAGCTTGAATAACAGATTGAACACGTACACAATGAAGCTTAGTACGCTCCTTACGACTCAATGCATCAGCTACGACATTCGCCTTACCAGGATGGTAGCGAATTTCGCAATCATAGTCGTTTAAAAGCTCAACCCAACGTCGCTGTCTCATGTTGAGTTCTTTCTGGTTGAAGATATGCTGAAGACTTTTGTGGTCAGTGAAAACCACACATTTTGTGCCGTACAAATAGTGTCTCCAGATCTTGAGAGCAAAGACAACTGCACCCAACTCAAGATCATGAGTGGTGTAGTTCTTCTCATGTATCTTCAACTGCCTTGATGCATAAGCTATGACTTTGTTCCTTTGCATAAGAACACAGCCAAGACCCAATTTTGATGCATCACAATACACAACAAAATCATCATCACCCTCAGGCAATGATAGAACAGGCGCATCGCAAAGCTTCTGTTTCAAGTGTTGAAAAGCTTCCTCTTGTTTGAATCCCCAGTAAAAGGGCATTTTCTTCTGAGTTAGAGCAGTTAGAGGAACTGCAATCTTAGAGAAGTTTTCAATGAAGCGGCGATAATAACCCGCTAGACCAAGAAAAGAACGAACTTCAGTAGGAGTAGTAGGCGTATCCCAATCCTTAATCGCACTGATCTTGGAGGGATCTACATGAATACCCCGTTCGTTGATAACATGCCCCAAAAATTGAACTTCTTTAAGCCAAAATTCGCACTTGGAGAATTTGGCGAATAGTTGCTCTTTCTTTAGGAGTTCAAGGGTAAGACGAAGATGTTGCTCGTGGTCAGCTTGCGTCTTAGAGTATATCAAGATGTCATCAATAAAAACAATGACGAACTGATCCAAATAAGGTTTACAGACCCTATTCATTAAGTCCATGAAAACAGCCGGAGCATTAGTCAAACCGAATGGCATGACTGTGAATTCATAATGCCCATAACGAGTATGGAACGCTGTCTTCGGAATGTCTTCTTCTTGCACACGAAGTTGATGATATCCGGAACGCAGATCAATCTTCGAAAAATAAGAAGCGCCTTGTAACTGATCAAAGAGATCATCGATGCGAGGTAGAGGATATCGATTCTTGATGGTAAGCTTGTTAAGCTCACGATAATCGATACACATCCTAAAGGATCCATCCTTCTTCTTGACAAAAAGAACGGGAGCACCCCAAGGTGAAAAACTGGGACGGATAAAGCCTTTGTCGGAGAGCTCCTGAATCTGTTTAGACAACTCTTGCATCTCAGATGGTGCAAGACGATATGGAGCTCTGGCAATGGGATTCGCACCAGGTACGAGATCAATGCGGAACTCGACTTGGCGTGCTGGAGGTAGACCAGGTAAATCTTCAGGGAACACTTCAGAATAATCCCGAACGACAGGAATATCTGAAATAGACTTACCCTTGCCTTTATCTTCTGTAACATGTGCTAAGAAAGCCACATAGTTCTTCCGCAAATACTTCCGAGCTTTAAAACAAGACATGAGTTTGAGACCACCGATAGGCTTCTCACCTTGAACCTGCAGAATCTCGCCTGTCGAAAGTGGCACACGAACAATCTTCTCAGAACAAACTATCTCTGCGTGATGCTTGGATAACCAATCCATTCCCACAATAACGTCGAAGCTTCCAAGTTGCATAGGTGCGAGATCGATAGGGAAAAGATGGTCATTTAGGTTCAATAGGCAGTTGTGAAGAACAGAATCCAGAATAATGGGTTCACCACTAGCAACCTCTACTGTCAAAGATTTGCCTAGTTTCGTTCTAGACACGCGAAGCATTTGCTCAAAAGACAAAGACACGAAACTCTTATCGGCACCAGAATCGAAAAGAACAGATGCAGGCTGATTATTAATAAAGAACGTACCGTTCACCACATTATCGTCAGCCTGTGCCTCTTGGGCATTCATGTTAAAAACTCGGCCTCGAGCCGGAGCCGGATTCTGGTTTTGGTTCTGGTTGGCTAGCCTTGGGCACCGATTTCTATAGTGGGTCAGATCTCCACAATTGTAACAAGCACCTGGTGGGTATTGTGGTCTTGCAGCTTGACCCTGTTGCGGAGCAGGAGGCTGAGCAACTTGTTGAGCCGGGTTCTGAACCGCGGGATTCTGAGCAGATCGACAAAAATTGGCGAGATGGCCTGATTTCCCACAGTTAGTACAGAAACGGCATGGAAGTTGCGGCTGGTGGTGACTGTTGCATCTATTGCACAAAGGTGCATTCCCTGAATAGGGTCTCTTCGCTGGAGGCTGTGCAGGTTGGTTGAGAGCTGCCTGATTAGCTTGGGCAGTGATAGCAAAATTTTGAGAAGCCTTGCGCTTCTTTGACCTCTTCGAAGAACCAGAGTTCTTTCCATTCAAGTTTTGACCTTTCTTGCTATCCACCTTGTCAGCCGATTGTTCCTTGCCCTTGTCACCCTTCCGGTGTAACTTGTTCTTCCGGACCTGCGACTCAGTCAATGTCGCAGATAACTCGATCGCCTGACGAAGTGTGGCAGGGTTACTACCAGTAAGAATGTCTTGTACCGAGTCAGGTAGGCCATCGATGTATCTCTCGATAGCCTTGTCGAGTGGGGTGACCATTGTTGGGCAAAGCAGACTCAATTCTTCAAACCGATCAGTATAAGCCCTGTGCTCACCACTATCTTGCTTCAAAACATCAAACTCTTTCTCCAACGCTCGCTGTTCATGACGAGGACAGAATTCCCTCATCATAAGGGCTCTAAGTTCAGCCCATGTCTGTGCGAGAGCAACTTCAGCACCTTGGTCCCTCATAACCCCGTTCCACCATGTCAAAGCCCTCTTCTGAAATACACTCGAGGAGAACTCGACCTTGCGATTATCCGGACACTGCACATGGCGAAAAGTATTCTCTATGCTCTCGAACCACTGAAGAAGCCCAGTCGCTCCCTCAGAACCACTAAACTTGAGTGGTTTAGCCTGGTTAAAATCCTTGTATTTGCATGGAACATTGTTGTTGTTGTTGGCTTGATTCCATTGAGCAAAGAGATTTGGAAACTGAGCAGCCATCTGCTGCGCAATAATTTCAGCCAGTTCAGCAGTAGCTATCTGGTTCTCGCGTCGAGGAGGCATTCTAAAAGAGGAAAACATGAAAAGAAACGAGTGAGATGATTGGATGAAAAGAACGAGATGATAAAAACAAGAATTGCAAACAGCATAGATGGTGGTCATTCGTCCGTATCACAAAGCAAACAAACGACTCACAGTGACTAATCAAAGTAAATGGGTCAAAAATAATGTATAATGAAGACATGCTCGCCAATAAGTGAACACTCACTCCAAGAATTCCCAGGTAAGCACAACTGGTCTCGCGTCTGGTTGAGATGTATACGAAGTGCTTGCCTAGACAGAAAACCCAGAATACAGGCATTCACCCTTCCAGTTTGCACATGTTCACATTATTTAAAACCCAAAACGTTTGACGGGATTTTTGAAAATTAGAAGGCACAAGGCCAAAAACCAATACTGAAAAGGGTTCAAAACCATAAAACAGAGGGTTCAAAACCTTACAATTGAGGGTTCAAAACCTTGTAAAAATTTATTCAAAAACAGATGATTGTTTTTCAAAAATCGTTTCGGAAAAATTTTGGTTCCTTGTTTTGTTAATCACCTAAGGATAGGTGATGTACATGTTTTAAGATCTAAACACAAGATAACTTGTGTTAGGGTCCTAGAAAAGTTATAGTCTAGGTCAAAGCATTACTAATAACCTAATTCCCTATAACCATTGGCTCTGATACCAACTCTTCTGTCACACCCCGACCGCGTATAACAACGGACCGCGGCGGAAACGCCGGGGAGTGAATCGCGACAGAATTAATTGTCTCATAACCATGGCATACAAAGTTTTATTTATTTATTAAACAAGGGTGTTTCATTGTTTCAAACAGGAAATTAAAGAGTTCAGAACATAATTAAACATAGTCTATCTTCTTTTAAAGTTTCTAAGGCACAGGTCCGCCCTAGTATCGTGATCAACATCCTATGGAAAAGCACCTGAAAACACATGTGAAAATAGGTACGTCAGCATAAAAATGCCTGTGAGATACATAGGTTTTGTGAAAATAAGATTCATGACTTATGTTTGAGAAAATGTTTAGTCATGAACCTTGTTATTTGTTTTGTCTTGTAAATCCTTGAAAACAATAAGATCAGATGATATGTATAAGTAATTGTCAGTTAAATAAATGACCATGTAAAAAGATGTGTTTGTATAAGATAAGTTGTTTTGTAAATCAATGTCTTGTGAAAAGTATGTTATTTGTATAAAATGTTCTATGTCTCAAACTGAATTGATTCAAATAACGTTACGCCATGTAATACCATACAAACACTTATATATAGGAAGTACCAGCGGCGTATCCACCATGCTTGTATCATATTACACACGCATCGTTACTTAATCACTTAATCAAACAAAACCAACCAATGTAAGAAGTCTATGTTTAAACAAATTGTCAAATGTATTGAATAATATGTCAAGTGTAAATCATGTCAAATGTCTATGTCAATTATCCATGTCAAATGTCTATGTCAAATATCCATGTCAAATGTCTATGTCAAATATCCATGTCAAATGTCTATGTCAAAATGTCATGTATGGCAAGTGAAATGTCTCAACTAAACCATATGCACAAAAACAAAGCATTGAAGTAAAACTTGGTTTAAATCAAAACTATGTTTTGTGTAAATGCATGCAACTATTTAATATGAACATTTATGTGGTATTGTGAATATGCATACATCCAAGCCTGGCGACTGTGGTGATAAACCCTTTAAACAAATTAAAGGTCTATCTGTCTTAATGTCAACGAATTCGGTCATTCCTTTCTGTCCCCTTACCCTGGGATGTCCGGAATGGGAGTTGTCAATTCCTATGGTACCACTACCTACTAACGAACGGCGTAGCTAATGTTAATGGATATATTGTCCCATGTAAACAAACCAAATGTCATAACAAAATGTGAGCATGTGAAAACAATGCACTAAGTATGTAATCAAATGAACATACATAGCGTGAAATGTCATGTAAAACGATGTACTAAGTGATGCACACAATGGGCATACCTAGCATGAAATGTCATGTAAAACGATGTACTAAGTAATGCACACAATGGGCATACCTAGCATGAAATGTAATGTAAAACAATGTACCAAGTAATGCACACAATGGGCACACCTAGCATAAGATGTAATGAAATCATGTACTATAATGTACTAACGAACATAGCAGTATATGATGTGAAAACTGGAAAGCAGGAAAGTAACAAGTAGGCACATGTGTTCCACCCCAAAACAGTTTAGAAAACAGTAAAAGAGGGGTCTATGTACTCACTTGAGATTGCTCAGTTGTCAAAAGATAATCACCAAGTAAAGCTAGAGATCTCGGAATCAAACGGCACCTAATATAGGTAACTATGTTAATAAACCGGACCTATCTCGGAAGATTGGGTAGCATTAGGGTTTGTAAACCAAATGAGTGTAGGAACTCACGTGATATGGTTTAACAAAGCCTACATGCTAAATGAAACTTAACATAATTGTTTACGACCCATTACGACCCGTTTAGGAAGCTTATGCTACTTTAACGCGTCGTGCGCGTGAAACGCGTTCGGACCGCCTAACTAGTCCTATGACAAGTATTATATGCCTAAACATGTTACAAAATCAGTTACGTGACAAAAGTTTAGGTTACATATGCTTAATTACCAATTATGTATGAAAAGGGTATTCTGGTAATTTACCTAAGGCATATAAACTACCTATCATACAACTACTTAAACGTCGTGACCATAAGGTATAACCTCGGAAGGTTATTCCCTACACTATGGTCACCTAACGTATTTGGTCAGATCCTAATGATCGACCAAACTGGGTCGGGTTCGAGGTATAAGCGATTTTATTAGATCGCTTATCCTACGACCCTAGACAACGTGGTAATCAGTAGGCATAGTCCCAAGGGACTATGACCATCGTGATTACAATCACGTTGCGAAGTTCAAACGAACTTCGCATTGACCATTACTGGTCAACGCTGAAAGTCAAACAAAGTTTGACTTTCTGACTCGAAAAGCAGTAAAAATAAGGAAAAGAACGAAAGAATACTTACGAAGGGTCCCCGAATGCTAACCCAGATCGAAATAGCTCAGGTATGAAACGAAGGTTCCAACTTAGAGCTTTCTTGATCAGATTTGTGGGTTTTGGGGTTGTGGGTGGATGGGTATTTATAGTAAATGCACCACCGTTAGGATCGTTTATCGGGAAACGTGCCTTGATCTCACCCGTACAAGTGTCGGAAGCTTATGGTGGCTCATTTGGTCACTCTCCATAAGAGATCAACACTTGGCATTGGGATTAGGAGTGGTTTGCAGCTGTTAACAGCTGTTTAAACATTGCACCTGGTCTGGAGACCCCATACGCATCGTATGGTATAAATACCATACGCATCGTATGGGTGAACTTTGGCAGAAATACAGTTTTGGTCCCTGAACTGTATTTGGGCCATTTTTGACACGTTTAAGGCCCGTTAACCCCATTTCAAAGCTCTTAAATGAAGTTAAAGTATAGGGAACTTAAAACATGCTCAAAAATATCTCAGATGTCGGTTCGTTTAGTCGTACGGTTGCGTTGTTCGGTTAATTACGACGGAATACGCATAAGCGCGAAAAACGATCCAAATGACGCGACGAATGGATTTTTCTTAAGGCGAACACTAAAATATAATGTAGTCATGCTTACAGAAATTTTTGGATGTCCAGATGTATTCAGAACGTAAGTTATGCGCGAAAATGCAAACTTGTGCACTTTTTGACACTTTTAGTCCCTGAATGTCCCAAAAGTTTATTTTAGCACACCGAACCCCTCAAAGCCTATTTCTAAGCTATGTAAAGGATATTTAAGGTGTGTTTAATTTATGGTCATGTTCCGGAATGTTCGTTACAGTTCAAATTGACATACTTTCGCAGTTTGTCATATTTAGTCCCTGTAGTCGAATTAACTTGTTTTTGCCATACCAAAGCCTTCAAAACTTATTTCTAAGTTATGTAAAGGTTATTTAAGGTATGTTGAGTATATGTTGATGTTCCGGAGTATTTCTCGCATTAAACTGAGTACGTTTACGCACTAGTTTGCGTATAACTCTCCAGAAAGCGATGTAGAGTTTGAAATTACATAAAAGTCAAAACATGAAAAATGTATAACATAACAAAACAAACATTGTGATCAAATAACATTATTTTATTGATAACAGAACTGTTCATAGTGATTACAAGCACAGTTGTTACAAAAAGTGTCAAAAAGTGCACAAGTTTGCACTTTTGCGCATAACTTACGTTCTGAATACATCCGGACATCCAAAAATTTATGTAAGCATGACTATATTATGCTTTAGTGTTTGGCTTGCCAAAAATCCATTCGTCGCGTCATTTGGATCGTTTTTCGCGCTTATGCGCATTCCGTCGTAATTAAGCGAACATCGCGTTCGTACGGCCAAACGAACCAATGTCCGGCATATTTTTGAGCATGTTTCATGTCCACAATGTTTAGGCATCATTTTAGGGCCTTAAAGTTGGCTTTATGGGCCTTAGAAGTGCCGGAAATGGGTTTAAACACGTGCAGGGACCAAAACTGTAGATTCTGAAACTTGTTTTCTGATCTGAAGAGCTAGGCGGCCCGCGTGAGCCCAAGCTAAAATCTTAGGCGGCCCGCGTCAGCCTTCCAGAACAGATAAGATCGATTAGTCAGCTGATTCCAGCTGTTTAATCCACACCCACACATTCTAACTTGCCCTTTCAGCTCATGGGGGATCATTTTTAGTTACCATAACAATTGGACAAGTGTACACACAAGATTCGAGCACGGTTTCCATGAAACGATCTTAACGGTTACCCGAAAACTATAAATACCCCACCCCCCATTGCTTCAAAATCACTAGAATCTGATCTTAAAGACTCTAAGTTGGAACCATTGTTTCATACCTGAGTTATTTCGATCTAGATTAGCATTCGGGGACCCTTCGTAAGCATTCTTTCGTTCTTTTATTGCTTTTCGAGTCTTTTCGAGTCTGAAAGTCAAACTTTGTTTGACTTTCTGCATTGACCAGTTTATGGTCAATGCGAAGTTCATTTGAACTTCGCAACGTGAGTGTAATCACGTTGGTTATAGTCCTTTGGGACTATGCCTACTGATTACCACGTTGTCTAGGGTCGTAAGGGTAAGCGATCTGATAAATCGCTTATACCTTCGAACCCGACCCATTTGGTCGATCATTAGGATCCGACCAAATACCTTAGGTGACCATAGTGGATAGGGAATAACCTTCCGAGGTTATACCTTATGGTCGCTTCGTTAAGTAGTTGTATGATAGGTAGTTTATATGCCTTAGGTAAATTACCAGAATACCCTTTTCATGTATAATTGGTAATTAAGCATATGTAACCTAAACTTTTGTCACACAACTGATTATGTAACACGTTTAGGCATATAACGCTTGTCATAGGACTAGTTAGACGGTCCGAACGCGTTTCACGCAAACGACGCGTTAAAGTAGCATAAGCTACCTAAACGGGTCGTAATGGGTCGTAAACGCTTAGGTTAGGTTTCATTTAGCATGAAGGCTTTGTTAAACCATATGACACGAGTCTCTATACTCGTTTGGTTTACGAACCCTCATGCTATCCAATCATCCGATTTAGGTCCGGTTATTAACATAATTACCTATATTAGGTGCCCTTTAATATCCGTGATCTCTAGCATTGTTTGGTTGTTACTCAAGGACTACTAAGCAATCTCAAGTGAGTACATAGAACCCCTCTTTTACTGTTTTTCCAAACTGTTTTGGGGTGGAACACATGTGCCTACTTGTTACTTTCGTGCTTTCCTGTTTTCACACCATATACCTGCTATGTTTGTTAGTACATTATAGTACATGATTTCATTACATTTCATGCTATGTATGTCCATTGTGTGCATACTTAGTACATTGTTTTACATTACATTTCTGCTATGTATGTTAACTGATAGCATGCTAGCACATTGATTTACATGACTTTTCTGCTTTGTATGTTAACTAAGCATACTTAGTACATTGTTTTACTTTACATTTCTGCTATGTATGTTGACTGAGCATGCTAGCACTTTGATTTACATTACATTAGTTGCATATGTTTACTCGACATATGGACACATTGTTTTACATTGCATTCTGTTGCATATGCTCATCCAGTATATGAACACATTATATTACATTTTGAACCGTTTATAACTATTTGACTATGTGAACCGTTGTAATCATTTGACTATGTGAACCGATTGTATCTGTGAACCGTGTGAACCATATTTGACCATACATAAACATTTCTACAATTGTTAAACATTACTTTGGTGGTTTGGTTTGATTAAGTGATTAAGTAACGATGCGTGTGTAATATGATACAAGCATGGTGGATACGCCGCTGGTACTTCCTATATATAAGTGTTTGTATGGTATTACATATCGTAGCATTATTTGAATCATTTCAGTTTGAGACATATAACATTTTATACAAATAACATACTTTTCACAAGACATTGATTTACAAACAACTTATCTTATACAAACTCATTTTACAATGGTTATTCATTTAACCATACATTATTCTCTTATTTATACATATCATCTGATCTTATCGTTTTTCAAATGATTTACGAAACAAAGAAAAGTACGGGGTTCATGACTAAACATTTTCTCAAACATAAGTCATGAAACCTATTTTCACAAAACCTATGTATCTCACAGGCATTTTTATGCTGACGTACCTATTTTCACATGTGTTTTTCAGGAGCTGTTGCATAAGATGATCAAGATACACATAGGCAGACTTGGGCTTTAGTGACAATAAAAGATGCAAGACTAGTTAATTATGTTGTATTTCTTTGTTTGTTAAGACATTGTAACACTTTTAATCAATAAAACGAAACTTCAATTGCCCTGGATTTGAAACAATTAATTATGTTACAACACTCCCCGATGTTTCCGCCACGTTTTGTATGTTCTACGTGGTCGGGGTGTGACAGACACCTAAACACTATAGGGTTGCCACGCGTGGAACTAGCCTAGCTGAGTCAACAGTTTTTAAAATTTCAACTTCGTCCGCAAGTTATTAAGATAATCATCAAGTAGGGAATACCCCCCCTGAGTTTTAGGGGCCCTAATCCTGATTCTGAAAATTCTGAAAATTCTAGGGTTTGTACAGAATCACTTGGGTGTCTTAATTAGGGTTTCCTATTGGACTATAAATCATAAGAAATAATAAATCAGGGTTGTTATTGTAACAACTGTGCTTGTAATCACTATGAACAGTTCTATTATCAATAAAACAATGTTATTTGATCCCAATGTTTGTTTTGTTATGTTTTACATTTTTCATGTTTTGACTTTTGTTCAATTTCAAACTCTACATCACTTTCTGGAGAGTTATACGCAAACTGGTGCGTAAACATACTCAGTTTAATGCAAAAAATACTCCAAAACATCAACATATACTCAACATACCTTAAATAACCTTTACATAACTTAGAAATAAGTTTTGAAGGCTTTGGTATGGCAAAAACAAGTTAATTCGCTTACAGGGACTAAATATGACAAACTGCGAAAGTATGTCAATTTGAGTTGTAACGAACATTCCGGAACACGACCATAAGTTAAACACACCATAAATATCCTTTACATAGCTTAGAAATAGGCTTTGAGGGGTTCGGTGTGCTAAAATAAACTTTTGGGTCATTCAGGGACTAAAAGTGTCAAAAAGTGCACAAGTTTGCATTTTTGCGCATAACTTACGTTCTGAATACATCTGGACATCCAAAAATTTATGTAAGCATGACTATATTATATTTTAGTGTTCGCCATAAGAAAAATCCATTCGTTGCGTCATTTGGATCATTTTTCGCGCTTATGCGCATTCCGTCGTAATTAAGCGAACATCGCGTTCGTACGACCAAACGAACTGACATCAGACATATTTTTGAGCATGTTTCATGTCCACAATGTTTAGGCATCATTTTAGGGCCTTAAAGTTGGCTTTACGGGCCTTAGAAGTGTCGGAAATGGGCTTAAACACGTGCAGGGACTGAAACTGTCATTTCTGAAACTTTGTTCTGATCTGTGACTGCTAGGCGGCCCGCCTCAGTTCCTGAGCATCCTCAGGCGGCCCGCGAGGCACCTTCAGACCAGATTAAATGAATTTCACAGCAGATTGCAGCTGTTTGATCATCACCCACACATTCTAAATTGCTTAGTCAGATGATAAGGACCATTTTTAGGCACCACAACTTGCCAACACTTGTACGGTTACGATTAAGGCACGTTTTCCATGAAACGATCTTAACGGTGGACCGAATACTATAAATACCCCACCCCCCATGCTTCAAAATCACAAGAACTTTGATTTGAGAAACTCTAAGTTGAAACTATTGTTTCATACCTGAGATTTTTGAATCGAGGTTAGCATTCGGGGACCCTTCGTAAGTATTTTTTCGTTCTTTTCCTTATTTTATTGCTTTTCGAGTCAGAAAGTCAAACTTTGTTTGACTTTCAGCGTTGACCAGTAATGGTCAATGCGAAGTTCGTTTGAACTTCGCAACGTGAGTGTAATCACGTTGGTTATAGTCCCTTGGGACTATGCCCACTGATTACCACGTTGTCTAGGGTCGTAGGGTAGGCGATCTAATAAATCGCCTATACCTTCGAACCCGACCCATTTGGTCGATCATTAGGATCCGACCAAACACATTAGGTGACCATAGTAGGTAGGGAATAACCTTCCGAGGTTATACCCTATGGTCACATCGTTTAAATAGTTGTATGATAGGTAGTTTATATGCCTTAGGTAAATTACCAGAATACCCTTTTCATGTATAATTGGTAATTAAGCATATGTAACCTAAACCTTTGTCACATAACTGATTATGTAACATGTTTAGGCATATAACACTTGTCATAGGGCTAGTTAGGCGGTCCGAACGCGTTTCACGCGAACGACGCGTTAAAGTAGCATAAGTTACCTAAACGGGTCGTAATGGGTCGTAAACAATTATGTTAGGTTTCAATTAGTATGTAGGCTTTGTTGAACCATACTACACGAGTCTCCATACTCGTTTGGTTTACGAACCCTCATGCTACCCTATCATCCGATTTAGGTCTGGTTTATTAACATAGTTACCTATATTAGGTGCCGTTTGATTCCGTGATCTATACCATTGTTTGGTTGTCACTCCAGGACTACTGAGTAATATCAAGTGAGTACATAGACCCCTCTTTTACTGTTTTCCAAACTGTTTTGGGGTGAAACACATGTGCCTACTTGTTACTTTCATGCTTTCCTGTTTTCGCATCATATACATGCTATGTTCGTTAGTACATTACAGTACATGATTTCATTATATTTCATGCTAGGTGTGCCCATTGTGTGCATTACTTAGTACATTGTTTTACATTACATTTCATGCTAGGTGTGCCCATTGTGTGCATTACTTAGTACATTGTTTTACATTACATTTCATGCTAGGTGTGCCCATTGTGTGCATTACTTAGTACATCGTTTTACATGACATTTCACGCTATGTATGTTCATTTGATTACATACTTAGTGCATCGTTTTCACATGCTTACATTTTTGGTATGACATTTGGTTTGTTTAACATGGAACAATACATTCATTAACATTGATCATGCCATTCGTTAGTAGGTAGTGGTACCATAGGAATTGACAACTCCCGTTCCGGACATCCTGGGTATGGGGATGAAAGGAATGACCGAATTCGATATACCTAATTTAGATAAACCTTTAATATGTTTAAGGGTTTATCGCCACAGTCTCAAGGCTTGGATGTATGCATTATAACAATACCGCATAAATGTTTGTATCAGTATAGCATGCATTTGTTACACACAACATGACTTTGATTTAAACTGTGTTTTACTTCAATACCTTGTTGTTGTGCATTTTTACATATGGTTTAGTTGATACATTTCACTTACCATACATGACATTTTGGTTACACATTACATAATCCACATTGAACATAAACATTTTGACATTGATATACACATTTGGTGGTTTACATTGGACATAGACATTTTGATATGGTTTACACAACAACACTTGACAATTGGTTTGTACATGAACAAGTTACATTGGTGGTTGTTTGGGTAAGTGATTTGAGTAACGATACGTGTGTAATATGATACAAACATGGTGGATACGCCGCTGGTACTTCCTATATATAAGTGTTTGTATAATATTACATAGCGCAACGTTATTTAAATCATTTCAGTATAGACATTTACATTTTATACAAATTACATATTTTTCACACGACATTGATTTACAAAACAATTTATCTTATACAACTCATTTTACATGGTTATTCATTTAACCTTACATTTATTTATACATATCATCTAATCTTATCGTTTTTCAAATGATTTACAAGACAAAGCAAATTACAAGGTTCATGACTAAACATTTTCTCAAATACAAGTCATGAATCCTATTTTCACAAACCTATGTATCTCACAGGCATTTTTATGCTGACGTACCTACTTTCACATGTGTTTTCAGGTGCTTTTCCGTAGGATGATGATCATGACACTAGGGCGGACCTGTGCCTTAGAGACTTAAAATGAAGCTAGACTATGTTTAATTATGTTATAAACTCTTTTGTTTACTGTTCAAGACAATGTAACACCCTTGTTTGATAAATAAAATACAACTTTGTATGCCATGGTTATGAAACAATTTATTCTGTTACGACACGCCCCGATGTTTCCGCCGCGATTTGTTGTTTTACGCGGTCGGGGTGTGACAGAAGAGTTGGTATCAGAGCCAATGGTTATAGGGAATTAGGTTATTAGTAATGCTTTGACCTAGACTATAACTTTTCTAGGACCCTAACACAAGTTATCTTGTGTTTAGATCTTAAAACATATACATCACCTATCCTTAGGTGATTATCAAAATAAGAACCAAATTTTCCGAAACGATTTTTGAAAAACAATCTTCTGTTTTTGAATGATTTATTACAAGGTTTTGAACCCTCAATTGTAAGGTTTTGAACCCTTTTCAGTTTGGTTTTTGGCCTTGTGCCTTCAAATTTTCAAAATCCCGTCAAACGTTTTGGGTTTTAAATAATATGAACATGTGCAAACTGGAAGGGTGAATGCCTGTATTCTGGGTTTTCTGTCTAGGCAAGCACTTCGTATATATCTCATCAGACGCGAGACCAGTTGTGCTTACCTGGGAATTCTTGGGATGAGTGTTCACTTATAGGCGAGCATGTCTTCATTATACATTATTTTTGACCCATTTACTTTGATTAGTCACTATGATTCGTTTGTTTGCTTGGTAATGCGGACGAATGATCACCATCTTTGCTTTTGTTGATTTTGTTTCATCTCATTCTCTTTATCCAATCATCTCACTCGTTTCCTTTCATGTTTTCCTCTTTTAGAATGCCTCCTCGACGCGACAATCTGATTGCGACTGCCGAACTGGCAGAAATTATTGCGGAGCAAATGGCTGCTCAATTTCCAAATCTCTTTGCTCAATGGAACCAAGCCAACAATAACAACAATGTTCCATGCAAATACAAGGATTTTAACCAGGCTAAACCACTCAAGTTTAGTGGTTCTGAAGGAGCAACTGGGCTTCTTCAGTGGTTCGAAAGCATTGAGAATACTTTTCGCCACGTGCAGTGCCCGGATAATCGCAAGGTCGAGTTCTCCTCGAGCGTGTTTCAGAAGAGGGCTCTTACATGGTGGAATGGGGTAATGAGAGACCGAGGTGCGGAAGTTGCTCTCGCACAGACATGGGCTGAACTTAGAGCCCTTATGATGAGGGAATTCTGTCCTCACCATGAACAGCGGGCGTTGGAGAAGGAGTTTGATGTTTTGAAGCAAGATAGTGGTGAGCACATGGCTTATACTGATCGGTTTGAAGAGTTGAGTTTGCTTTGCCCGACAATGGTTACCCCACTTGACAAGGCTATCGAAAGATACATCGACGGCCTACCTGACTCGGTACAAGACATTCTTACTGGTAGTGAACCTGCCACACTCCGTCAGGCGATCGAGTTATCAGTGACATTGACTGAGTCGCAGATTAGAAAGGGAAAGTTACACAGGAAGGGTGACAAGGGCAAGAAACAGTTGGCTGACAAGGAAGATAGCAAGAAAGGTCAAAACAAGAATGGAAAGAACTCTGGTTCTTCGAAGAGGTCAAGGAAGCGTAAGGCTTCCCAAAATTTTGCTATCACTGCCCAAGCTAATCAGGCAGCTCCCAACCAACCCGCACAGCCTCCAGCAAAGAAACCCTATACAGGGAATGCACCTTTGTGCAATAGATGCAACAGTCACCATCAGCCGCAACATCAGTGCCGTTTCTGTACTAGCTGTGGGAAGTCAGGTCATCTTGCCGATGTTTGTCGGTTTGCTCAGAATCACGCAGTTCAAAACCCGGCTCAACAAGTTGCACAGCCTCCTGCTCAGCAACAGGGTCAAGCTGCACGACTACAATACCCACCAGGTGCTTGTTACAATTGTGGGGATCTGACCCACTACAGAAACCGATGCCCAAGGCTAGCTAACCAGAATCAGGTTCAGGCTCCGGCTCGAGGCCGAGCCTTTAACATGAATGCCCAAGAGGCACAGGCTGACGATAATGTGGTGAACGGTACGTTCTTTATTAATAATCAGCCTGCATCTGTTCTTTTCGATTCTGGTGCCGATAAGAGTTTCGTGTCTTTGTCTTTTGAGCCTATGCTTCGAGTGTCTAGAACGAAACTAGGAAAACCTTTGACAGTAGAAGTTGCTAATGGTGAACCCATTATTCTTGATTCTGTTCTTCGCAACTGCCAGTTGAATCTTAACGACCATCTTTTTCTTATTGACCTCGCGCCTATGCAACTTGGAAGCTTCGACGTTATTATGGGAATGGATTGGTTATCCAAGCATCACGCAGAGATAGTTTGTTCTGAGAAGATTGTTCGTGTGCCGCTTTCGACAGGCGAGATTCTGCAGGTTCAAGGTGAGAAGCCTACCGGTGGTCTCAAACTCATGTCTTGTTTTAAAGCTCGGAGGTATCTGCGGAAGAACTATGTGGCTTTCTTAGCACATGTTACAGAAGATAAAGGCAAGGGTAAGTCTATTTCAGATATTCCTGTCGTTCGGGATTATTCTGAAGTGTTCCCTGAAGATTTACCTGGTCTACCTCCAGCACGCCAAGTCGAGTTCCGCATTGATCTCGTACTTGGTGCAAATCCCATTGCCAGAGCTCCATATCGTCTTGCACCATCTGAGATGCAAGAGTTGTCTAAACAGCTTCAGGAGCTCTCTGACAAAGGTTTTATACGTCCTAGTTTTTCACCTTGGGGTGCTCCCGTTCTTTTTGTTAAGAAGAAGGATGGATCCTTTAGGATGTGTATCGATTATCGTGAGCTTAACAAGCTTACCATCAAGAATCGATATCCCCTACCTCGCATAGACGACCTCTTTGATCAGTTACAAGGTGCTTCTTATTTTTCGAAGATTGATCTACGTTCTGGGTATCATCAACTTCGGGTGCAAGAAGAAGACATTCCGAAGACAGCATTCCGTACTCGTTATGGGCATTATGAATTCACAGTCATGCCATTCGGTTTGACTAATGCTCCTGCTGTTTTCATGGACTTAATGAATAGGGTCTGCAAACCTTATTTGGATCAGTTCGTCATTGTTTTTATTGACGACATCTTGATTTACTCTAAGACGCGAGCTGATCACGAGCAACATCTTCGTCTTACCCTAGAACTCCTAAAGAAAGAGCAACTTTTCGCCAAATTCTCCAAGTGCAAATTTTGGCTTAAAGAAGTTCAATTTTTGGGGCATGTTATCAACGAACGGGGTATTCATGTAGATCCCTCCAAAATCAGTGCGATTAAGGATTGGGATACACCTTCTACTCCTACTGAAGTTCGTTCTTTTCTTGGTCTAGCGGGTTATTATCGCCGCTTCATAGAAAACTTCTCGAAGATTGCAGTTCCTCTAACTGCTCTAACTCAGAAGAAAATGCCCTTTTATTGGGGATACAAACAAGAGGAAGTTTTTCAACACTTGAAGCAGAAGCTTTGCGATGCGCCTGTTCTATCATTGCCTGAGGGTGATGATGATTTTGTCGTGTATTGTGATGCATCGAAATTGGGTCTTGGTTGTGTTCTGATGCAAAGGAACAAAGTCATAGCATATGCATCGAGGCAGTTGAAGATACATGAGAAGAACTACACCACTCATGATCTTGAGTTAGGTGCAGTTGTCTTTGCTCTCAAGATCTGGAGACACTATTTGTACGGTACAAAATGTGTGGTTTTCACTGACCACAAAAGTCTTCAGCATATCTTCAACCAAAAAGAACTCAACATGAGACAGCGACGTTGGGTTGAGCTTCTAAACGACTATGATTGCGAAATTCGCTACCATCCTGGTAAGGCGAATGTCGTAGCTGATGCATTGAGTCGTAAGGAACGTACTAAGCTTCATTGTGTACGTGTTCAATCTGTTATTCAAGCTCGATCCGATATTCAAGCACGCATTTCTCAAGCTCAACAATCTTGTGTTTCACAAGGATTGATGGATAAGGAATTTCCTTATCACATAACACCTGCTCTGGAACTGAAGGACAGTGGATCATATTACTTCATGGACCGTTTGTGGGTCCCAAGCCTAGATGATCTTCGTACCTTGCTTATGGATGAAGCCCATAAGTCTCGTTATTCTATTCATCCGGGCTCAGATAAGATGTATAAGGATCTTCGTATTCACTATTGGTGGCCTGGTATGAAGAAAGACATTGCCTTATACGTATCAAAATGCCTTACTTGTCTTAAGGTTAAGGCTGAACATCAGCGTCCTTCGGGTTTATTGGTGCAACCAGAGATCCCAGTTTGGAAATGGGAAAACATTACTATGGATCTCATTACTAAACTTCCACGTACAAAGAAAGGTCATGATGCCATCTGGGTAGTCGTTGATCGTCTTACTAAATCAGCACATTTCTTGCCAATCCGGGAGGATTTTCCTGCTGACAGACTTGCTCAAATCTATGTGGATGAAATTGTAGCTCGACATGGTGTTCCGTTGAACATCATTTCTGACAGAGATGCTCGTTTCACTTCTCATTTTTGGAGAACCATGCAATCTGCTATGGGGACCCAACTTAATCTGAGCACAGCTTATCATCCACAAACGGATGGTCAATCTGAGAGAACAATCCAGACTTTGGAGGATATGCTTAGAGCTTGTGTGATCGATTTTGGTGGTAGTTGGGATTCACATCTTAAGTTGATTGAATTCTCCTACAACAACAGTTATCACACCAGCATCAAAATGGCTCCTTTCGAGGCTCTCTATGGTCGAAAATGTCGTTCACCAGTCTGCTGGAATGAGATCGGCGAGGCTCAACTTACTGGACCTGCTCTCATTTTAGAAACTACTGACAAGATCAAGAAAGTTCGTGATAACCTTCAGGCAGCTAGAAGCCGTCAGAAGATTTACGCGGACCCAAAACGCAAGGCCTTGGAATTTCAAGTCGGTGATCGAGTATTACTTAAGGTCTCACCTTGGAAAGGTGTGATCAGATTTAGAAAGAAAGGAAAACTTGCACCTAGATACGTTGGACCATTCAAGATCGTCGAAAGAATCGGAAAGGTAGCCTACAGACTTGAGTTACCTCCTGAACTTGGAAATGTTCATCCAACTTTTCACGTGTCCAATCTCAAGAGGTGTTCAGCTGATGAGAACCTCCACATACCGCTTGACGAAATTCGTGTTGGCAAAACACTGAAATTTGTTGAGAATCCAGTGGAAATCATGGAACGTGAAGTCAAGTGGCTTAAACGCAAGCGCATTCCTTTGGTCAAAGTTCGCTGGGAAGCTAAACGTGGACCTGAGTTTACTTGGGAACGCGAAGATCAAATGAAGACGAAATATCCACATCTTTTTCCTCGAGTTTCCTCTAAATAAATTCCGGGACGAAATTTCCACAAGTAGGGGAGACTGTAACAACTGTGCTTGTAATCACTATGAATAGTTCTATTATCAATAAAACAATGTTATTTGATCCCAATGTTTGTTTTGTTATGTTTTACATTTTTCATGTTTTGACTTTTGTTCAATTTCAAACTCTACATCACTTTCTGGAGAGTTAAACGCAAACTGGTGCGTAAACGTACTCAGTTTAATGCGAAAAATACTCCGGAACATCAACATATACTCAACATACCTTAAATAACCTTTACATAACTTAGAAATAAGTTTTGAAGGCTTTGGTATGGCAAAAACAAGTTAATTCGCTTACAGGGACTAAATATGACAAACTGCAAAAGTATGTCAATTTGAGCTGTAACGAACATTCCGGAACATGACCATAAGTTAAACACACCATAAATATCCTTTACATAGCTTAGAAATAGGCTTTGAGGGGTTCGGTGTGCTAAAATAAACTTTTGGGTCATTCAGGGACTAAAAGTGTCAAAAAGTGCACAAGTTTGCATTTTTGCGCATAACTTACGTTCTGAATACATCTGGACATCAAAAAATTTATGTAAGCATGACTATATTATATTTTAGTGTTCTCCATAAGAAAAATCCATTCGTTGCGTCATTTGGATCATTTTTCGCGCTTATGCGCATTCCGTCGTAATTAAGCGAACATCGCGTTCGTACGACCAAACGAACTGACATCAGACATATTTTTGAGCATGTTTCATGTCCACAATGTTTAGGCATCATTTTAGGGCCTTAAAGTTGGCTTTACGGGCCTTAGAAGTGTCGGAAATGGGCTTAAACACGTGCAGGGACTGAAACTGTCATTTCTGAAACTTTGTTCTGATCTGTGACTGCTAGGCGGCCTGCCTCAGTTCCTGAGCATCCTCAGGCGGCCCGCGAGGCACCTTCAGACCAGATTAAATGAATTTCACAGCAGATTGCAGCTGTTTGATCCTCACCCACACATTCTAAATTGCTTAGTCAGATGATAAGGACCATTTTTAGGCACCACAACTTGCCAACACTTGTACGGTTACGATTAAGGCACGTTTTCCATGAAACGATCTTAACGGTGGACCGAATACTATAAATACCCCACCCCCATGCTTCAAAATCACAAGAACTTTGATTTGAGAAACTCTAAGTTGAAACTATTGTTTCATACCTGAGATTTTTGAATCGAGGTTAGCATTCGGGGACCCTTCGTAAGTATTTTTTCGTTCTTTTCCTTATTTTATTGCTTTTCAAGTCAGAAAGTCAAACTTTGTTTGACTTTCAGCGTTGACCAGTAATGGTCAATGCGAAGTTCGTTTGAACTTCGCAACGTGAGTGTAATCACGTTGGTTATAGTCCCTTGGGACTATGCCCACTGATTACCACGTTGTCTAGGGTCGTAGGGTAGGCGATCTAATAAATCGCCTATACCTTCGAACCCGACCCATTTAGTCGATCATTAGGATCCGACCAAACACATTAGGTGACCATAGTAGGTAGGGAATAACCTTCCGAGGTTATACCCTATGGTCACATCGTTTAAATAGTTGTATGATAGGTAGTTTATATGCCTTAGGTAAATTACCAGAATACCCTTTTCATGTATAATTGGTAATTAAGCATATGTAACCTAAACCTTTGTCACATAACTGATTATGTAACATGTTTAGGCATATAACACTTGTCATAGGGCTAGTTAGGCGGTCCGAACGCGTTTCACGCGAACGACGCGTTAAAGTAGCATAAGTTACCTAAACGGGTCGTAATGGGTCGTAAACAATTATGTTAGGTTTCAATTAGTATGTAGGCTTTGTTGAACCATACTACACGAGTCTCCATACTCGTTTGGTTTACGAACCCTCATGCTACCCTATCATCCGATTTAGGTCCGGTTTATTAACATAGTTACCTATATTAGGTGCCGTTTGATTCCGTGATCTATACCATTGTTTGGTTGTCACTCCAGGACTACTGAGTAATATCAAGTGAGTACATAGACCCCTCTTTTACTGTTTTCCAAACTGTTTTGGGGTGAAACACATGTGCCTACTTGTTACTTTCATGCTTTCCTGTTTTCACATCATATACATGCTATGTTCGTTAGTACATTATAGTACATGATTTCATTACATTTCATGCTAGGTGTGCCCATTGTGTGCATTACTTAGTACATTGTTTTACATTACATTTCATGCTAGGTGTGCCCATTGTGTGCATTACTTAGTACATTGTTTTACATTACATTTCATGCTAGGTGTGCCCATT
The DNA here is from genome assembly GCA_030545235.1 of Helianthus tuberosus. NCBI lineage: Eukaryota > Viridiplantae > Streptophyta > Magnoliopsida > Asterales > Asteraceae > Helianthus > Helianthus tuberosus. The sequence continues at coordinate 89,457,677 of CM060389.1, forward strand.
GTGTGCATTACTTAGTACATCGTTTTACATGACATTTCACGCTATGTATGTTCATTTGATTACATACTTAGTGCATCGTTTTCACATGCTTACATTTTTGGTATGACATTTGGTTTGTTTAACATGGAACAATACATTCATTAACATTGATCATGCCATTCGTTAGTAGGTAGTGGTACCATAGGAATTGACAACTCCCGTTCCGGACATCCTGGGTATGGGGATGAAAGGAATGACCGAATTCGATATACATAATTTAGATAAACCTTTAATATGTTTAAGGGTTTATCGCCACAGTCTCAAGGCTTGGATGTATGCATTATAACAATACCGCATAAATGTTTGTATCAGTATAGCATGCATTTGTTACACACAACATGACTTTGATTTAAACTGTGTTTTACTTCAATACCTTGTTGTTGTGCATTTTTACATATGGTTTAGTTGATACATTTCACTTACCATACATGACATTTTGGTTACACATTACATAATCCACATTGAACATAAACATTTTGACATTGATATACACATTTGGTGGTTTACATTGGACATAGACATTTTGATATGGTTTACACAACAACACTTGACAATTGGTTTGTACATGAACAAGTTACATTGGTGGTTGTTTGGGTAAGTGATTTGAGTAACGATACGTGTGTAATATGATACAAACATGGTGGATACGCCGCTGGTACTTCCTATATATAAGTGTTTGTATAATATTACATAGCGCAACGTTATTTAAATCATTTCAGTATAGACATTTACATTTTATACAAATTACATATTTTTCACACGACATTGATTTACAAAACAATTTATCTTATACAACTCATTTTACATGGTTATTCATTTAACCTTACATTTATTTATACATATCATCTAATCTTATCGTTTTTCAAATGATTTACAAGACAAAGCAAATTACAAGGTTCATGACTAAACATTTTCTCAAATACAAGTCATGAATCCTATTTTCACAAACCTATGTACCTCACAGGCATTTTTATGCTGACGTACCTACTTTCACATGTGTTTTCAGGTGCTTTTCCGTAGGATGATGATCATGACACTAGGGCGGACCTGTGCCTTAGAGACTTAAAATGAAGCTAGACTATGTTTAATTATGTTATAAACTCTTTTGTTTACTGTTCAAGACAATGTAACACCCTTGTTTGATAAATAAAATACAACTTTGTATGCCATGGTTATGAAACAATTTATTCTGTTACGACACGCCCCGATGTTTCCGCCGCGATTTGTTGTTTTACGCGGTCGGGGTGTGACAGTTATATTTTTGTTTTAAAATTTTCGGGTGTTACAAATTTGATTCACACATAAACACATAATTGTCAACTTGGTCATCAATTTGTTATCAACTTGTTATAAATTTTTTTTGTAAACTTGTTATTGATTTGAACATGTGTATTTAAAGTATGCCAGGAAATCCAATCCCTGGACTTTGATTTTGCGCTTCGAATTTCCATAAGGATTTAACTATGAAGATAGGAAGATCCTATAAGGATTTTGGAGTTCGTGTAGCGAGAGATGTCTCAAAACCTTGTTCTAGGTGTGCTTAAATCAAAACATGAAGTAAAATGCTTATGAAGTCAAGGTGCTAGATATGCCAAGGCGACATATGAAGCTGAATTTGGAGGTCGTGTACTAAGTATGTTAAGTCAACATACGAGCAGAATGTTCTTGAAAACTATGCATGGGGTTCTTTGGAAAATGTGTTTAAAGCATTTGAAATCTTACGTAATGCTTTTGAAATCATGTGGTAGGGGTATTAGGTAAACATGTTTATAAAATGTTTGAAAACCATGTGAAAAGGTTTTGAAATCATGTATATGGTTTTTGAAAACATGGATAATGCTTTTGAAATTATACATTTGGTATATTAAATAAATATACTATGTTAAATGTTTTTAAACCATATCAAAAGTTTTTGAAGGAGGTTTTGAAAACATATACTATGCATGTTGTTATGAAAACCAGAATGAAATGATATGTACATAGACATATCGTATAAGACTATTGAGGGATTTATGGGAAGTACCCTTAGGTATCCAAATAAGGATTTAAAGCGGTACTTTAAGTATCCGTCCAGAGTTGTAACTTGTACCTTGTACTTTGTTTCTTAGATGGAAATGAGTACTTAGGATTTTTGTGGAGATCGCGAGTGATCATATAAATGAGAAAACTATAAAAGTAGTTTGTTTTGCAAGGAACACGGTTCCTTGGCGTCGGTTATCGTAGGGGTATGTCACACATACACACAATCGTATTTTGTAAATAAAAATGAAACAACAAATTTATTTATATAACAACTGTATTGTTTCAAGCGTCAAAGATAACAACAAGGAAAAATACAAAAGTCTAATTGTTTACTGCTGCATTGTCATTTGCGTTTACCTCGTTTATGTTAAACACTCATCCACGCGCTGGATTTGCGTTAACAAGTCTTGGGCAATTGTTCCGGTAGTGAGTAAGATCACCACAGTTATAGCACGATCCAGGTGGAAAGCGAGCTTGAGCAGGGTTGACTTGAGGTTGGTTTGGACCACCTTGGTTTGGGTTAAATCGACAAGCATTTGCCAGGTGACCAAGTCGCCCACATGATGCACACAAATGAAATTGTAGATGAGCTAGGTGGTGTGCATTAAATTTGTTGCATATCGGTGCAGTACCGGCATAAGGTTTCCTTGTAGGAGGTTGAGCTGGTTGGTTGTGGGTGTTTTGGTTGGGTTGAGCAGCAATCGCACAGTTTTGTGAAGCATTACGCTTCTTTGAAGGTTCGGTTTTATTTTCCTTGATTTCCTCTTGAGTAGTATTAGCTGCTTGTTTCTTATCGCCTTTTCAAAAAAGTTTACCCTTTCTAATCTGAGATTCAGTCAGGGTAGCAGATAGTTCAATGGCCTGTCTGACGGTAATAGGGTTACTACCAGTAACAATGTCCTGAACTGTGTCAGGGAGGCCATCAATGTACTTTTCGATCGCTTTATCCTGTCACACCCCGACCACGTAAAACAACAAAACGTGGCGGAAACGTCGGGGAGTGTTGTAACAGAATCATTGTTTCATATCACATGGAAATTGAAATATTGTTTTATTAAATAAAAGAGTTACATTGTCTTGACAATCAAAGAAACATAACATAAATAATTAGTCTTGCATCTTTTATTGTCACTAAGGCCCAAGTCCGCCTAAGTGTATCTTGATAAGTCCTATGCATCATCTCCTGAAAACACATGTGAAAATAGGTACGTCAGCATAAAAATGCCTGTGAGATACATAGGTTTTGTGAAAACAGAATTCATGACTTATGTTTGAGAAAATGTTTAGTCATGAACCTTGTAATTTGCTTTGTCTTGTAAATCATTTGAAAAACGATAAGATCAGATGATATGTATAAATAAGAGAATAATGTATGGTTAAATGAATAACCAAGTAAAATGAGTTTGTATAAGATAAGTTGTTTTGTAAAACAATGTCTTGTGAAAAGTATGTTATTTGTATAAAATGTTATATGTCTCAAATTGAAATGATTCAAATAACGCTACAATATGTAATACCATACAAACACTTATATATAGGAAGTACCAGCGGCGTATCCACCATGCTTGTATCATATTACACACGCCTCGTTACTTAAATCACTTACTCAAACCAAACCAACAATGTAAGATGTCTATGTTTAAACCAATTGCCAAACGTATTGAATAATATGTCAAAATGTTTATGTCAAGATGTAAGTCATGTAATGTATAACCAATGTCAATAATGTTTATGTGTCAAATGTAAATCATGTAATGTGTAACCAAAATGATATGTATGGCTAGTGAGATGTATCAACTAAACCATATGCACAAAAACAAAGTATTGAAGTAAAACATGGTTTAAATCAAAACTATGTTTTGTGGAACAAATGCATGCTATACTGATATAAACATCTATGCGGTATTGTGAGAATGCATACATTCAAGCCTTGAGACTGTGGCGATAAACCCTTAAACAAATTAAAGGTTTATCTAAGTTATGTATATCGAATTCGGTCATTCCTTTCATCCAAACCTACCCAGGATGTCCGGAACGGGAGTTGTCAATTCCTATGGTACCACTACCTACTAACGAACGGCGTGATCGGTGTTAATGAATGTATATTGATCCATCAAAACAAACCAAATATCACATCAAAATGTAAGCATGTTAATGAATAATAAATGTACTAAGTATGATGAACATACATAGCATGTGATGTGAAACGAATGTACTAAGTATGATGAACATACATAGCATGTAATGTAATGTAAAACAATGTTCTAAGTATGCACACAATGGGCATACATAGCATAAAATGTAATGTAAAATAATGTACTAAGTACGCACACAATTGGCATACATATCATGGAATGTAATGTAAAATAATGTACTAAGTACGCAAACAATGGGCATACATAGCATAAAATATAATGTAAAATAATGTACTAAGTACGCACACAATGGGCATACATAGCATAGAATGTAATGTAAAACAATGTACTAAGTACGCACACGATGGGCATACATAGCATAAAATGTAATGTAAAACAATGTACTAAGTACGCACACAATGGGCATACATAGCATAAAATGTAATGTAAAACAATGTACTAAGTACGCACACAACAGGCATACATAGCATAAAATGTAATGTAAAACAATGTACTAAGTATGCACACAATGGGCATACATAGCGTAAAACACAATGAAATCATGTACTATAAATGTACTAATGAACATAGCAAGTATATGATGTGAAAACAGGAAAGCATGAAAGTAACAAGTAGGCAGATGTGTTTCACCCCAAAACAGTTTAGAAAACAGTAAAAGAGGGGTCTATGTACTCACTTGAGATTTCTCAGAAGTCCTAAGATAACCACCAAGCAATGCTAGAGATCACGGAATCAAACGGCACCTAATATAGGTAACTATGTTAATAAACCGGACCTAAATCGGAGGATTTAGATAGAATGAGGGTTCGTAAACCAAACGAGTATGGAGACTCGTGTAATATGGTTTAACAAAGCCTACATACTAAATGAAACCTAACATAAGTGCTTACGACCCATTACGACCCGTTTAGGTAGGTTATGCTACTTTAACGCGTCGTTCGCGTGAAACGCGTTCGGACCGCCTAACTAGTCCTATGACAAGTAGAATATGCCTCGACATGCCTAATGTTGTCGTCAAATCAGTTTAGATGTCAAAAGTTATGTCACATATGTTTATAATGAATTTTGGCATCAAAGGGGTATTTTGGTAATTTACCTAAGGCATATAAACTACCTATCATACAACTACTTAAACGAAGCGACCATAAGGTATAACCTCGGAAGGTTATTCCCTATATACTATGGTCACCTTAATGTATTTGGTCGGATCCTAATGATCGATCAAATGGGTCGGGTTCGAAGGTATAAGCGATTTATTAGATTGCTTACCCTTACGACCCTAGACAACGTGGTAATCAGTAGGCATAGTCACAAGGGACTATAACCATCGTGATTACAATCACGTTGCGAAGTTCAAACGAACTTCGCATTGACCATAAACTGGTCAACG
>CM060389.1:89463483-89682483 GCA_030545235.1 Helianthus tuberosus
CAGATAGTCAAACAAAGTTTGACTTTCAGACTCGAAAAGCAATAAAAGAACGAAGGAATACTTACGAAGGGTCCCCGAATGCTAATCTTGATTCAAGTAGCTCAGGTATGAAACAAAGGTTTCAACTAAGAGCTTCTCAAATCAGATTGTAGTGGGTTTTGAAGTTGGGGGATGTGGGTATTTATAGGATTTCCCGAACCGTTAGGATCGTTTCTTGGAAACCGTGATCGAATCTAAGGCGTACACTTGTTGGAATATTGTGGTGACTAAAAATGGCCTCTCATGAACTGAAAGGGCAAGTGTGGGTGTGTGGTTGGGAGTTTAACAGCTGTTAATACATTGAATCTGGTTTTTCTGTTCAGATGAGGTGCTCGCGTAGCGCCACTGGAAAGGCATAAGGTGCTCGCGCTACGCTAGCATGTGCCAGATTCAGAAAAGTTTCAAAAATGGCAGAAATGGTCCCTGCAGCCCGTTTAAGCTATTTTCGATGCGTTTGAACCCCGTTAACCTCATTTCAAGGCTCTAAAATGAAGTTAAAGTATAGGGAACTCAAAACATGCTCAAAAATATCTAGGATGTCGGTTCGTTTGGTCGTATGATCACGATGTTCGGTTAATTACGACGGAATGCGCATAAGTGCGAAAAACGATCCAAATGACGCGACGAATGGATTTTTCTTATGCCAAACACTAAAATAAAATATTATAGTGCTTACATAAATTTTTGGATGTCCGGATGTATTCAGAACGTAAGATATGCGCGAAAATGCAAACTTGTGCACTTTTTGACACTTTTAGTCCCTGAATGAGCCAAAAGTTTATTTTAGCACACCTAACCCCTCAAAGCCTATTTCTAAGCTATATAAAGGATATTTAAGGTGTGTTTAACTTATGGTCATGTTCCAGAATGTCTGTTACAGTTCAAATTGGCATACTTTCACAGTTTGTCAACTTTAGTCCCTGTAAGCGATTTAACTTGATTTCGCCATACCAAAGCCTTCAAAACTTATTTCTAAGTTATGTAAAGGTTGTTTAAGGTATGTTAAGTATATTTCACTATTTCGGGGCGTTTGTTGCATTAAACGGGTTATATTTACGCATCAGTGCGCGTATAACCTTCCAGAAAGCGGTTTAAAGCTTGAAATCGAACAAGAATTGATAATGTGCAAAGGATACACATATTTTTACATGTCCCAAGTATGAAATACAATATTTCATTGATACAGTATTTGTTTGATGGCCGTGGAGGCACAGGTGTCACAGTCTCCCCTACTTTAGGAAATTTCGTCCCGAAATTTATTCAGAGGAAACTTGTGAGAGTTTAAAACATGAAGTTGAAAAGATCGAACAACATTGGTTAGGGTTCTGAACTTCTAGTAACTTTAATAACATTATGCTTGCAATGTAAGAGGGATACTTATATACAAGTATATGAAGCGTCATTGGTGCGTCCACCGTACCTCCATTACATCGTTCTCATTTTGTTATTGTTGTCGCTATTGGTTCTTACACATAATAAATCTTACTGGGTTTCTGTGCACTAAATTTCATAATTATGTGCGCGTCCATAATTAGACAATTCCTTGCATAGTTCACACAGTCTATTTTATAATGTGTAGGGGAAAACCAAATGAACAAACCTGTGATGAGTGTGACTAGACCACCATAGAGTCCTTTTAATTAAATCAATAAATGATATAAATAGACTATCAAGGAGTCTATTTAGCTATATCACTAGATGTCGTTCTTAACTAGATTCTGAATCAATCTTTTTGACTAGACCACTAAAAGGGTCTCTTATGAATCATGGAGTGGTACTATATAATCCAAGGGTCTTAACTATTACATAGAAGCCCATTAAGGATTTAAGGTAGTACCTTTTGACTATCCTGCTACGAATCCCTCATATGAAGATATGAAAGATCCTACGAGGATTTGGATAACGAATATCCAGAGTATAAAAACACAAAATGCATAAAAGAAAACATAAGATGAATAAACACATAGTCACATAACCACAAAATTGTTTGTTAATTTGTCTTGTTAATTGCGTACATGCATTTAAAGCACACTAGGAATCCATTCTGTGTATTTCATTTGGTACTTTAAACGTTATCAAGAATCTAACTATAAAGATAGAAAGATTCAAAAAGAAAATTCGATTTCGATTATTAGGAACCGAAATGTTCGAATTAAGGTACATAAGGAATCCAATTAAGGACTCTAATTTGTATGACAATTATCCACAAGGATCTAATTGTGAAGGTAAAAAGAACCCATATGGATTTTAGAAGTTGAAGATGTTTTGAAACCTTGCACTGGATGTGCTTATGTCAAAACATGAAGTAAGAATGCTTATGAAGTTGAGATGCTTGATATGTCAAGGCGACATATGAAGCAGAATTTGAATGTTAAGTCAATGTATGAGGAAAATATTTTTGAAAACTATGCATGGGGTTCTTTTAAGAAAAACGTGTTTAACGTTTTTGAAACCTTATATATAATACTTTTGAAATCATGAAGTAGGTGTATTAGGTAGATATATTTACAAAAATGTTTTAAAATCATGCAAGATAAATTTTGAAATTATGTATAAGGTTTTTGAAAACATGAATGATGCTTTTGAAGTCATGTATTTGATATATACTGTATTAATAACATTTTGAAGTCATGAAGGTTATTTTCGAAACGTAGACGATGTTTTTGAAATCATGGAGGTTATTTTGGAAAACTTATGTTATGCATGTTGAAAAAAGTCAGAACATAATGGGTATGAGATTGAAAATATCCTTAGTTATCTAACCAAGGATTTAATGGCATAGATGTGCAAAAAGCACGATTACTCATAATTTCCCTTTATTTCTTGTACTTCGTCTCCTGGAATGAAAGGAGTACTTAAAATTTTTCGAGGGAATCATGAGTAAACACAAAAAATGGGAAATTCGCAAAAGTAGTTTGTAAGGAACATAGTTCCTTAATGTTGGTATTATAGGGAAATGCCATACACACATGTAACTATACTTGTATATCAGAATTGCGAACAACAACTTTTATTTATGAACAAGACATATTGTTTCACATTACTAGAAAACGAAAGGAACAAAAGCATAAGACAGCAACATCTTCTACTCAGCCAACTGCTCATCCGTGGGTCAGATTTGCATTAGCAAGCTTTGGACAATCCCTTTGGAAATGGCCCATCTCGCCACAGTTGTAGCAAGACCCTCGTGAGAAACGAGCTTGAGCAGGATTGTCGCCAGCTTGATTTGGTACAGCTGTAGTTGGGCAAACCCTTGCTGTATGACCTATAAGTCCACAAATTTTGGCATTTGCGGCACTTAACACTAGCATGATGATGAAGGTTACATTGGTTGCACAAGGGTGCAGTTCCATTGTATGGCTTCCTAGCAGGGGTTGAGCTGGTTGGTTAGGGATGGCTTGACCATTGTGAGCGACCACGGCGAAGTTCTGAGAAGCCTTTCGCTTCTTTGACTTCTTAGGGGATCCATCCTGTTCATCCATGGTCTTTGATTCCTTGATTGGTTTCTTGGCTGGTGGTGTTGTCACTTGGCTAGGTCTTGCCTGTTTTGGTGCAACCGCTGCGGGATTCTTTGGAGTTTTTCGTTTCTTTGGTTTAGGTGAAGGCTTGGCCTCTGCCTCCTTCGGTGACTCTTGAGTGGCTTCATTCTGGAGACGATACATGGCAATGCCTAAATCCACAGTCTTCAGAATCACTTCGCCTATTCGCTCGGACATTTGACCGTTGCTGAGAGGAAGAGGCATTCTAGAAGAAAATGAAAGATATAGGAAGAAACAAGTGAAACGTCATCGGATAAATAATGCAGAATGGCAATGCATAAGAATTTGTGATCATTTGTTTGTTACCCAAGGCAAACAAATGAGACGGTGACAAATCAAAGTAAACGGATCATATTAATGTATCATTGAAGACATGCTCGCCTATAAGTGAACACTCACCCCAAGAGTTCCCAGGTAAGAGTGACTGGTCCGATACTGCGGATCTGTACGAACACTCTAGCCTTCGACAGAAAACTCAGGGAACAGGCATTCACTCTTCCAGTTTGCACGTGTTCACATTATAAGACCCAAACTTTGACGAGATTTGAAAACTTAGAGGGTTCAAAACCTTATAACAGAGGGTTCAAAACCTTACAATAGAGGGTTCAAAACCTTACAATAGAGGGTTCAAAACCTAGTAATCAATCATCCTAGAACAGATGATTAGTTTTCAAAGCGGTTTTGAAATTTATGTTCTTGTTGTGGTTGTCGCCTAAGGATAGGTGACAGTATTGTTTTATGACTAAACGCAAGTAAACTCGCGTTAGGGTCCTAGGAAGGTTATAGACTAGGTCAAAGTATTACTAATAACCTAATTCCCTATAACCATGAGCTCTGATACCAACTTTTCTGTCACACCCCGACCACGTAAAACAACAAAATGTGGCGGAAACGTCGGGGAGTGTTGTAACAGAATCATTGTTTCATAACACATGGAAATTGAAATATTGTTTTATTAAATAAAAGAGTTACATTGTCTTGACAATCAAAGAAACATAACATAAATAACTAGTCTTGCATCTTTTATTGTCACTAAGGCCCAAGTCCGCCTAAGTGTATCTTGATAAGTCCTATGCATCATCTCCTGAAAACACATGTGAAAATAGGTACGTCAGCATAAAAATGCCTGTGAGATACATAGGTTTTGTGAAAACAGAATTCATGACTTATGTTTGAGAAAATGTTTAGTCATGAACCTTGTAATTTGCTTTGTCTTGTAAATCATTTGAAAAACGATAAGATCAGATGATATGTATAAATAAGAGAATAATGTATGGTTAAATGAATAACCAAGTAAAATGAGTTTGTATAAGATAAGTTGTTTTGTAAAACAATGTCTTGTGAAAAGTATGTTATTTGTATAAAATGTTATATGTCTCAAATTGAAATGATTCAAATAACGCTACAATATGTAATACCATACAAACAGTTATATATAGGAAGTACCAGCGGCGTATCCACCATGCTTGTATCATATTGCACACGCCTCGTTACTTAAATCACTTACTCAAACCAAACCAACAATGTAAGATGTCTATGTTTAAACCAATTGCCAAACGTATTGAATAATATGTCAAAATGTTTATGTCAAGATGTAAGTCATGTAATGTATAACCAATGTCAATAATGTTTATGTGTCAAATGTAAATCATGTAATGTGTAACCAAAATGATATGTATGGCTAGTGAGATGTATCAACTAAACCATATGCACAAAAACAAAGTATTGAAGTAAAACATGGTTTAAATCAAAACTATGTTTTGTGGAACAAATGCATGCTATACTGATATAAACATCTATGCGGTATTGTGAGAATGCATACATTCAAGCCTTGAGACTGTGGCGATAAACCCTTAAACAAATTAAAGGTTTATCTAAGTTATGTATATCGAATTCGGTCATTCCTTTCATCCAAACCTACCCAGGATGTCCGGAACGGGAGTTGTCAATTCCTATGGCACCACTACCTACTAACGAACGGCGTGATCGGTGTTAATGAATGTATATTGATCCATCAAAACAAACCAAATATCATATCAAAATGTAAGCATGTGAATGAATAATAAATGTACTAAGTATGATGAACATACATAGCATGTGATGTGAAACGAATGTACTAAGTATGATGAACATACATAGCATGTAATGTAATGTAAAACAATGTACTAAGTATGCACACAATGGGCATACATAGCATAAAATGTAATGTAAAATAATGTACTAAGTACGCACACAATGGGCATACATAGCATGGAATGTAATGTAATGTAAAATAATGTACTAAGTACGCACACAATGTGTGACAACCGGTGATTTACGGCTCATAATTAAGTGATTAACAGATGATTAACGCGATAATAAATAGTGTTTACAGCGCAAATTAACTTAATTAGGCCTTTGGAATGCCTAGGAACGTTTATCCGACTTTACAGTGCACGAACGGTGGTTTACAGAGAAGCCTGTGAAACGTTAAACGGCAACGAACTGATACCGTACAAAATGCTGACAACGCCGACAAAGTATGAATGTTACACGAATATTTTATGTCTATGAAATAAATTTTGTGAATTTATTGGGCTTCCGTGCGACACAAATGCAACATGAACTAAAAACGCGATAGCAGGAAACGCATCGGCAACAAAACGGAAGCAACGGAGACGCCTGTCACCTTCGAAACTTACATTTTACGCTATATTTAGCTCCGTAATTAATTTTAGTGACTACAGTCGAAATCGGATCGAAAAACGGATTAAGGATGGCAACGATACAATTTTTCGCGATTATTACCGTAATCGGCGAACGGGCATGCAAACAACGACTACCGACCGTATTTTTGTGTATTTTAATGTGTTAACGGGTCTCGTAGGAATTACGGGCCGCTTAAACACAGAGAGTGAGCTTGTGAGCCCTGGGCCCAAGCCCAAAACCCACAAGCCTAAACTCGTACATAACATAATTAGATCTTATAACATCTCTTCAAAATCTTTGAAGGATCCACTAAATCTATATTAAATCTATCCAAAATATTTTGTCTCTAATTTTAGAACAAGATCTATTCAAGATCTCTAAAAACTCTATAAATATCATCTACACATACACAACCCAAAATCAAAACACAGATGCATTACTCTGCCCCTCCCTCTCGATTTCTTTAGAGCAGAACAACACATACTTCATCTCCTACCTCTGAAACCCTAATACACCCACACCCCCTCTCTCGACTCCCTCGTAACCCAACAACAAGCAGCAGAGCCGGTGGCTCCGACCACCCTCACCGGCAAGCTAATGAAGGCCGGCCACCGTCCAGGGTGGTCCGGCGACGGGCGTACGGCGGCAAGACAGAGAGAGAGAGACCAAGAAAGAGAGAGAGAGAGCTGAAGAGATGAGAGAGAGGCGAGACAGAGAGAGAGGACGGCGATGAGAGAAGAGGGCGACGGCAGCGGCGCAGCCGCAGACGGCGGCGGCAGTGGGCAGCGGTGATGGTGGTTCAGCAGAGCTGGGTGCTCGACTCAACTCCAGCGGGTGTGGTTCGGCTCGGTTCTGGTTCGGGTCACATCTCGGCTCAGGTTATATGGTTTCGCCTCACCTGTGGGTATTTCGGGACTTAGTTGGTTTCTTGCGGGTCAGATTTCGGGAGTTTCGGGTTTCACGGTAACTCGGTTCGGGTCCAGGTCAAACAGTCAACAGTTTGGTTCAAGTTGTTTTGGAGCGGCTCGGTTTCGGGTCAGACTGGTTCGGGTCAACACGAGTCTTGGTTCAGTCCTGGTGGCTCGAGTTTCGCGGCACAGTCGGTTCAAGTCAACTCAGCAAGCTGACTCGGTCAACTCAACGTCAACTCCGCCGGTCAACACAGTTGACCCGGTCAACTTGGTCAACCCAGCTTTTCAACACAAGGATTTGGTAAAAATTAAAGTCGCGATTTATATTTACATTGTTTTTATTTCGTGAAAACGAGCTAGAACCGAACGATTAAAGTATAGCTTACATTGAGATATATTTGACAAATACATAACTTATGATTGCATATTGATTGAATTTTTGAAAAAGAACGACAACTTGCGTTGTCAGGGGCGTCCAAAAACAGAGGAAACTCTGCCTGTTTTTCGAGAAAATCCGCAAACACAAAAGGCGTTTTATTATAAAACGAAACTATCGGATCCAAACAACCTTCTATGGAAACAAATACAAATATATACTTACTTTCGACGACATTACATAACCTACAAAGCATGTTTATAACATTTAGACAAACCGCTTTACAAAATAACAAAACTTGATGGTTTTATAAAATAAATATATTCAGTTATATTTATTTCCAAACAACGAACAACTCGGATTCTTTTCAAAATAAATATAGTTATATATTTATTCCAAATATCGTACAACACGAATTCTTTTACAAAAATAAATATGGGTTATATATTTATTTTCAAACATAACAACTCGACGATTCCTCTATAAGATAAATATAACTCTTCATATTTATTTTATACGCCGAAACGGCATATACGTATATTTTTGGGAAATATACACAAGACGTGATATATATAATACAAGTTATTATATATTATTTTCATACGAAACGCGATACGAGTTTGTTATATGATATTTTCATAGAAATATTCTTTTATACACGTATGACTACTCGAGACGGCTAACACACTTACAACGATATATTTATATATTTTTATATAAATATTTATTTATTTTAAGTCTCTCGGAAACTAAGTCTTTTTCAAGACTTCTTAAATTGCTGCTGACATTAAACGAGACTTAACACGTATAACCTAATCTTTTCCATTAAGTTAACAACTTACCGTTGAATCGTTCGATTAACGATTCGGTAGAGCTCGGTGACACGTAGTGTAGTTACCGCATTTATTTAGAAACTTATAAGATATTCCGTGTTAGGAATATTGTAGAATGCACGCTAGCGAGTCTCATTTTGGAAACGACATCACGAGGTCGTAATTAGCTCGCTTTGCACAAGAATATTCAGGTGAGTTCATAACCCCCACTTTTTACTGTTTACATTTTTGTAAATGTTTTCGGGGTGGAAAGACATGCACGTTTTGCAAAAACATACAAAAGTTCTGAACAAATGCAAAACTCGTATTTCTAAATCATATTACGAAGTGATTTCGAGGAACACAAATGAATTACGAAAGGTTTATACTAAATACCGGTTTTTACAAAAACAAATGCTTATTTTCGAAATGTGAATGATATTCGGCCAGGGTGACCAGGAAATTTGGTCAGGGTGACCAGGGATTCGGTCAGGGTGACCAGGGATTTATTTTATACATGGTATGGTTAGCGTAAGGAGGGTTACTACTTAGATCATGTGAGTGGGTAGGCAGGAACTGGAGGCCATTAATCCTCATTGTAGGACCGAGGGACTTAAGCGGTAGATCTATCTGGGTGTAGCGAGCCCAACCCAGGCCCAGCAGAACGGACCTTGGGGTGACTTTGTGCCCAACGCGAAATCTGCTAGGTTTGAGTCTTCCTACTTGCACTTCACACATATTAATGGCCTTGCAAACCATTGGTGATCTCTTTTTCCTTATCTGCTACATACCAGGGATTTTATACTTACGGAAACTTCTTGTTCATACAAATTAACTACTATGTTTTATACAAATTCAAAGCATTATGCGGGTATGGATTCAAAGTCAGGGTGGGCATTGACGGTTATGCGAACATTACAAATACAAGGCTTTACAAACACATGGTTTTATGAACATAACGTGTTACAAACACAACGTTTCCATATAACTTGGCAAGAAAATGATTTTTAAATTCATTTTCTCAATACTATTTCAAAAACCGGTTATTCCAAAGATTTATTTCAAATCTTTCAAAATACCAAAGATTTATTTCAAACCTTTCACAACTCAAAAGATTTATCTCAAATCTTTTACGAACAAACTATGAACTCGCTCAACTTTATGTTGACTTTTTCGCATGTTTCTTTCTCAGGTTGCATTTCTAATACAAGGCATGGTTGGAATAGGAGAACCATGGAGAGTCGAGTACTTAGTGGGCGTTCAATTTCTAGAAGTCTTAGCTTATTTTGCTTCCGCTGTGCAATGAAGATACCAGTCCAGTCACGCCCATGCTCTGATATTTCGGGGTGTGACAGATTGGTATCAGAGCTATAGGTTACAGCGAATTAGGTTTCTGTTGTGATACCTAGGCTCTAACCTCACTTTTCTCTGGGACTTAGACTATTAAGACGTTGAATACATACAGAACGCCTAGTACTCGAATATGGTCTCCAACCGTTGCCGAAAAGCAAACAGTCAAAATTTTGTTTTCAAACATACGCTATTGTGATGTTTTATACATGGTACACAAACAATTACATACAGTACACAACACTCTGAGAGTTTAGGAAACATGCATTTAAGACATTCGGAACAGGGAATTCAGCCGGGTGGCTGGATCTGGTCGAGAGACCAGGGAGTCAGCCTGAGAGACTAGAAGATTCAGTCTGAGAGGCTGGGAGGATAGTCTAGTGGGACTAGGAGATTCAGTCTAAGAGGCTGGGAGGATAGTCTAGTGGGACTAGGAGATTCAGTCTGAGAGGCTGGGAGGATAGACTAGTGGGACTGGGGGAATTACTTGATTGCTTATTGGTGACTAACATGGTTATTTGATTATATGATTGATTATGTGCGCATGTGTGTGTTTATTAAAGGTCATCACGTAGGAACTGCAAATATTGACTCGGGCACACACTATTATCCATATTGTCTATGATATTTTAACTTCCCGAGCAGGCAGCCTACGCATAACGAAACGCTAGTGCACGACAATACATGAAACTCAAACTTTACGTCAATGGATGTCAAAGTACATCACATTCTACGCAGAACGTAACGCTAGTGCACAGGTATACGTGAAACTTAAGCTATACATCAACGGAGGTTGAAGTACGACACATACGACTATCGAGGCGAGGCCTTTGAGAAGGAACGATGACGCAAATTTAACGACGACGCTAGATCCCTGTCAGCAGGAGAACTAACGATCAGGAAACGACAACTTGTCACGCGATCCTGCAACGACACAAATCACGTCAGGGAGAAGACGATTGTCTCCGCATTCCCCCTACCTAACTAACGACGAATACGCTATGTTCGACATTCCATGGTAATGTCACCTAACAATTTGTCGTCACACGAAACCCCAGGTAAAGTCCTCAAATTTCTTTTATGGAAATTTCGAATTTCACACTTACTAAGTAGATTTTCGTATCTCTACTCCTCTTAATGGTCATTGTATCACGATCATTTCTTTACAAGTTACATACATGGTTTTTTTTTCGTTGTAACCATGCCTAAAGTTTTCCTGTCAATACATATATTTATTGTCGGATTGCGCTAAAACCAAGTTCGATTGTTTGAACTTCTGCATTACACATACTCAATTCAAGATACCATATGATGTATTGAAGACATCATATTCAAATTCCTTTTAACAAGAGTTTCATTTGTTCCGAGTCGTAGTAGACTTGTTTGGTCTACGACTCCAATAAGTCATTTGTTGATTTCGACACCTTGTGGTGGTGTATTCATTAACTTGAAGCTTGCGCTAAACTCGTTTACGCGTCTCATGCACGAATTTAATTATTTCTTTATTAATTTGTTTTAAATCCGCTTTGAATTATCATATTAAAGCAGTCTTAACACAATCGTGTGTTAAGACAATGGTACACAAATTCATTTCATATTCCGGTGTACCTCATAACAGTTCTTTCAACATCGATCGAATGCTTTGCGACATTCATTGCTTCTTCATCTTCGATTGAAAACATTATTTCTTGGATGTTCCATATTCAATCAGAAATTCTATGATGTCATTTGAAACAAACTTTCTGATTCACTTTATTACGCTTTCATTTGATTTCAAACACGGTGAATTTGTTTGATCACCGCTATTATTGAATTATTTGAATCACTACGACACCTTGTGGTGTCAGTACAAACCTGTAGCTTGGGCTAATCATGATTGAGCGTTTCATGCAAAACACAGGTGATACTTGTTCGATCACCCCTATTATTGAATTGTTTCATTCATTGCGACACCTTGTGGCGTCGGTATAACTTGCAGCTTGTGCTGATCATGATCGAGCGTTTCGTGCAAACTAGTACATTTGAGATTGTTGATTCTAAGCTCATCCAGTGGATGATATTGCTTCTAGAACTCATTGTGAACGTTCATATGGAATTCGATTGGTCGAAGTTCCTGTTCATTGTTGGATCCCTGTTAACTTAGTCACATTAGTGACTGTACCTATACGTCATGTTTCCTTTGACATCAATTACTGAGACACATTTCTTTTAAACCGATGGGTTCTTATTGTTGAGGAATGTCATTAAATTCACCTGATTCGAATAAGTCTTGTTTCGATTACGCGGTCATTCACTTTGTTATTATTCGGACTTACCTGCGAACAATACAATTCCGAGGAGATAACATAGTCTAAATTTCGAGGACGAAATTTCTGTAACAGGGGGAGAATGTGACAACCGGTGATTTACGGCTCATAATTACGTGATTAACAGATGATTAACGCGATAATAAATAGTGTTTACAGCGCAAATTAACTTAATTAGGCCTTTGGAATGCCTAGGAACGTTTATCCGACTTTACAGTGCGCGAACGGTGGTTTACAGAGAAGCCTGTGAAACGTTAAACGGCAACGAACTGATACCTTACAAATGCTGACAACGCCGACAAGTATGAATGTTACACGAATATTTTATGTCTATGAAATAAATTTTGTGAATTTATTGGGCTTCCGTGCGACACAAATGCAACATGAACTAAAAACGCGATAGCAGGAAACGCATCGGCAACAAAACGGAAGCAACGGAGACGCCTGTCACCTTCAAAACTTACATTTTACGCTATATTTAGCTCCGTAATTAATTTTAGTGACTACAGTCGAAACCGGATCGAAAAACGGATTAAGGATGGCAACGATACAATTTTTCGCGATTATTACCGTAATCGGCGAACGGCATGCAAACAACGACTACCGACCGTATTTTTGTGTATTTTAATTTTTGACGTTAAACGGAATTCAGGATGTGTTAACGGGTCTCGTAGGAATTACGGGCCGCTTAAACACAGAGAGTGAGCTTGTGAGCCCTAGGCCCAAGCCCAAAACCCACAAGCCTAAACCCGTACATAACATAATTAGATCTTATAACATCTCTTCAAAATCTTTGAAGGATCCACTAAATCTATATTAAATCTATCCAAAATATTTTGTCTCTAATTTTAGAACAAGATCTATTCAAGATCTCTAAAAACTCTATAAATATTATCTACACATACACAACCCAAAATCAAAACACAGATGCATTACTCTGCCCCTCCCTCTCAATTTCTTTAGAGCAGAACAACACATACTTCATCTCCTACCTCTGAAACCCTAATACACCCACACCCCCTCTCTCGGCTCCCTCGTAACCCAACAACAAGCAGCAGAGCCGGTGGCTCCGACCACCCTCACCGGCAAGCTAATAAAGGCCAGCCACCGTCCAGGGTGGTCCGGCGACGGGCGTACGGCGGCAAGACAGAGAGAGAGAGACCGAGAAAGAGAGAGAGAGCTGAAGAGATGAGAGAGAGGCGAGACAGAGAGAGAGGACGGCGATGAGAGAAGAGGGCGACGGCAGCGGCGCCGCCGCAGACGGCGGCGGCAGTGGGCAGCGGTGATGGTGGTTCAGCAGATCTGGGTGCTCAACTCAACTCCAGCGGGTGTGGTTCGGCTCGGTTCTGGTTCGGGTCACATCTCGGCTCAGGTTATATGGTTTCGGCTCACCTGTGGGTGTTTCGGGACTTAGTTGGTTTCTTGCGGGTCAGATTTCGGGAGTTTCGGGTTTCACGGTAACTCGGTTCGGGTCCAGGTCAAACAGTCAACAGTTTGGTTCGAGTTATTTTGGAGCGGCTCGGTTTTGGGTTAGACTGGTTCGGGTCAACACGAGTCTTGGTTCAGTCCTGGTGGCTCGAGTTTCGCGGCACAGTCGGTTCAAGTCAACTCAGCAAGCTGACTCGGTCAACTCAGCGAGTTGACTCAGTCAACTCCGCCGGTCAACACAGTTGACCCGGTCAACTTGGTCAACCCAGCTTTTCAACACAAGGATTTGGTAAAAATTAAAGTCGCGATTTATATTTACATTGTTTTTATTTCGTGAAAACGAGCTCGAACCGAACGATTAAAGTATAGCTTACATTGAGATATATTTGACAAATACATATCTTATGATTGCATATTGATTGAATTTTTGAAAAAGAACGACAACTTGCGTTGTCAGGGGCATCCAAAAACAGAGGAAACTCTGCCTGTTTTTCGAGAAAATCCACAAACACAAAAGGCGTTTTATTATAAAACGAAACTATCGGATCCAAACAACCTTCTATGGAAACAAATACAAATATATACTTACTTTCGACGAAATTACATAACCTACAAAGCATGTTTATAACATCTTGACAAACTGCTTTACAAAATAACAAAACTTGATGGTTTTATAAAATAAATATATTCAGTTATATTTATTTCCAAACAACGAACAACTCGGATTCTTTTCAAAATAAATATAGTTATATATTTATTCCAAATATCGTACAACACGAATTCTTTTACAAAAATAAATATGGGTTATATATTTATTTTCAAACATAACAACTCGACGATTCCTCTATAAGATAAATATAACTCTTCGTATTTATTTTATACGCCTAAACGGCATATACGTATATTTTTGGCAAATATACACAGGACGTGATATATATAATACAAGTTATTATATATTATTTTCATACGAAACGCGATACGAGTTTGTTATATGATATTTTCATAGAAATATTCTTTTATACACGTATGACTACTCGAGACGGCTAACACACTTACAACGATATATTTATATATTTTTATATAAATATTTATTTATTTTAAGTCTCTCGGAAACTAAGTCTTTTTCAAGACTTCTTAAATTGCTGCTGACATTAAACGAGACTTAACACGTATAACCTAATCTTTTCCATTAAGTTAACAACTTACCGTTGAATCGTTCGATTAATGATTCGCTAGAGCTCGGTGACACGTAGTGTAGTTACCGCATTTATTTAGAAACTTATAAGATATTCCGTGTTAGGAATATTGTAGAATGCACGCTAGCGAGTCTCATTTTGGAAACGACATCACGAGGTCGTAATTAGCTCGCTTTGCACAAGAATATTCAGGTGAGTTCATAACCCCCACTTTTTACTGTTTACATTTTTGTAAATGTTTTCGGGGTGGAAAGACATGCACGTTTTGCAAAAACATACAAAAGTTCTGAACAAATGCAAAACTCGTATTTCTAAATTATATTATGAAGTGATTTCGAGGAACACAAATGAATTACGAAAGGTTTATACTAAACATACCGGTTTTTACAAAAACAAATGCTTATTTTCGAAATGTGAATGATATTCGGCCAGGGTGACCAGGAAATTTGGTCAGGGTGACCAGGGATTCGGTCAGGGTGACCAGGGATTTATTTTATACATGGTATGGTTAGCGTAAGGAGGGTTACTACTTAGATCATGTGAGTGGGTAGGCGGGAACTGGAGGCCATTAATCCTCATTGTAGGAACGAGGGACGTAAGCGGTAGATCTATCTGGGTGTAGCGAGCCCAACCCCAGGCCCAGCAGAACGGACCTTGGGGTGACTTTGTGCCCAACGCGAAATCTGCTAGGTTTGAGTCTTCCTACTTGCACTTCACACATATCAATGGCCTTGCAAACCATTGGTGATCTCTTTTTCCTTATCTGCTACATACCAGGGATTTTATACTTACGGAAACTTCTTGTTCATACAAATTAACTACTATGTTTTATACAAATTCAAAGCATTATGCGGGTATGGAGTCAAAGTCAGGGTGGGCATTGACGGTTATGCGAACATTACAAATACAAGGCTTTACAAACACATGGTTTTATGAACATAACGTGTTACAAACACAACGTTTCCATATAACTTGGCAAGAAAATGATTTTTAAATTCATTTTCTCAATACTATTTCAAAAACCGGTTATTCCAAAGATTTATTTCAAATCTTTCACAATACCAAAGATTTATTTCAAACCTTTCACAACTCAAAAGATTTATCTCAAATCTTTTACGAACAAACTATGAACTCGCTCAACTTTATGTTGACTTTTTCGCATGTTTCTTTCTCAGGTTGCATTTCTAATACAAGGCACGGTTGGAATAGGAGAACCATGGAGAGTCGAGTACTTAGTGGGCGTTCAATTTCTAGAAGTCTTAGCTTATTTTGCTTCCGCTGTGCAATGAAGATACCAGTCCAGTCACGCCCATGCTCTGATATTTCGGGGTGTGACACAATGGGCATACATAGCATAAAATGTAATGTAAAAGAATGTACTAAGTACGCACACAATGGGCATACATAGCATAGAATGTAATGTAGAACAATGTACTAAGTACGCACATAATGGGCATACATAGCATAAAATGTAATGTAAAACAATGTACTAAGTACGCACACAATGGGCATACATAGCATAAAATGTAATGTAAAACAATGTACTAAGTACGCACACAACGGGCATACATAGCATAAAATGTAATGTAAAACAATGTACTAAGTACGCACACAATGGGCATACATAGCATAAAACACAATGAAATCATGTACTATAAATGTACTAATGAACATAGCAAGTATATGATGTGAAAACAGGAAAGCATGAAAGTAACAAGTAGGCACATGTGTTTCACCCCAAAACAGTTTGGAAAACAGTAAAAGAGGGGTCTATATACTCACTTGAGATTGCTCATAAGTCCTAAGATAACCACCAAGCAATGCTATAGATCACGGAATCAAACGACACCTAATATAGGTAACTATGTTAATAAACCGGACCTAAATCGGAGGATTTAGATAGAATGAGGGTTCGTAAACCAAACGAGTATGGAGACTCGTGTAATATGGTTTAACAAAGCCTACATACTAAATGAAACCTAATATAAGTTCTTACGACCCGTTTAGGTAGCTTATGCTACTTTAACGCGTCGTTCGCGTGAAACGCGTTCGGACCGCCTAACTAGTCCTATGACAAGTAGAATATGCCTCAACATGCCTAATATTGTCGTCAAATCAGTTTAGATGTCAAAAGTTATGTCACATATGTTTATAATGAATTTTGGCATCAAAGGGGTATTTTGGTAATTTACCTAATGTCACACCCCGACCACGTATAACATACAAGACGTGGCGGAAAACGTCGGGGAGTGTTGTAACAGAATTAATTGTTTCATAACCATGGCATACAAAGTTGTATTTTATTTATAAACAAGAGTGTTACATTGTCTTAAACAGGAAACAACGAGTTTATAACATAATTAAACTAGTCTATCTTCATTTTTAGTCTCTAAGGCACAGGTCCGCCCTAGTGTCACGATCATCATCCTACGCAAAAGCTCCTGAAAACACATGTGAAAATAGGTACGTCAGCATAAAAATGCCTGTGAGATACATAGGTTTTGTGAAAATAGGATTCATGACTTATGTTTGAGAAAAATGTTTAGTCATGAACCTTGTAATTTGCTTTGTCTTGTAAATCATTTGAAAAACGATAAGATCAGATGATATGTATAAATAAGAGAATAATGTATGGGTTAAATGTATAACCAAGTAAAATGAGTTGTATAAAGAAAATTGTTAGTAAACCAAAGTCTTGTGAAAGTTGTGTTACTTGTGTAAAATGCATAAGTCCAAATTGAATGATTTAAATAACGCTATGATATGTAATATAATACAAACACTTATATATAGGAAGTACCAGCGACGTATCCACCATGCTTGTATCATATTACTCACATCTCGTTACTTAAGTCACTTAAACAAACCACCAATGTATAAAGTCTATGTTTAAACCAATGGTCAAAAGTCCTTGTATAAGCCATGTCAAATGTTTATAAGTCCAAAAGTAGTCAAGTAATGTGTATCAAATGTTATGTATTGTAAGTAAAGTATTGTCACATAATCCAAATGTAGAAATGTACAAAACAAAGTGTTTTGAATATATCAAAAAGTTATGTTTTGCAAAGTAATGCATGTTACATTGATACAAACATTTATGTGGTAAGTTAACGCATACATTCAAGCCTTGAGACAGTCGGATAATGTCACACCCTGGCTTTGCGGAAGCGTGGTTAATTTTGGTGTGACTTCTTAATACCATAGCTTAACCATAACAAAGCTATATGAAATAAAATCATGCAAGATCATCCATTTGATTAAGTTTTAAAACCAGAGTAACATAACATTGTCTTAGGGACTTACAACCTCATAACGTAAAACATTGTCTTGATAAACATAAACATCAACATGAGATAAACGCAGTTTAAGATTTGTGACTCGTCCAGGAAAAAGTCACATTTCCTAAACCCGGATGACCTCGGAACCCTTATGCAGCGGGAAAACATAACATACCGCGCCAGATCTTTAATTTCCTGAAATACATGTAAGTTGAAAAATCAACAATAATGTTGAGCGAGTTCATGTGTAAGTGAGTAAGTAAACCTTTGTGAGTATAAAAATAGTCTTGGTATGTAGCAAATAAGGGAATTGAGATCACCAATGGTTTGCAAGGCCACTGATATATGTGAAGTGCAAATAGGGAGACTCAAACCTAGCAGATTTCGCCACGGCATTAGTATGTGGACAAAGTCACCCCAAGGTCCGTTTCTAGTTTGGCCTGGGGCTGGGCTCGCTACACCCAGATAGATCTACTGCTCCTGTCCCTCGGTCCCGACATGAGGACTAATGGCCTCATATTGCTCCTACCCACTCACATGATCTAAGTAGTAAACCTCCTTACGCTAACCATACCGTGTATAAAGTACTTGTAATCAAAGTAACATGTATTTCACCCCTGCAGTTAAGAAAACTGAAAACAGTTAGAGAAAAGGGGGACATGAACTCACAGTGAAGCGTCTCTACCAAGTATCTCCTGCTCACGCAGCTGTGTGACGACCTACACGTACTAATTCTATTAGACGGACGGCCGTGCCTTAGCTTCATGGTTTATGTTTTTGGGAAATAGTTAGGCAACTATTTCGTGTTTACATTTTGTAAATACTTGGTAATTATTTTCCTTCCCAAGGGTGGGGGATTCAATACATGTGCGTTCAAATTATATCATTAAGTCTCACTTAATATATATATATATTTCCAATTCCAAAATATAAATATTTTTCTCAAAAATGTTATATTTTCATTTCACATAATTTTTCTCCAATAATACGTTGTTAAAATACGCGTTCATAAATATTTCCGTAAGTGCGTAAGTTACGTTTTAACAATCGAGTGGTAATACACTTACCGGTGTAACTTATATATTTATGGTGAAAGCGTTCGTATTATTTTGGATTCGTTAACGTTCGTAAATATTATTTTTACTCTAAAAATAATATTTATGTATTTTCACAAAATAATCATAAACAGTGTGTGAAAAATATATATTTATCACGTTAAATTTCGTGAAAATCCCACCTCCGAATATTTAGTAAATAAAGTCATGGCGAAATTCATATTTCGAAAACATGTCAAAAATAATTCTAACACTTGTAGTGTAAATAGTTCTAAGTGTTAGGTTTTTAGAAAAAAATTCGCCAGAGTTTCCTCTGTAACTGGAGGTGGCCACGCTTTCAAGCGTATCATTTTCTTTAACAAATCAACTCAACAATTTTCTTTATTTGATCAGAACAACTTTCATCACAACAACTAATCAACATATGTGTAAATTGCCAAAAATTACATGAACTTGCAGTTTTCCCAAAACTGTGGTGTAAATCCCCTTAAATTTAGTAGATCTTCATATAAGGTAATTTGATCTTGTAAAAACCTCGTTTTTTTAGAGAAAATCCATCTTTTCAACTTCCAGTCATCTTTTACAAAAACTGTTATTTTGTCGGATCTTTTCATTTCACATGTGTTTACACACTTGTGGTTTATAAAAATCATGCGTGTTAGTGTAAAATCCATCTTTTAAAATACATGATTTCTTTGATACGTGGTTCTTTGAAAATACCACTTGCAGATGTGTAGATCTGCTAGTTTTAAACACAATTTCACAAGTAAAACTCTTTTACACAAGTTCATGATTCGCGTGTGGTAGAGTTTCACCTTTTAACCCTTGTATCATTCAAAACAAGCTTGTGTTAAGATCCATGATCTTACCAAACCGGGTTAAACGATGATCCGAGCTACCACATCATAGATCGGGCCTAAATAACCATACATTTCGAATACTACATCATTTACACAACATATAAGCTTTTAACCACTATTTTTAGTGTTTTTAGTAAACTTTAATGCTTCAAAATGCAAGATTCCGAGTTTTAATCATCATACATCTTATTAACCAACTAAGATTAGTTCAAGTACGAGTTTTAAGCATTATACCTCTAGCTCGAGGCTAGGGAAGAATCTACGCGCAAATGAGGTGGATAAAAGCAAGATAAAGAGGTCCTTCAAACTCCGAGTGCACCAAGCCTCCTAATACGTGATCCTTGAAGCTTGTATGATGTTGGAATGAAGTGAACTAAACTCGAAAATGGATGTAGGGGAGGGGGGGTGTTCGGCCGTGACTTATTTAGAGAGAAAGAGAGAGCTTTGGTGAGTTGTGAAGTGTTAAGTGACAAATGGTTTAAGCTTAGTTACTTATAGACAATTCTAATGTTAATTACCCAATGGTTAATGTGTCTAGAAGATATTAAGCAAACAAGATTTTAATAATCTTGTAAGGACAAGTGTGTCCCCCCTTAGTTGGGGACGGTTAGGAGGGGGGGTCTTGGTCCGATTCCAACTAGATAGGTAAGTATTAGTTAGGTTAAACCAAGTTAGTTAAGTAGTTAACTTGGTTAGTTGTGTGTCATGCGTTACAATGGGTGTTAGGGTACTCAGGGACCCTAACTGGCTCAGAAAAAGATAAATAATGAAAATAACAATATTTTCACGTTCCGGGTATAGTCCGGTTGTTTGGTTGGATAGTAATCCGTTAAAGCGTTAACAAAGCTTTAAAGTGTCGTTAATGCTCTTTTTAGTGACACAACTCATTTCTGACACTTTGGAAAGTGTCTAGTAATATTTTTCTCATGTTTTGGCACTTTATTAGTAGCTATAAGCTGAATTATTATGTAAAGTGCTGAGTTTTGTACTTAGAGTACGTTTTAGGCACATCCAGTCATTGTGACTTATTCCTAGAGACGCAGTTCTACAACCCTTGTACCCCTACACTCACCACTAGTGTAGCAACATATCTCAGGCTCTTACAGGCCTTTAGAGGCAGTGTTTGCCTGATGCTGGCTTTATCAGCATGTTCAATAGGTTATCCGTTATAGTGCTACTGTGCTTTTTGTGCATCATGTTTGTCACTAAGGTTCAGCATGTAAATAATGTAGTGACAGCAAGCAAGTATGATGCAAGTAAGTACATGTATCAGTATTCAAGTAGCAGTTTATTCACAAGTTCAAGTAAGCACAGTAATTCAGCAGTAATTAATTACTAATTAAGTCGTACGGATACCTGGTTTAGTGCGGGTTGTCACATTCTCCCCCCGTTAAATAAATTTCGTCCCGAAATTTAAGTTCTGCTTGTAGATGCAGGGTTCTTAGGAAAAAGGTGGGGGTATTTCTCTTTCATCCGGTCCTCACGTTCCCAGGTGTATTCAGGACCATGTCTGGCATTCCAACGAACTTTGACGAGCTTGACACTGCTCCGGCGGGTCTTGTTAACTTTCCAATCCGTGACCTCGACAGGTTCTTCAACGAAGTGGAGCGTGTCGTCAACATGAATCTCGTCGGTGGGAATGGCAATGTCATCTTGAGTTGGACTTTTCTTCAGGTTGGATACATGAAATGTATCGTGGACTGAATGGAGTTCAGCAGGTAGGTCCAACTTGTATGCTACTAGTCCTATTCTTTCCAAAACTCTGAAAGGACCAATGTAGCGTGGATTTAACTTCCCACGCTTCCTGAAGCGTGCCACACCCTTCCAGGGTGAGACTTTCAATAACACCATTTCTCCAACTTGGAAATCCACATGTTTTCGGTTTGGATCCGCATAGGCCTTCTGTCTGTGGCGAGCTGCTTCGATGCGTTTAAGAATCTGCGCAATCTTGTCTGTCGTCTCTTGGACGATTTCGGGACCAGCAAGCTGCCTATCACCTGCGTCAGCCCAGCATAGGGGTGATCGGCACTTGCGTCCGTAAAGGGCTTCGAATGGCGCGACACCAATACTGGTGTGGTAGCTGTTGTTGTATGAAAATTCGACCAAAGGAAAATGCTTGTCCCAGCTACCGCCCAAATCCATAACACATGCTCTCAGCATGTCTTCCAAAGTCTGTATCGTTCGCTCGCTCTGACCGTCAGTTTGCGGATGAAACGCAGTGCTCAGATTCAATTGTGAGCCAAAGGCTTCTTGGAAGGATTGCCATATCCTTGACACAAACCTTCCGTCTCTATCAGAGATGATTGAGAGAGGTACTCCATGGCGCGCGACGATCTCTCTCATGTAAATTTCAGCCAATTTGCTCGTATTATCCTTCTCTCTGATAGGTAAGAAGTGTGCTGACTTCGTTAATCGATCCACTATCACCCAGATAGTGTCATCGCCTCTTAGCGTTCTTGGCAATTTTGTAATAAAATCCATGGAGATTTGTTCCCATTTCCACTTGGGAATCTCAGGTTGTTGCAGAAGTCCTGAAGGCTTCTGGTATTCCGCTTTAACCTTAGCGCACGTTAAACATTTGCTCACGTAAACAGCAACATCGCCTTTCATCCTAGGCCACCAATAATAATCTCTGAGATCCTGGTACATCTTATCCGCTCCTGGATGGATAGAGTACCGCGACTTGTGAGCTTCATCGAAAATAACTTTCCTTAAATCACCAAACAGAGGAACCCAAATCCTTTTCTCAAAACATAATGTTCCTTCTTCGTTTGGTACCAACAGCTTCTCCATCCCACGGAGATATTCTTCTTCAAGGTTTCCTTCCTTGAGAGCTTCCTTCTGCGCGGCACGAATGCGCAAGGAAAGATCGGTTCGTATAATCATTTCCAAAGCTCTAACCCTTATGGGCTTGATTCTCTCTTTTCGACTTAGGGCATCGGCGACCACATTCGCCTTCCCTGGATGATACTTTATCTCGCAGTCGTAATCGTTCAGCAACTCAACCCATCGTCTTTGCCTCATATTCAGCTCCTTCTGGTTGAATATGTGTTGTAGGCTCTTGTGATCTGTAAAGATTGTACACTTTGTACCATAAATGTAGTGTCTCCAGATCTTTAGTGCAAATACCACTGCGCCAAGTTCCAAATCATGTGTGGTATAGTTCTTTTCGTGCACTTTCAGTTGACGCGATGCGTAAGCAATAACCTTTTGGCGTTGCATCAACACACAACCTAATCCTTGACGCGAAGCGTCACAGTATACCACAAAATCATCTGTACCTTCCGGTAGTGCTAAGATTGGCGCATTGCAGAGCTTATCCTTCAGTATCTGGAATGCTTCTTCTTGTTTGATTCCCCAATCAAACTTCTTATCTTTCTGGGTGAGGAGCGTCAATGGTTGAGCGATTTTTGAGAAATCCTCAATGAACCTTCGATAGTAGCCAGCCAAACCCAAGAATTGTCGAATCTCGGTTGGCGTCTTTGGCGTTTCCCAATCCTTGATCGCCTCGATCTTGGTTGGATCCACGTGGATTCCATCTCCATTTACCAGGTGCCCAAGGAATTGGACCTTACGTAGCCAAAATTCGCACTTGGAGAATTTGGCATACAGCTGTTCCTTCTTTAGCAACTCCAAAATAGCTCTTAGATGCTGTTCGTGCTCGGCCTTTGTTCTTGAATAGATCAAGATGTCGTCGATAAACACAATTACGAACTTGTCCAAGTACGGCTTGCAAACTCTATTCATCAAATCCATAAAGACTGCAGGTGCGTTTGTCAAACCAAACGACATAACAAGGAACTCGTAGTGTCCATAACGAGTTCTGAAGGCTGTCTTTGGGATACTCTCCTCTTGTATCCTTAACTGATGGTATCCAAATCGAAGATCGATCTTTGAATAAAAGCTCGAGCCTTGCAGTTGATCAAACAGATCATCGATTCTTGGCAGAGGGTACCTATTCTTGATTGTCAGCTTGTTCAGCTCCCGGTAGTCGATGCACATTCGAAAACTACCGTCCTTCTTTTTGACAAACAGGACCGGAGCTCCCCAAGGCGAGAAACTTGGTCGGATAAAACCCTTGTCCAACAACTCTTGAAGCTGTGTCGACAGTTCTTGCATCTCAGACGGAGCAAGTCTATAAGGTGCCTTAGCCACAGGCGCGGCGCCTGGGACTAGATCGATGTGAAACTCTACTTGCCTCTGAGGTGGCAGTCCAGGTAAGTCCTCGGGGAAGACTTCCGGATACTCCCTCACGACAGGGATGTCTTCGATTCTTGGCTCAGCAGCCTTCTTATCCACAATGTGTGCCAGGAAGGCAACACATCCCTTCTGTAAACACTTTCGCGCTTTCAGGCAGCTGATAATTCTTAACGGCGTATCACGCATCTCTCCGTGAACCACAATTGTCTCGCCATCTTCGGTTGGGATACGAACAATCTTTTCATGACAAACTATCTCTGCCTTGTTGCCTGATAACCAATCCATTCCTACCACCACGTCGAAGCTTCCCAACTGGACTGGTAGTAGATCTAAAGCAAACTCACGCTCTCCTAATTCGATCACACAACCTCTGATAACTTCATTGGCTTCTACTAACTTCCCATTGGCCAATTCGATTGAGTAGGGAATATCTAACTTATTAGCGGCTAACCCAAGCATATTCTTAAATTCTAACGACACGAAGCTATAATCGGCACCAGTATCAAATAAAATGGATGCATAGCGTTGATTTACAGGGAACGTACCAGTAACAACATTGGGGTCCTGGCGCGCTTCCCTAGCTTCGATTTGGAACTCTCTTCCACGGGCTTGGTTTAACTCTGGGCAGTTCTTCTTAAAATGCCCGATATCACCGCAGTTATAGCATCCAAGTCTTTGCCCGTTTCCACCTCCATTTCCAGCTTGGTTGTTGTTTTGGTTTGCATTGCCGGTCTGATTCGCATAGTTGCCTCGATTCCCGTTTCCTCCATAGTTTCCTTGTGAGCGATTACCACCACGATTATTGTTCCTATTCCCAAATCCTCCTTGGCCTCCCCGGCCGGCATTAGCCCAACAAGAATCCTTCAAGTGGCCCGGCTTTCCACATGCTTCGCATACTTTCACACTACAATGGCCAGTATGATGGCGTTGACAGGTATTACACTTGGGCTGGGTGCCCTGATATCCTTTTCCTTTCTTTCCACTACCAGCTGTAACCTGAGCTGGCGTGCCTGATCCTCCTTTCTTAACCGCCACACTGGCGCCCTGCTTGAAGTTTGAGAACTTCCGTTTGTTACCTCCTGATGACTCGACGTGAGTCTCTTTCTTCTTCGGCTCTTCTTCATCAAACTTGTTCAGGCGAATGGCCTCCTCTGTGAGAGCCACACTTAAATCAATCGCCTCAGTAATGGTCGCAGGCTTGGATGAGGTTACCATGCTTATGATTTGAGGAGCTAGTCCCCAAATGAAGCGTTCAATTCTCTTGAACTCAGGAGTGACCATGTAGGGTACCACATGCGATAAGTCATGGAACCTTTGAACGTATTCCGCGATCTTTGGACCGTCCATTTTCAAATGCCAAAACTCGGTCTCCAATCTCTGGATTTCTGCGCGGGAACAGTACTTTTTACGCATAAGTTCCTTTAGTTCGGTCCAGGTCAGCGCGTAGGTAGCAGCTTCGCCTAGTGTCTGAACTTGTAGATTCCACCAGGATAGGGCTCCATCTAGAAACAACCCTGAGATATAGGTGACTTGCTGATCCAGCGCGCACTTGCTCATGCGAAGAACAGATTCGGTTTTCTCAGCCCAACGAACAAAGGCGACAGCACCTCCTGTGCTATCAAAGTTTACGGGCTTGCAGTCTAAGAACTGCTTGTAGGTGCATCCTGCACATACGTTATAACATACGATCGGCATTAGCATCATTGCTAAGGATATCCAATTAGGTCATGGTATGTCTAAATGACTTAGTATTACCATGAGGTGGATTATTGTTGTTGCCAGTGTTGCCAGAGTTGCTTCCACTAGTCCCTCCTTGAGAGGCGGCGTATTGTGCAATGGCAGCAGCGATAATTTGCTAGAGTTCTGCCTCATTAGTAGGCATGTGTGTCTCACGTCTCGGCGGCATCTTCTAACAGATGGTTTACGTTGGTCAGGCCATAGTAAAACGTACGTATATAGTAATAGTAATAGCACATAACATCGCATGTTATCAACACATCACAAATACCAATCACACAACATCCCATATCATAAAAATATAAATAAGCAATCAAGCGAATCAAATATGGTGAGAATACTGCGATTGCCATATATCGAGACCACATAGTAAGTGTATCAGTACATCCCTGTGTCATACAATCATCAATCAACTAGGGGCTACATCACCCCTGTCCAAAAACTATATCATGTCAGTGTCAAATACGTCAAACACATGTCAACAAAAGTCAGGATCATAAAGTAGTCTCCAAAAATGCTGTGCAGTCCAACAATCGCCGTCTTCTCACCCTCGTCTACCCAAACAGCACTGATGAGCTCTATACAGATGGTGGTGGAGGAGGGGGAAAGTGGGTGTAAAGCAAACGACGTAACTGGAGCCAGTCCTCCTCCATGGCTCGCTGGGTACGAATGATAGAAGCAACCTGCTGCTCTAGTGTAAAGAGACGGGCAGCATAATCTGGAGGTAAGGGTCGAAATGGCTGCAGAGGAGAGTGTGTCTGACCATGGCACTGGCATGGTGGCAGCTGAGCTCTCTCAAGCTCCTGGATGCGCTGCGTGTGTGACTCGTGCTGGGCGACAAAAGACATCAAAACGTCCTCAATAGTATACCCCATGTGAAAAGAATGGTAGGGGTCAGTAGGTGGCATAGCAGAGTCTGGTGCCCAAAGGTGTCACACCCCGACCACGTAGAACATACAAAACGTGGCGGAAACATCGGGGAGTGTTGTAACAGAAATAATGTTTCACAACCATGGAAATTTAAGTTTCGATTTATTGATTAAAAGTGTTACAATGTCTTAACAAACAAGGAAATACAACATAATTAACTAGTCTTGCATCTTTTATTGTCACTAAAGCCCAAGTCTGCCTATGTGTATCTTGATCGTCTTATGCAACAGCTCCTGAAAAACACATGTGAAAATAGGTACGTCAGCATAAAAATGCCTGTGAGATACATAGGTTTTGTGAAAATAGGTTTCATGACTTATGTTTGAGAAAAATGTTTAGTCATGAACCTTGTAATTTGCTTTGTCTTTGTAAATCATTTGAAAAACAATATGTTCAGATGATATGTATAAATAAGAGAAATAATGCATGGTTAAATGAATAACCATGTAAAAATGAGTTTGTATAAGTTAAGTTGTTTGTAAATCAATGTCTTGTGAAAAATATGTTATTTGTATAAAATGTTCTATGTCTCAAATTGAAATGATTCAAATAACGCTACAATATGTAATATCATACAAACACTTATATATAGGAAGTACCAACGGCGTATCCACCATGCTTGTATCATATTACACACGCCTCGTTACTTAAATCACTTACCCAAACAAACTACCAATGTAAATTGTCCATGTATAAATGAATTTGTCAAATGTATTGAATAATATGTCAAAATTCATGATCAATGTAAATCATGTAATGTGTAACCTAAATGATATGTATGGCTAGTGAAAACGCATCAACTAAACCATAGGTGAAATGCACAAAAACAAAGTATTGAAGTAAAACTTGGTTTAAATCAACGTTATGTTTTGTGTAAATGCATGATCAATGTAAATCATGTAATGTGTAAATGCATGATCAATGTAAATCATGTAATGTGTAACCTAAATGATATGTATGGCTAGTGAAAACGCATCAACTAAACCATAGGTGAAATGCACAAAAACAAAGTATTGAAGTAAAACTTGGTTTAAATCAACGTTATGTTTTGTGTAAATGCATGATCAATGTAAATCATGTAATGTGTAAATGCATGATCAATGTAAATCATGTAATGTGTAAATGCATGATCAATGTAAATCATGTAATGTGTAACCAAACTGATCTGTATGGCTAGTGATAAATATCACTAAACCATATGCACAAGAACATAGTATTGAAGTAAAACTTGGTTTAAATCAAAGCCATGTTTTGTGTAAATGCATGCTATACTGATACGAACATCTATACGGTATTGTTATAATGTATACATCCAAGCCTTGAGACTGAGGCGATAAACCCTTAAACCACTTAAAGGTCTATCTGTGCTTATGTATATCGAATTCGGTCATTCCTTTCATCCCCTTTCCCTGGGATGTCCGGAACGGGAGTTGTCAATTCCTATGGTACCACTTCCTACTAACGAACGGCGTAGCTAATGTTAATGAATGTATTGTTCCATTGTAAACAACCCAAATGTCATAACAAAATGTAAGCATGTGATGAAAACGATGTACTAAGTATGCAATAAATGAACATACATAGCATGTGATGTGATGTGAAATGATGTACTAAGTATGAACTAAATGGACATACATAGCATAAAATGTAATGTAAAACGATGAAATCATGTACTATAAATGTACTAATAAACATAGCAAGTATATGATGTGAAAACATGGAAAGCATGAAAGTAACAAGTAGGCACATGTGTTCCACCCCAAAACAGTTTGGAAAACAGTAAAAGAGGGGTCTATGTACTCACTTGAGATTGCTCAGAAGTCCTAGGATAACCACCAAGCAAAGCTAGAGATCACGGAATCAAACGGCACCTACTATAGGTAACTACATTAATAAACCGGACCTAAATCAGAAGATCGGGTAGCATTAGGGTTTGTAAACCAAACGAGTGTAGAGACTCGTGTCATTTGGTTTAACAAAGCCTACATACTAAATGAAACTTAACCTAAGTGTTTACGACCCATTACGACCCGTTTAGGTAGCTTATGCTACTTTAACGCGTCGTTCGCGTGAAACGCGTTCGGACCACCTAACTAGTCCTATGACAAGTGTTATATGCCTAAACATGTTACATAATCAGTTATGTGACAAAAGTTTAGGTTACATATGCTTAATTACCAATTATACATGAAAAGGGTATTCTGGTAATTTACCTAAGGCATATAAACTACCTATCATACAACTACTTAAACGATGTGACCATAGGGTATAACCTCGGAAGGTTATGCCCTATACTAGGGTCACCTAATGTATTTGGTCGGATCCTAATGATCGACCAAACTGGGTCGGGTTCGAAGGTATAGGCGATTTATCAGATCGCCTACCCTACGACCCTAGACAACGTGGTAATCAGTGGGCATAGTCCCAAGGGACTATAACCAACGTGATTACACTCACGTTGCGAAGTTCAAACAAACTTCGCATTGACCATAACTGGTCAATGTAGAAAGTCAAACAAAGTTTGACTTTCAGACTCGAAAGACTCGAAAAGCAATAAAAGAACGAAAGAATACTTACGAAGGGTCCCCGAATGCTAATCTCGATCCAAGAATCTCAGGTATGAAACAATGGTTTCAACTTAGAGTTCCTAAGATCAAGATTCTGGTGATTTTAGCAATGGGGGTGGATGGGTATTTATAGGATTACCCGAACCGTTAAGATCGCTTGTCGAATATCGTGCCTTAATCGTATCCGTACAAGTGTCGGAAAGTTATGGTGCCTAAATTCCATCCTTATCAGCTGACTAAGCATGTTAGAATGTGTGGTTGTGAATTAAACAGCTGTTTATACATCGAATCTGGTCCCAAAAGTGCAAAACTGATATTTCTGCCCAGATAAGGTGCTCGCGTAGCGCTACGGTAAAGGCCCTATGCAGTCGCGCTACGCCACCATGCACCAGCTTCAGAAAAGTTTCAAAATTGACAGTTTTGGTCCCTGTGGTGTTTTAAGGCCTTTTTCGATGCGTTTGAACCCCGTTAACCTCATTTCAAGGCTCTAAAATGAAGTTAAAGTATAGGGGACTCAAAACATGCTCAAAAATATCTCGGATGTCGGTTCGTTTGGTCGTACGAACGCGATGTTCGCTTAATTACGACGGAATGCGCATAAGTGCGAAAAACGATCCAAAATGCGTGACGAATGGATTTTTCTTATGCCAAACACTAAAATAAAATATTATAGTTCTTACATAAATTTTTGGATGTCCGGATGTATTCAGAACGTAAGTTATGCGCGAAAATGCAAACTTGTGCACTTTTTGACACTTTTAGTCCCTGAATGACCCAAAAGTTTATTTTAGCACACCGAACCCCTCAAAGCCTATTTCTAAGCTATATAAAGGATATTTAAGGTGTGTTTAACTTATGGTCATGTTCCGGAATGTCTGTTACAGTTCAATTTGGCATACTTTCGCAGTTTGTCAAGTTTAGTCCCTGTAAGCGAATTAGCTTGTTTTTGTCATACCAAAGCCTTCAAAACTTATTTCTAAGTTATGTAAAGGTTATTTAAGGTATGTTAAGCCTATGTCACTATTCCGGAGGGTTTGTTGCATTAAACTGGTTATATTTACGCATCGGTGCGCGTATAACCTTCCAGAAAGCGATTTAGAGTTTGGAATTGAACAAAAATTGATATGTGCAAATGATACACATATTTTTACAAATCCCAAGTATGAAATATAATATTTCATTGGTTCGGTATTTGTTTGATAGCCGTGAAGGCACATGTGTTACAAAAGGAACGGCTCACTGGTGGGATCAAAAGGTGCCACATGAAATGGAGAAACAGTGGGTGGAACAGATGACATCTGGGGCATGAAGGGGATAGACATCGGTACATGCCCAAAAGGATGGGCTGAAGAACCCTCTCCAGTCCTCGCTGGAGGTACAAACTGAGGAACCTGAAAAGAAAAATCAACATGTCGTGTATCAGGGATCTGAGGGGGAAAAGGTGGAACATCCTCATCAGCAGGTATCCAACCGTGCTGTGCATGCTCATCTGGTGGATCCATGTGTGCCGCGAACAGTGCATGCTCGGGCTCTAGTGGGATGGGATCAGGTGGGGGAGCAACAAAAGGGTGAACAGGTGCAATGTGCTCAACAGGATGGTCAACAGGTATATCAACAACAGGTAGAGGAACAACAGGATCAACAACAACATGATCGCCCTCTAACAAAAGAACATCCACGGGGAGATCATCAACAGGTGGGTCTGCTATAACAGGCTCAATAGGGATGCCAGCATGTACGGGGTCATGCTCAAGTATGGGGTCTAGAGCGGCTGCCTGCTCAGGGGCGACGGCAGGCTCGGGATCATCAAAAGCCATCTCGAAGTCAAACTCGGGGTCGATAGGATCTACTGGGTTAGCTGGATCCTCCATGGGCTGATCCATAGGTATAAACTCGATATCCTCATCTGGGTCGTATCCCGGGGGAAAGATAGGATCAGAATCCTCTATGTCATCATGGTCAAACGCAAAGCTGGGAATAGGTGCAACAGAGGATGCCTGGTCAGGATCAGAATCATGCGCAAAGTGCTGTGCGCTCAATGTGTGAGAAGGTGCGGATGCCACAGACTCGAAGGAGTCTGGGACATGAGAATGTGCAGGCGAATCCTCAGCGGGAACGTCAGCGATCATCAGAAGATCGTCTGCAGGAAGAAGGGCCTTGCCCTGGATCTCATCCTCAAAGGGCTTATCCTCAAACAGGTCAATATCGCCATCAGCCTCGGCGTCAAGAAGAAGATAATATGCTGGATAAACGGCTAAGGGTATAGGGGCCGGAATCTCTACTAGAGGTAGGTACTCAGCGGGAGGGTCATCTGCAGGCTCATCAGCACCATCGGGTAGTGCGAAAGGCTGGAAATCATCCTCGTCAGTACTGGTATAGTCAGATGTGTACACCTCATGCTCGCAGGATGTGAGGTCATCAGATACGATAGGTATGGGTCCAGTGGTGTCCGAAACGCCAGTACCGGCTGAGTCCATGAGTCTGTAACATAAACACAAATATGCTCAAATAATCAGTCACACAATCAGATAATCACATAAGTCACCAAGTAAGGTATCACATAATTCTCCTAGTCCCACTGGCCAAATTCCTCCCAGTCTCTAAGACTGCTCTATCCTCCACCTCGACCTCTTAGATCGAGCCTCGGTCCCCTTGACCGAGCCTCAGCCTTCATGACTGAGCCTACTCTTCCTAGCCTCACTAGCCAACTACCTCGGTCACCTAGACCAAGCCTCGATCCTCCAGACCGAGCCTCAGCCCTCCAGGCTGAGCCTATAATAAATCAACGTGCTCAACATTTGTTTGTAAAAAGTTTGGATCTGGACTTAAGTGGTATGCAGTAAAATGTTTTCGTGAGAGCCCTAGTGATCATAGTCTAGACTCGAGAAAGAATCCTAGTTCGCTATGATCAGAGCTCTGATACCAAGCTGTCACACCCTGGCTTTGCGGAAGCGTGGTTAATTTTGGTGTGACTTCTTAATACCATAGCTTAACCATAACAAAGCTATATGAAATAAAATCATGCAAGATCATCCATTTGATTAAGTTTTAAAACCAGAGTAACATAACATTGTCTTAGGGACTTACAACCTCATAACGTAAAACATTGTTTTGATAAACATAAACATCAACATGAGATAAACGCAGTTTAAGATTTGCGACACGTCCAGGAAAAAGTCACATTTCCTAAACCCGGATGACCTCGGAACCCTTATGCAGCGGGAAAACATAACATACCGCGCCAGATCTTTAATTTCCTGAAATACATGTAAGTTGAAAAATCAACAATAATGTTGAGCGAGTTCATGTGTAAGTGAGTAAGTAAACCTTTGTGAGTATAAAAATAGTCTTGGTATGTAGCAAATAAGGGAATTGAGATCACCAATGGTTTGCAAGGCCACTGATATATGTGAAGTGCAAATAGGGAGACTCAAACCTAGCAGATTTCGCCACGACATTAGTATGTGGACAAAGCCACCCCAAGGTCCGTTTCTAGTTTGGCCTGGGGCTGGGCTCGCTACACCCAGATAGATCTACCGCTCCTGTCCCTCGGTCCCGACATGAGGACTAATGGCCTCATATTGCTCCTACCCACTCACATGATCTAAGTAGTAAACCTCATTACGCTAACCATACCGTGTATAAAGTACTTGTAATCAAAGTAACATGTATTTCACCCCCGCAGTTAAGAAAACTGAAAACAGTTAGAGAAAAGGGGGACATGAACTCACAGTGAAGCGTCTCTACCAAGTATCTCCTGCTCACGCAGCTGTGTGACGACCTGCACGTACTAATTCTATTAGACGGACGGCCGTGCCTTAGCTTCATGGTTTATGTTTTTGGGAAATAGTTAGGCAACTATTTCGTGTTTACATTTTGTAAATACTTGGTAATTATTTTCCTTCCCAAGGGTGGGGGATTCAATACATGTGCGTTCAAATTATATCATTAAGTCTCACTTAATATATATATATATATTTCCAATTCCAAAATATAAATATTTTTCTCAAAAATGTTATATTTTCATTTCACATAATTTTTCTCCAATAATACGTTGTTAAAATACGCGTTCATAAATATTTCCGTAAGTGCGTAAGTTACGTTTTAACAATCGAGTGGTAATACACTTACCGGTGTAACTTATATATTTATGGTGAAAGCGTTCGTATTATTTTGGATTCGTTAACGTTCGTAAATATTATTTTTACTCTAAAAATAATATTTATGTATTTTCACAAAATAATCATAAACAGTGTGTGAAAAATATATATTTATCACGTTAAATTTCGTGAAAATCTCACCTCCGAATATTTAGTAAATAAAGTCATGGCGAAATTCATATTTCGAAAACATGTCAAAAATAATTCTAACACTTGTAGTGTAAATAGTTCTAAGTGTTAGGTTTTTAGAAAAAAAATCGCCAGAGTTTCCTCTGTAACTGGAGGTGGCCACGCTTTCAAGCGTATCATTTTCTTTAACAAATCAACTCAACAATTTTCTTTATTTGATCAGAACAACTTTCATCACAACAACTAATCAACATATGTGTAAATTGCCAAAAATTACATGAACTTGTAGTTTTCCCAAAACTGTGGTGTAAATCCCCTTAAATTTAGTAGATCTTCATATAAGGTAATTTGATCTTGTAAAAACCTCGTTTTTTAGAGAAAATCCATCTTTTCAACTTCCAGTCATCTTTTACAAAAACTGTTATTTTGTCGGATCTTTTCATTTCACATGTGTTTACACACTTGTGGTTTATAAAAATCATGCGTGTTAGTGTAAAATCCATCTTTTAAAATACATGATTTCTTTGATACGTGGTTCTTTGAAAATACCACTTGCAGATGTGTAGATCTGCTAGTTTTAAACACAATTTCACAAGTAAAACTCTTTTACACAAGTTCATGATTCGCGTGTGGTAGAGTTTCACCTTTTAACCCTTGTATCATTCAAAACAAGCTTATGTTAAGATCCATGATCTTACCAAACCGGGTTAAACGATGATCCGAGCTACCACATCATAGATCGGGCCTAAATAACCATACATTTCGAATACTACATCATTTACACAACATATAAGCTTTTAACCACTATTTTTAGTGTTTTTAGTAAACTTTAATGCTTCAAAATGCAAGATTTCGAGTTTTAATCATCATACATCTTATTAACCAACTAAGATTAGTTCAAGTACGAGTTTTAAGCATTATACCTCTAGCTCGAGGCTAGGGAAGAATCTACGCGCAAATGAGGTGGATAAAAGCAAGATAAAGAGGTCCTTCAAACTCCGAGTGCACCAAGCCTCCTAATACGTGATCCTTGAAGCTTGTATGATGTTGGAATGAAGTGAACTAAACTCGAAAATGGATGTAGGGGAGGGGGGGTGTTCGGCCGTGACTTATTTAGAGAGAAAGAGAGAGCTTTGGTGAGTTGTGAAGTGTTAAGTGACAAATGGTTTAAGCTTAGTTACTTATAGACAATTCTAATGTTAATTACCCAATGGTTAATGTGTCTAGAAGATATTAAGCAAACAAGATTTTAATAATCTTGTAAGGACAAGTGTGTCCCCCCTTAGTTGGGGACGGTTAGGAGGGGGGGTCTTGGTCCGATTCCAACTAGATAGGTAAGTATTAGTTAGGTTAAACCAAGTTAGTTAAGTAGTTAACTTGGTTAGTTGTGTGTCATGCGTTACAATGGGTGTTAGGGTACTCAGGGACCCTAACTGGCTCAGAAAAAGATAAATAATGAAAAT
This sequence comes from Helianthus tuberosus, assembly GCA_030545235.1. NCBI lineage: Eukaryota > Viridiplantae > Streptophyta > Magnoliopsida > Asterales > Asteraceae > Helianthus > Helianthus tuberosus. The sequence continues at coordinate 89,498,508 of CM060389.1, forward strand.
AACAATATTTTCACGTTCCGGGTATAGTCCGGTTGTTTGGTTGGATAGTAATCCGTTAAAGCGTTAACAAAGCTTTAAAGTGTCGTTAATGCTCTTTTTAGTGACACTTTGGAAAGTGTCTAGTAATATTTTTCTCATGTTTTGGCACTTTATTAGTAGCTATAAGCTGAATTATTATGTAAAGTGCTGAGTTTTGTACTTAGAGTACGTTTTAGGCACATCCAGTCATTGTGACTTATTCCTAGAGACGCAATTCTACAACCCTTGTACCCCTACACTCACCACTAGTGTAGCAACATATCTCAGGCTCTTACAGGCCTTTAGAGGCAGTGTTTGCCTGATGCTGGCTTTATCAGCATGTTCAATAGGTTATCCGTTATAGTGCTACTGTGCTTTTTGTGCATCATGTTTGTCACTAAGGTTCAGCATGTAAATAATGTAGTGACAGCAAGCAAGTATGATGCAAGTAAGTACATGTATCAGTATTCAAGTAGCAGTTTATTCACAAGTTCAAGTAAGCACAGTAATTCAGCAGTAATTAATTACTAATTAAGTCGTACGGATACCTGGTTTAGTGCGGGTTGTCACAGATAACCCTTTCAGTCAAGGTTATCAAAAGAAATGTTTTCGGATTCAGTCATTCCTTACATCCAAACAAACCCGGGATGTCAGGAATGGGATTTGTCAAGTCCTATGGTACCAGTACTTACTACCGAGCGGCGTAGCTAATGTTAATGAACGTATAATAGTCTCGTTTGTGCAAACCAAATGTCATAGCAAAAGTGAACATGTTATATGAAAACAATGTACTAAGTATGCTAAGTTAACATACAAAGCAGAAAAGTCATGTAAATCAATGTGCTAGCATGCTATCAGTCAACATACATAGCAGAAATGTAATGTAAAACAATGTACTAAGTACGCACACAATGGGCATACATAGCATGAAATGTAATGAAATCATGTACTATAATGTACTAACAAACATAGCAGGTATATGATGTGAAAACAGGAAAGCATGAAAGTAACAAGTAGGCACATGTGTTTCACCCCAAAACAGTTTGAAAACAGTAAAAGAGGGGTCTATGTACTCACTTGAGATTACTCAGTAGTCCTGGAGTGACAACCAAACAATGATAGAGATCACGGAATCAAACGACACCTAATATAGGTAACTATGTTAATAAACCGGACCTAAATCGGAGGATCGGATAGAATGAGGGTTCGTAAACCAAACGAGTATGGAGACTCGTGTAATATGGTTTAACAAAGCCCACATACTAAAACGAAACTTAACCTAAGTTTTTGTGACCCCTTACGACCCGTTTAGGTAGCTTATGCTAATTTAACGCGTCGTTCGCGTGAAACGCGTTTGGACAGTCTGACTAGTCCTATGACAAGTGTTATATGCCTAAACATGTTACATAATCAGTTATGTGACAAAAGTTTAGGTTACATATGCTTAATTACCAATTATACATGAAAAGGGTATTCTGGTAATTTACCTAAGGCATATAAACTACCTATCATACAACTATTCAAACGATGTGACCATAGGGTATAACCTCGGAAGGTTATTCCCTACCTACTATGGTCACCTAATGTATTTGGTCGGATCCTAATGATCGACCAAATGGGTCGGGTTCGAAGGTATAAGCGATTTATTAGATCGCTTATGTGACAACCCGCACTAAACCATGTATCCGTACGACTTAATTAATGATTAATTACTGCTTAATTACTGTGCTTGTTTGAACTAGCTGTTGAACTGCTACTTGATATCTGGTACATGCACTTACTTGCATCATACTTTACTTATCGTCACTACATTATTTACATACGGCACCTTAGTGACAAACATGATGCACAAAAAGCACAGTAGCACAATACACGGATAACCTATTGAACATGCTGATAAAGCCAGCATCAGGCAAACACTGCCTCCAAGGCCTATAAGAGCCTAAGATATTTTGCTACACTAGTAGTGAGTGTAGGGATATAAGGGTTGTGGAACTGCGTCTCTAGGAATAAGTCACAGTGGCTGGATGTGCCTAAAACGTACCTAAAGTACAAAATTCAGCACTTTACATAATAAATTCAGCTTCTAGCTAACTAATAAAGTGCCAAAACATGAGAAATATTCCTGACACTTTGGAGGAATAAGTTGTGTCACTAAAGATGTAATAACGACACTTTAAAGCTTTATTAAGCGCTTTAACGGATTACTATCCAACCGAACAACCGGATCTTACCCGGAACATGAAAATATTATTATTTTCACTATTTACATTTTTCTGAGCCAGTTAGGGTCCCCGTATACCCTAACACCCGGGTTAATGCATAACACTCTAGTAACTAATATTAAAATCCTAATAACCTAACTAATACTTGGAGATTAGTTACAAACTAACCAAATAACCCCCCCCCCCCCCCTTACAAAATCGGTTCTCATGGGGGACACCCACTTAGTACTTGATCAATATTTTAATTCTTTTGATAAATATCTAGCCTACATAATTTCCAATGGATAAAACACTTATGATTTACCTATAAAACCTAAGCTTAACACAAGATTACTTACACTTCACAACCCACCACATTTCACTCTCTCCTCTCCTCTCTTGATTCACGGCCGAGACCCCCACCCCCCTTATCCATCATTTTCGATTTTTATCTTCAAGTTCCAAGATCATACAAGCTTTAAGGGTTGCGTATTAGGAGTCTTGGTGCACCCGGAGTTCGAAGGACCTCTTTCTTTGGCTTTTATCCACCCGTTTTTCGTCAAGAATCTTCCCTAGCCTCGAGCTAGAGGTATAACACTTAAAACTCATTTTTGAACTTATCTAAGGTGGTTAAAAGGATTTGTGTCGGTTAAATATCGTTAACATACAATTTGATGCTTAAAAGTCTACTAAAAGTATGAAAAATGGTGGTTAATAGCATATAAGTGGTGTAAAAGTTGTAGTATTTGAAATATATGGTTATTTAGACCCGATCTATGTTGTGGTAGCTCGGATCACCGTTTAACCCGGTTTGGTAAGATCACGGATCTTAACATAAGCTTGTTTTGAATGATACAAGGGTTAAAAGGTGAAACTCTACCACACATGAAACATGAACTTGTGTAAAAGTGTTTCAACATGTACAATAGTGTTTAAAACTAGCAGATCTACGTATCTGCAAGTGGTATTTTCAAAGGACCACGCGTCAAAGAAATCATGTTTTCTAAAAGACGGATCTTACACTAACAAACGTGATTTTTATAAGCCACAAGTGTGTAAACACTTGTGAAATGAAAAGATCCGACAAAGAACTAGTTTTGTCAAATGTTACTAGAAGTTGTAAAGACGGATTTCTCTAAACACGAGGTTTTCACGAGATCAAAGTTACTTTATATAAAGATCTACAAAATATAATGGGATTTACACTATAGTTGCGGAAAAACTACAAGTTCATGCGATTATGCGATTTACATACTTGTCGACTAGTTTGATGTGTCGGAAATTGTTTGATTGAATAAAGAAGTTGTTGAATTGATTTTGTAAAAGAAAATGATACGCTTGAAAGCGTGGCCACCTCCAGTTACAGAGGAAACTCTGGCGAAATTTTTCTAAAAGCCTAACACTTAGAATTATTTACACCACAAGTGTTAGAATTATTTTTGACATATTTTCGAAATATAAATTTCGCCATGACTTTATTTACTAATATTCGGAGGTGGGATTTTCACAAAATTTAACGTGATAAATATATATTGTCACAACACTATTTATGATTATTTTGTGAAAATACATAAATATTATTTTTAGGAGTAAAAATAATATTTACAAACATTAACGATTCCAAAATAATACGAACGTTTTCACCTGAATATATAAGTTGCGCCGGTAATTATATTACCACTCGATTATTAAAACGTAACTTACGCACATGTATTGTATCCCCCATCCTTGGGAAGGAGTATAACTACCAAGTATATACAGAACATAAACACGAAATAGTTGTCTAACTATTTCCCAAAAACTTAAACTATAAAGCTAAGGCACGGCCGTCCGTCTAATAGAATTAGCACTTGTAGGTCGTCGCACAGCTTTCCGATTTGGAGATACTTGGTAGAGACGCTTCACTGTGAGTTCATGTCCCCCTTTTCTCTAACTGTTTTCAGTTTTCTTAACTGCGGGGGTGAAATACATGCTACTATGATTACGAGTACTTTATACACGGTATGGGTAGCGTAAGGAGGTATATTATTCGGATCATGTGAGTGGGTAGGAGCAATATGAGGCCATTAGTCCTCATGTCGGGACCGAGGGACAGGAGCGGTAGATCTATCTGGGTGTAGCGAGCCCAGCCCCAGGCCAAACTAGAAACGGACCTTGGGGTGACTTTGTCCACATACAAATGCCGTGGCGAAATCTACTAGGTTTGAGTCTCCCTATTTGCACTTCACATATATCAGTGGCCTTGCAAACCATTGGTGATCACAAGTCCCCTTATTGGCTACATACCACGATTATTTTTATACTCATAAAGGTTTACTTACTCACTTACACATGAACTCGCTCAACATTATTGTTGACTTTTCAACTTACTTGTATTTCAGGAAATTAACGAGATCTGGCACGGTATGGCATGTTTTCCGCTGCACTAGTTTCCGAGGTCATCCGGGGTTAGGGGATGTGTCTCTTTCCTGGACAAGACACAGTCCTTAAACCATGTTTATGTTTTGTTTCAAGTTTGTAATGTCAGTTGAACAAGGTTATGGTTGTTAGGGTATGTTCCCGTTAAAACAATGGTACTGTATTTGGTTTTCAAAACTTAATGGATGATCTTGCATGTTTTTAATTCATATAGCTTGGTTATGATTAAGCTATGGTATTAAGAAGTCACACCAAATTAACCACGCTTCCGCAAAGCCAGGGTGTGACAGCTTGGTATCAGAGCTCTGATCATAGCGAACTAGGATTCCTTCTCGAGTCTAGACTATGATCACTAGGGCTCTCACGAAAACATTTTTCTGCATACCACTTAAGTCCAGATCCAAAACTTTTTACAAACAAATGTTAAGCACATTTTATTATTTATAGGCTCAGCCTGGAGGGCTGAGGCTCGGTCTGGAGGATCGAGGCTCGGTCTAGGTGACCGAGGTAGTTGAGCACGTTGATTTATTTTAGGCTCAGCCTGGAGGGCCGAGGCTCGGTCTGGAGGATCGAGGCTTGGTCTAGGTGACCAAGGTAGATGGCTAGGAAGAGTAGGCTCAGTCATGACGACTGAGGCTCGGTCAAGGGGACCGAGGCTCGATCTGAGTGGTCGAGGTGGAGGATAGAGCAGTCTTAAAGACTGGGAGAAATTGGCTAGTAAGACTAGGAAAATTATGTGATATCTTACTTGGTGACTTATGTGATTACTTGATTATATGATTGACTGTTTGTGCATGTTTGTGTATATATTACAGACACATGGATTCTACAGACACTGGTGGTTCAGACACCACAGGCCCTAGGCCTATCGTATCAGACGACCTAGAGTCATCGGAGCACGAGGTTCACACGTCCGACGTCACGAGCACAGATGAGGACGACTTTCAGCCCCTCGCATTACCTGACGGTGCTGACGAGCTCACAGATGGTCTTTTGGCTGGGGATCTACCACTTGCAGTGATCCCTGCTCCTATACCGCTTGCTTCGTACGCTGTTTACGATTTGCCTATCGACGACGAGGAGGATGATGTCGATATGTTTGATGAGGAGCCTTTCGAGGAGGATGCTCAGGGCGAGGCCCTTCCTGCTGCTGATGGTCCCTTGTTGATCGCAGATGCTCCCGCCGCGGAGTCACCTGCTCACTCCCCAGTCCCAGACTCCTTTGAGTCTGTGGCCTCTGTACCCTCACACATCCAGAGTGCGCAGCACTTCTCTCATGGATCAGATCCTGATCAGGCATCTTCTGTTGCCCCTATCCCCAGTTTTGTTTTCGACCACGATGATGAGGGGGATTCCGATCCTATGTTTCCCCCAGGATTCAACCCAGATCGTGACTTAGAGTTTATTCCGATGGATCAGTTTATGGAGGATCCAGTAGACCCTGTTGACCCATTTGATCCTTTTGACCCAGATTTTGATTTAGAGATGGCTTTTGATGACCTCGAGCCTGCCATTGCTCCTGAGCAGGCAGCCGCTCTAGACCCCATACCTGAGCATGACCCAGTACATGCTGACATCCCTTTTGAGCCTGTTGCTGATGATCTCCCCGTGGATGTTCCTTTGATGGAGGGCGATCATGTCATTGTTGATCCTGTTGATCCTTTACCCGTTGTCGCTATACCTGTTGACCCTCCCGTTGAGCACATTGCACCTGTTCACCCTGTTGTTGCTCCCCCACCTGATCCCATCCCACTAGAGCCCGAGCATGCACTGTTCGCGGCACGCATGGATCCACCAGATGAGCATGCACAGCACGGTTGGATACCTGCTGATGAGGATGTTCCACCTTTTCCACCACAGATCCCTGATGCACGACATGTTGACTTTTCATTTCAGGTTCCCATGTATGTACCTCCAGCGGGACCCGGAGAGGGTTCTTCCGCCCATCCTTCTGGGCATGTACCGATGCCTATCCCTTTCATGCCCCAGATACCATCTATTCCACCCTCTGTTGCTCCATTCCATATGGCCCCATTTGATCCTACCAGTGAGCCATTCCTTTGGGCACCAGGCTCTGGTATGCCACCTACTGATCCCTACCATGCTTTTCACATGGGACACACTATCGAGGACGTCTTGATGTCTTTTGTCGCTCAGCACGAGTCACACACGCAGCGCATCCAGGAGCTCGAGAGAGCTCAGCTGCCACCGTGTCCATGCCATGGTCAGACACACTCTCCTCTGCAGCCATTTCGACCCTTACCTCCAGATTATGCTGCCCGTCTCTTTACACTAGAGCAGCAGGTTGCCTCTATCATTCGTACTCAGTGAGCCCAGGAGGAGGACTGGCTCCAATTACGTCGTTTGTTTTACACCCACTTTCCCCCTCCTCCACCACCATCTGTATAGAGCTCATCAGTACTGTTTGGGTAGACGAGGATGAGAAGGCGGCGATTGCTTTTGACTGCACAGCAATTTTGGGAGACTACGTTATGATTCTGACTTTTGTTGACATGTATTTGATGTTGTATTGACACTGATGTAGTTTTTGGACAGGGGTGATGTAGCCCCTAGTTGATTGATGATTGTATGACACAGGGATGTACTGATACACTTACTATATGGTCTCGATATATGGCAATCGCAGTATTCTCATCATATTTGATTCGCTTGATTGCTTATTTGTATTATTATGACATGGGATGAGGTGTGATTGGTATTTGTTATGTGTTGATAACATGAGATGTTATGTGCTATTACTATTACTATATACGTACGTCTTACTATGACCTGACCAACGTAAATCATCTTTTAGAAGATGCCGCCAAGACGTGAGACACGCATACCAACCAATGAGGCAGAACTCCAGCAGATTATTGCTGCTGCCATAGCACAGTATGCAGCATCTCAGCCCGGAACGAGCGGAAGTATTAACCAAGGCAATAACAATCCACCTCACGGTAATAATAAGTCATTAAGACATACCGTGGCCTAACTGGATATCTCTAGCAGTGATGCTAACGCCAAACGTATGTTATAACGTATGTGCAGGATGCACCTACAAGCAGTTTCTAGACTGCAAACCGGTCAACTTCGATGGTACTGGAGGTGCTGTCGCCTTTGTTCGTTGGGCTGAGAAAACCGAGTCTGTTATTCGCATGAGCAAATGCGCGCTGGATCAGCAAGTCACCTATATCTCAGGGCTGTTTCTAGATGGAGCCCTATCCTGGTGGAATCTACAAGTGCAGACACTAGGCGAAGCTGCTGCCTACGCGTTAACCTGGACCGAACTGAAAGAACTTATGCGCAAAAAGTACTGTTCCCGCGCAGAAATCCAGAGGTTGGAGACCGAGTTCTGGCACTTGAAAATGGACGGTCCAAAGGTAGCGGAGTACGTTCAAAGATTCCATGACTTATCTCAAGTGGTACCCTACATGGTCACTCCCGAGTTCAAGAGAATTGAACGCTTCATTTGGGGATTAGCTCCTCAAATCATAAGCATGGTAACCTCATCCAAGCCTGCGACCATTACTGAGGCGATTGATTTGAGCGTGGCTCTCACAGAGGAGGCCATTCGCCTGAACAAGTTTGATGATACTAAGCATAAGAAGAAAGAGACTCACGTCGAGTCGTCAGGGGGTAACAAACGGAAGTTCTCAAACTTCAAGCAGGGCGCCAGTGTGGCGGTTAAGAAAGGAGGATCAGCTGGTAATGGAAAGAAAGGAAAAGGATACCAGGGCACCCAGCCCAAGTGTAATGTCTGTCAACGCCATCATACTGGGCATTGTAATGTGAAAATATGTGAAGCATGTGGAAAGCTGGGCCACTCAAAAGATTCTTGTTGGGCTAGTGCTGGCCGAGGAGGCCAGGGAGGATTTGGGAATAGGAATAATAACCGGGGTGGTATTGGAAATCGCTCGCAAGGAAACAATGGAGGAGACGGAAATCGAGGCAACAATGCTAACCAAGCGGGCGCCGTGAATCGTAATCAGAGGAATGATCAAGCTGGTGGAAACGGGCAAAGACTTGGATGCTATAACTGCGGTGATATCGGGCATTTTAAGAAGAACTGCCCAGAGTTAAACCAAGCCCGTGGAAGAGTGTTCCAACTCGAAGCTAGGGGAGAGCCTGGAACCCAATGTTGTTACTGGTACATTCCCTATCAATCAACGCTATGCATCCGTTTTATTTGATACTGGTGCCGATTATAGCTTCGTATCATTAGAGTTTAAAAGTATGCTTGGTCTAGCCGCTAATAAGTTAGATATTCCATACTCGATCGAATTGGCCAATGGAAAGTTAGTAGAAGCCAACGAAGTTATCAGAGGTTGTGTGATCGAATTGGGAGAACGTGAGTTCGCTCTAGATCTACTACCAGTCCAGTTGGGAAGCTTCGACGTGGTGGTAGGAATGGATTGGTTATCAGGCAACAAAGCAGAGATCGTTTGTCATGAAAAGGTTGTTCGTATCCCAATCGAAGATGGCGAGACAATTGTGGTTCACGGAGAGAAGCGTGATACGCCGTTAAGGATTATCAGCTGCTTGAAAGCAAGGAAGTGTTTGCAGAAAGGATGTGTTGCCTTTCTGGCACACATTATGGATAAGAAGGCTGCTGAGCGGAGAATCGAAGACATCCCTGTTGTAAGGGAGTATCCAGAAGTCTTCCCGGAAGACTTACCCGGACTGCCGCCTCTGAGGCAAGTAGAGTTTCACATTGACTTAGTTCCAGGCGCCGCGCCTGTGGCTAAGGCACCTTATAGACTTGCTCCGTCTAAGATGCAAGAATTGTCGATACAACTTCAAGAGTTGTTAGACAAGGGTTTTATCCGACCAAGCTTCTCACCTTGGGGAGCTCCGGTCCTGTTTGTCAAAAAGAAGGACGGTAGTTTTCGTATGTGCATCGACTACCGGGAGCTGAACAAGCTGACGATCAAGAATAGGTATCCTCTGCCAAGAATCGATGATCTGTTTGACCAACTTCAAGATTCAAGCTTTTACTCTAAAATCGATCTTCGATCTGGATACCATCAGTTAAGGATACAAGAGGAAAGCATTCCAAAAACAGCCTTCAGAACTCGTTATGGACACTACGAGTTCCTCGTTATGCCGTTTGGTCTGACAAACGCACCTGCAGTTTTTATGGATTTGATGAATAGAGTTTGCAAGCCGTACTTGGACAAGTTCGTGATTGTGTTTATCGACGACATCTTGATCTATTCAAGAACAAAGGCCGAGCACGAACAGCATCTAAGAGCTATTTTGGAGTTGCTAAAGAAGGAGCAGTTGTATGCCAAATTCTCTAAGTGCGAATTTTGGCTACGAGAGGTGCAATTCCTTGGGCACGTGGTAAATGGAGATGGAATCCATGTGGATCCAACAAAATCGAGGCGATCAAAGATTGGGGAACGCCAAAGACGCCAACCGAGATTCGGCAATTCTTGGGTTTGGCTGGCTATTATCGAAGGTTCATTGAGGATTTCTCAAAAATCGCTCAACCATTGACGCTCCTCACGCAGAAAGATAAGAAGTTTGATTGGGGAATCAAACAGGAGGAAGCGTTTCAGGTATTGAAAGATAAGCTCTGCAATGCGCCAATCTTAGCTCTACCGGAAGGTACTGATGATTTTGTGGTATACTGCGACGCATCGCGTCAAGGATTGGGTTGTGTGTTGATGCAACGCCAAAAGGTTATTGCTTACGCATCACGTCAACTGAAAGTGCACGAAAAGAACTATACCACACACGATTTAGAGCTTGGCGCAGTGGTTTTCGCTTTAAAGATCTGGAGACACTACCTTTATGGTACGAAGTGTACAATCTTCACAGATCACAAGAGCCTACAGCATATATTTAACCAGAAGGAGTTGAATATGAGGCAAAGACGATGGGTTGAGTTGTTGAACGACTACGACTGTGAGATAAAGTATCATCCGGGGAAGGCGAATGTTGTTGCCGATGCCCTAAGTCGTAAAGAGAGAATCAAGCCCATAAGGGTTAGGGCTTTGGAAATGATTATACGAACCGATCTTTCCTTGCGCATTCGTGCCGCACAAAAGGAAGCTCTCAAGGAAAGGAATCTTGAAGAGGAATATCTCCGTGGGATGGAGAAGCTTTTGGTGCCAAACGAGGAAGGAACGTTATGTTTTGAGAAAAGGATTTGGGTTCCTCTGTTTGGTGATTTGAGGAAGGTTATTTTTGATGAAGCTCACAAATCACGGTACTCTATCCACCCTGTAGCGGATAAGATGTACCAAGACCTCAAAGATTTTTATTGGTGGCCTAGGATGAAAGGCGATGTTGCTGTTTACGTGAGCAAATGTTTAACGTGCGCTAAGGTTAAAGCGGAATACCAGAAGCCTTCAGGACTTCTGCAACAACCTGAGATTCCCAAGTGGAAATGGGAACAAATCTCAATGGATTTTGTTACAAAATTGCCAAGAACGCCAAGAGGCCATGATATGATTTGGGTGATAGTTGACCGCCTAACAAAGTCCGCGCACTTTCTGCCAATAAAGGAGAAAGACAGCACTAGTAAACTTGCGGAAATTTACATGAGAGAAATCGTCGCACGTCATGGAGTGCCTCTCTCGATCATCTCTGATAGAGACGGAAGGTTTGTGTCAAGGATATGGCAATCCTTCCAAGAAGCTTTTGGCTCACAATTGAATCTGAGCACTGCGTTTCATCCGCAAACTGACGGCCAGAGCGAGCGAATGATACAGACTTTGGAAGACATGCTGAGGGCATGTGTTATGGATTTGGGCGGTAACTGGGATAAACATTTACCCTTGGTCGAATTTTCGTACAACAACAGCTACCACACCAGTATTGGTGTCGCGCCATTTGAAGCCCTATACGGACGCAAGTGCCGATCACCCCTATGTTGGTCTGACGCAGGTGATAGGCAGCTTGCTGGTCCAGAGATCGTCCAAGAGACGACAGACAAGATTGCGCAAATTCTTAAACGCATCGAAGCAGCTCGCCACAGACAGAAGGCCTATGCGGATCCAAACCGGAAACATGTGGATTTCCAAGTTGGAGAAATGGTGTTATTGAAAGTTTCACCCTGGAAGGGGGTGGCACGCTTCGGAAAGCGTGGGAAGTTAAATCCGCGCTACATTGGTCCTTTCAGAATTCTGGAAAGAATAGGACTAGTAGCATACAAGTTGGACCAACCGGCTGAACTAAATGGTGTTCACGATACATTTCATGTATCCAATCTAAAGAAAAGTCCAACTCAAGTTGACATTACCATTCCCATCGACGAGATTCATATTGACGACACGCTCCACTTCGTTGAAGAACCTGTTGAGGTCACGGATTGGAAAGTTAACAAGACCCGCCGGGGCAGTGTCAAGCTCGTCAAAGTTCGTTGGAATGCCAGACATGGTCCTGAATACACCTGGGAACGTGAGGACCGGATGAAAGAGAAATACCCCCACCTTTTTCCTAAGAACCCTGCTTCTACAAGCAGAACTTAAATTTCGGGACGAAATTTATTTAACGGGGGGAGAATGTGACAACCCGCACTAAACCAGGTATCCGTACGACTTAATTAATGATTAATTACTGCTTAATTACTGTGCTTGTTTGAACTAGCTGTTGAACTGCTACTTGATATCTGGTACATGCACTTACTTGCATCATACTTTACTTATCGTCACTACATTATTTACATACGGCACCTTAGTGACAAACATGATGCACAAAAAGCACAGTAGCACAATACACGGATAACCTATTGAACATGCTGATAAAGCCAGCATCAGGCAAACACTGCCTCCAAGGCCTATAAGAGCCTGAGATATTTTGCTACACTAGTAGTGAGTGTAGGGATATAAGGGTTGTGGAACTGCGTCTCTAGGAATAAGTCACAGTGGTTGGATGTGCCTAAAACGTACTTAAAGTACAAAATTCAGCACTTTACATAATAAATTCAGCTTCTAGCTAACTAATAAAGTGCCAAAACATGATAAATATTCCTGACACTTTGGAGGAATAAGTTGTGTCACTAAAGATGTAATAACGACACTTTAAAGCTTTATTAAGCGCTTTAACGGATTACTATCCAACCGAACAACCGGATCTTACCCGGAACATGAAAATATTATTATTTTCACTATTTACATTTTTCTGAGCCAGTTAGGGTCCCCGTATACCCTAACACCCGGGTTAATGCATAACACTCTAGTAACTAATATTAAAATCCTAATAACCTAACTAATACTTGGAGATTAGTTACAAACTAACCAAATAACCCCCCCCCCCTTACAAAATCGGTTCTCATGGGGGACACCCACTTAGTACTTGATCAATATTTTAATTCTTTTGCTAAATATCTAGCCTACATAATTTCCAATGGATAAAACACTTATGATTTACCTATAAAACCTAAGCTTAACACAAGATTACTTACACTTCACAACCCACCACATTTCACTCTCTCCTCTCCTCTCTTGATTCACGGCCGAGACCCCCACCCCCCTTATCCATCATTTTCGATTTTTATCTTCAAGTTCCAAGATCATACAAGCTTTAAGGGTTGCGTATTAGGAGTCTTGGTGCACCCGGAGTTCGAAGGACCTCTTTCTTTGGCTTTTATCCACCCGTTTTTCGTCAAGAATCTTCCCTAGCCTCGAGCTAGAGGTATAACACTTAAAACTCATTTTTGAACTTATCTAAGGTGGTTAAAAGGATTTGTGTCGGTTAAATATCGTTAACATACAATTTGATGCTTAAAAGTCTACTAAAAGTATGAAAAATGGTGGTTAATAGCATATAAGTGGTGTAAAAGTTGTAGTATTTGAAATATATGGTTATTTAGACCCGATCTATGTTGTGGTAGCTCGGATCACCGTTTAACCCGGTTTGGTAAGATCACGGATCTTAACATAAGCTTGTTTTGAATGATACAAGGGTTAAAAGGTGAAACTCTACCACACATGAAACATGAACTTGTGTAAAAGTGTTTCAACATGTACAATAGTGTTTAAAACTAGCAGATCTACGTATCTGCAAGTGGTATTTTCAAAGGACCACGCGTCAAAGAAATCATGTTTTCTAAAAGACGGATCTTACACTAACAAACGTGATTTTTATAAGCCACAAGTGTGTAAACACTTGTGAAATGAAAAGATCCGACAAAGAACTAGTTTTGTCAAATGTTACTAGAAGTTGTAAAGACGGATTTCTCTAAACACGAGGTTTTCACGAGATCAAAGTTACTTTATATAAAGATCTACAAAATATAATGGGATTTACACTATAGTTGCGGAAAAACTACAAGTTCATGCGATTATGCGATTTACATACTTGTCGACTAGTTTGATGTGTCGGAAATTGTTTGATTGAATAAAGAAGTTGTTGAATTGATTTTGTAAAAGAAAATGATACGCTTGAAAGCGTGGCCACCTCCAGTTACAGAGGAAACTCTGGCGAAATTTTTCTAAAAGCCTAACACTTAGAATTATTTACACCACAAGTGTTAGAATTATTTTTGACATATTTTCGAAATATAAATTTCGCCATGACTTTATTTACTAATATTCGGAGGTGGGATTTTCACAAAATTTAACGTGATAAATATATATTGTCACAACACTGTTTATGATTATTTTGTGAAAATACATAAATATTATTTTTAGGAGTAAAAATAATATTTACAAACATTAACGATTCCAAAATAATACGAACGTTTTCACCTGAATATATAAGTTGCGCCGGTAATTATATTACCACTCGATTATTAAAACGTAACTTACGCACATGTATTGTATCCCCCATCCTTGGGAAGGAGTATAACTACCAAGTATATACAGAACATAAACACGAAATAGTTGTCTAACTATTTCCCAAAAACTTAAACTATAAAGCTAAGGCACGGCCGTCCGTCTAATAGAATTAGCACTTGTAGGTCGTCGCACAGCTTTCCGATTTGGAGATACTTGGTAGAGACGCTTCACTGTGAGTTCATGTCCCCCTTTTCTCTAACTGTTTTCAGTTTTCTTAACTGCGGGGGTGAAATACATGTTACTATGATTACGAGTACTTTATACACGGTATGGGTAGCGTAAGGAGGTATATTATTCCGATCATGTAAGTGGGTAGGAGCAATATGAGGCCATTAGTCCTCATGTCGGGACCGAGGGACAGGAGCGGTAGATCTATCTGGGTGTAGCGAGCCCAGCCCCAGGCCAAACTAGAAACGGACCTTGGGGTGACTTTGTCCACATACAAATGCCGTGGCGAAATCTGCTAGGTTTGAGTCTCCCTATTTGCACTTCACATATATCAGTGGCCTTGCAAACCATTGGTGATCACAAGTCCCCTTATTGGCTACATACCACGATTATTTTTATACTCATAAAGGTTTACTTACTCACTTACACATGAACTCGCTCAACATTATTGTTGACTTTTCAACTTACAGGTATTTCAGGAAATTAACGAGATCTGGCACGGTATGGCATGTTTTCCGCTGCACTAGTTTCTGAGGTCATCCGGGGTTAGGGGATGTGTCTCTTTCCTGGACAAGACACAGTCCTTAAACCATGTTTACGTTATGTTTCAAGTTTGTAATGTCATTTGAACAAGGTTATGGTTGTTAGGGTATGTTCCCGTTAAAACAATGGTACTGTATTTGGTTTTCAAAACTTAATGGATGATCTTGCATGTTTTTAATTCATATAGCTTGGTTATGATTAAGCTATGGTATTAAGAAGTCACACCAAATTAACCACGCTTCCGCAAAGCCAGGGTGTGACAGCTTACCCTTACGACCCTAGACAACGTGGTAATCAGTAGGCATAGTCACAAGGGACTATAACCATCGTGATTACAATCACGTTGCGAAGTTCAAACGAACTTCGCAGTGACCATAAACTGGTCAACGCAGAAAGTTAAACAAAGTTTGACTTTCAGACTTGAAAAGCAATAAAAGAACGAAAGAATACTTACGAAGCGTCCCCGAATGCTAATCTCGATCCAAGTAACTCAGGTATGAAACAATGGTTTCAACTTAGAGTTTCTCAAATCAAAATTCTAGTGGGTTTTGCAATTGAAGGCATGGGGTATTTATAGGATTCGTAGAGCCGTTAAGATCGTTTCTTGGAAACTGCGATTTGATCTTGGCCATACACCTCAAGATAGTGGTTTTTGAAAACCATTTGAGCCCATAGATTTCCCCAAAACCATGTGCATCAATGGATAGGACCAGATCCAATGTTTCTAAAATGTTTCTGCGGTCTGGGGACTGACGCGGGCCATGTAAGGATACACACATATCTTACGCGGGCCGCATGGCCTTGTCAGATCAGAAACAAGTTTGCATAATGACAGTTTCAGTCCCTGTTGGTGTTTAAGGCCATTTCCGACACTTCTAAGGCCCGTAAAACCAACTTTAAGGCCCTAAAATGATTCCTAAACATTGTGGACATAAAACATGCTCAAAAATATGCCGGATGTTGGTTCGTTTGGTCGTACGATCGCGATGATCGCTTAATTACGACGGAATGCGCATAAGCGCGAAAAACGATCCAAATTGCGCGACGAATGGATTTTTCTCATGCCAAACACTAAAATAAAATATTTTAGTGCTTACATAAATTTTTGGATGTCCGGATGTATTCAGAACGTAAGTTATGCGCGAAAGTGCAAACTTGTGCACTTTTTGACGCTTTAAGTCCCTGAATGACCCAAAAGTTTATTTTAGCACACCGAACCCCTCAAAGCCTATTTCTAAGCTATGTGAAGGATATTTATGGTATGTTTAACTTATGGTCATGTTCTGGAATGTCTGTTATAGTTCAAATTGGCATACTTTCGCAGTTTCTCAAATTTAGTCCCTGTAGGCGAATTAACTTGTTTTTGCCATACCAAATCCTTCAAAACTTATTTCTAAGTTATGTAAAGGTTATTTAAGGTATGTTAAGTATATGTTGATGTTCCGGAGTATTTTTCGCGTTAAACTAAGTACGTTTACGCACCAGTTTGCGTATAACTCTCCAGAAAGTGATATAGAGTTTGAAATTGGACAAAAGTCCAAACATGAAAAATGTAAAACACAACCAAACAAACATTGGGATCAAATAACATTGTTTTATTGATAATAGAACTGTTCACAATGATTACAAGCACATATGTTACACCTAAGGCATATAAACTACCTATCATACAACTACTTAAACGAAGCGACCATAAGGTATTACCTCGGAAGGTTATTCCCTATATACTATGGTCACCTTAATGTATTTGGTCGGATCCTAATGATCGAACAAATGGGTCGGATTCGAAGGTATAAACGATTTATTAGATCGCTTACCCTTACGACCCTAGACAACGTGGTAATCAGTAGGCATAGTCACAAGGGACTATAACCATCGTGATTACAATCACGTTGCAAAGTTCAAACGAACTTTGCATTGACCATAAACTGGTCAACGCAGAAAGTCAAACAAAGTTTGACTTTCGAACTCGAAAAGCAATAAAAGAACGAAGGAATACTTACGAAGGGTCCCTGAATGCTAATCTTGATTCAAGTAGCTCAGGTATGAAACAAAGGTTTCAACTTAGAGCTTCTCAAATCAGATTCTAGTGGGTTTTGAAGTTGGGGGATGTGGGTATTTATAGGATTTCCCGAACCGTTAGGATCGTTTCTTGGAAACCGTGATCGAATCTAAGGCGTACACTTGTTGGAATGTTGTGGTGACTAAAAATGGCCTCTCATGAACTGAAAGGGCAAGTGTGGGTGTGTGGTTGGGAGTTTAACAGCTGTTAATACATTGAATCTGGTTTTTCTGTTCAGATGAGGTGCTCGCGTAGCGCCACTGGAAAGGCATAAGGTGCTCTCGCTACGCTAGCATGTGCCAGATTCAGAAAAGTTTCAAAAACGGCAGAAATGGTCCCTGCAGCCCGTTTAAGCTATTTTCGATGCGTTTGAACCCCGTTAACCTCATTTCAAGGCTCTAAAATGAAGTTAAAGTATAGGGAACTCAAAACATGCTAAAAATATCTAGGATGTCGGTTCGTTTGGTCGTATGATCGCGATGTTCGGTTAATTACGACGGAATGCGCATAAGTGCGAAAAACGATCCAAATGACGCGACGAATGGATTTTTCTTATGCCAAACACTAAAATAAAATATTATAGTGCTTACATAAATTTTTGGATGTCCGGATGTATTCAGAACGTAAGATATGCGCGAAAATGCAAACTTGTGCACTTTTTGACACTTTTAGTCCCTGAATGAGCCAAAAGTTTATTTTAGGACACCTAACCCCTCAAAGCCTATTTCTAAGCTATATAAAGGATATTTAATGTGTGTTTAACTTATGGTCATGTTCCAGAATGTCTGTTACAGTTCAAATTGGCATACTTTCATAGTTTGTCAACTTTAGTCCCTGTAAGCGATTTAACTTGATTTCGCCATACCAAAGCCTTCAAAACTTATTTCTAAGTTATGTAAAGGTTGTTTAAGGTATGTTAAGTATATTTCACTATTCCGGAGTGTTCGTTGCATTAAACGGGTTATATTTACGCATCAGTGCGCGTATAACCTTCCAGAAAGCTGTTTAAAGCTTGAAATCGAACAAGAATTGATAATGTGCAAAGGATACACATATTTGTACATGTCCCAAGTATGAAATACAATATTTCATTGATACAGTATTTGTTTGATGGCCGTGGAGGCACAGGTGTCACATATCCACAGGCGTAACCATAGTTGGACACAACAAGCTCAATTCTTCGTACCGGTCAGTATAAGCACGGTGTTCGCCGCTGTCTTATTTAAGGTCATCAAATTCCCTTTCCAATGCCTTGATTTCATGAAGAGGACAGAACTCCTTCATCATTAGAGCTCGAAGCTCTTCCCAGGTTTGTGCCATTGCCACATCGGCACCCTTATCCCTCATTACACCGTTCCACCACGTTAGAGCACGTTTCTCGAAAACACTGGACGCAAACTCAACCTTTTGCTCATTCGGACATTGCACATGTCAGAACGTGCTTTCTAGACTCTTGAACCATTGTAGGAGCGCACTTGCTCCTTGAGACCCAGAAAACTTTAGTGGTTTAGCCGAATTGAAAGTTTTGAAGCTACACTGAGCATTTTTGTTATTATTGTTCGCTTGATTAGTCTGAGTTATTATGTTCGGAAGCACAGCAGCGATCAGCTGAGTGATAATAGCTGCGAGTTCGGCGTTAGTTTGAGGTTGTGCGTCTCGTCGAGGAGGCATATTCTAAAAAGAACAAGGAAACATGAGAAACGAGTGAGATGATATCGAATAGTAAAAATTGGATGCTTAAAAGAATATCGATAAGGCATAAGGATTGTGATCATTTGTTTGTTATTTAAAACAAACAAGTGACACGGTGACTAATCAAAGTAAATGGGTCATAATAATGTATCGTAAAGACATGCTTTAGCCTATAAGTGAACACTCACCCCAAGAGTTCCCAGGTAAGAGTGACTGGTCCGATTATGTGGATTTGTACGAAAACTCTAGCCTTAGACAGAAAGCTCGAGGTACAGGCATCCACCCTTCCAGATTGCACGTGTTCACATTATAAAGACCCAAACTTTGACGAGATTTTGAAAACTTTGAAGGTTCAAAACCTTATAACAAATCATCCAAGAACAGATGATTGGTTTTCAAAACGGATTTGTATTTTGTTTTCTTGTTGTGGTTGTCACCTAAAGATAGGTGACGATATTGTTTTAGAATCTAAACGCAAGTAAACTCGCATTAGGGTCCTAGGAAGGTTATAGACTAGGTCAAAGCATTACTAATAACCTAATTCCCTATAACCATGAGCTCTGATACTAACTCTTCTGTCACACCCCGACCGCGTAAAACAACAAATCGAGGTGGAAACGTCGGGGAGTGTCGTAACAGAATCATTGTTTCACAACACATGGTACTT
The DNA here is from genome assembly GCA_030545235.1 of Helianthus tuberosus. Taxonomy (NCBI): domain Eukaryota; kingdom Viridiplantae; phylum Streptophyta; class Magnoliopsida; order Asterales; family Asteraceae; genus Helianthus; species Helianthus tuberosus. The sequence continues at coordinate 89,518,071 of CM060389.1, forward strand.
GAAGTTTGGTTCTATTAATTTAAATGTTTACATTGTCTTAAAATAAAAGAAACATAACATAAATTAAACTAGTCTTGCTTCTTTTATGTCACTAAGGTCTAGGTCCGCCTAAGTGTGTCACGAACATCATCATGCAATAGCTCCTGAAACACATGTGAAAATAGGTACGTCAGCATAAAAATGCATGTGAAATACGTAGGTTTTGTATTTGTAGGATTCATGACTTGTAAGTAAAAAGAAGTGTTTTAAACAAAAGATAGTCATGAATCGTGTAAAATGTTTTCTTTTATAAAATCTTATGAAAATCAGATGTTATAAAAGAATAATGCATGGTTAAATCAATAACCAAGTAAAAATGAGTTTGTATAAGATATGTCATTTGTAAACAATGTCTTGTATAAATATGTCGTTTGTAAACAATGTTTTGTATAAATATGTCGTTTGTAAAACAATGTATCATGTCCTTGTTTCTGTCAAAGTGGTTTAGATAACGTTGCGATGTGTAATATCATAAAAGCACTTATATATAGGAAGTACCAGCGGCGTATCCACCATGCTTTTATCATATTACACATACCTCGTTATTTAAATCACTTACCAATTAAACCACCAAATATGTCTTATCAAACCAATGTCAGATAACAACTAATGACTTGTACGGTGAATAAAAGAATTTACTCAACCCCATAGGTAAAATGTTATGTATGGTGAATAAAAGAATTTACTCAATCCCATAGGTAAATATGTCGATGTATAATCAAATGTCATACCAAATGTAAGCATGTTATGTGAAAACAATGTACTAAGTATGTTGAATGAACATACATAGCAAAGCATAAATGAAATCATGTACTATATGCGTACTAATGAATATAACAAGTATATGTCATGAAAGCACGAAAGTAACAAGTAGGCACATGTGTATCACCCCAAAACATTGAAAACAATAAAAGAGGGGACTATGTACTCACTTGATAATGCTTAGAAGTCTTGAAATAACAACCAAACAATGCTAGAAGGATCACGGAATCAAACGGCACCTAATATAGGTAACTATGTTAATAAACCGTACCTAAAATGGAAGATCGGATAAAATGAGGTTTCGTAAACCAAATGAGTATTGGAACTCATGTGATATGGTTTAACAAAGCCTACATTCTAAATCGAAACCTATCCTAAGTGCTTACAACCCGTTACGACTCGTTAAGGTAGTCTACGCTACTTTAACGCGTCATTCGCGTAAAACGCGGCCTAACTAGTCCTATGACAAGTATTATATGCCTTAACATGTCTAATAATATTACCTAATCAGTTTAGATGTCAAAATTTAGGTTACATATGCTGAAAATGAAATTATGCATGAAAAGGGCATTTTGGTCATTTTCCTAAGGCATATAAATTACCTATCATATGACTAATTAAACTAAGTGACCATAAGGTATAACCTTGGAAGGTTATTCCCCATACAACTATGGTCACAAAAATGTGTTTGGTCGGATCCTAATGATCGACCAAACGGGTCGGGTTCGAAAGTCTAAGCAGTTGTTTAGACCGCTTATCTTACGACCCTATATAAGCACTAAACTAAAAGTGATGAGTTAAACATGTTGAAACATGTTTAACTAAGTTAGAAAACAATTTTGATATCAAAACAAAGTGTTTTGATACCCAAGAATAGCTTCGTTGCAAAATACGCATAAATACGTATTTTGATCGAAACCATGACTCGTCACTATGCCTAATCAACGTGGTAATCAGTAGGTATAGTCACAAGGGACTATGACCATCGTGATTACGTTCACATTACAAAGTTCAAACGAACTTTGTGTTGACCATAAACTGGTGTCGTTTGGATCTTCTGCACCTTCTTTGGATCTTATGCACCTTGTATGTCGTTTCTTGAATTAGTTCAGACCCCGTGAGTTGCATATCGCCCACTTCAGCCCAACAAAGTGGTGATCTGCACTTCCGGCCATATAGTGCTTCATACGGTGCAACTTGTATGCTACTATGATAGCAGTTATTGTAAGAGAATTCAATGAGGGGAAGGTGCTTATCCCAACTCCTCCAAAGTCTAGGGCGTAAGCATGAAGTAGATCCTCCAATGTCTGGATAGTTCGTTTCGATTGGCTGTCGGTTTGGGGATGGTAAGCCGTACTCAGGTCTATTCTAGACCCCAAAGCTTCTTGTATTTGCTGCCAATAGTGTGAAGTGAAATGACTACACGGTCTGAAATGATTGCAACCGGTACCCCGTGTCTAGCCACAATTTCATTCATGTAGATCTCGGCCAATTTCTCGGTTTTGTAGGCAGTACGAATCGAGATAAAGTGCGCTAATTTGGTTAGTCTATCTACTACTACCCAAATCGCATCATGACCTCAAGCTGTTTTTGGAAGCTGGATCACAAAGTCCATCGTGATTTGCCCCCATTTCCATTGAGGTATTCCGGGTTGCTGTAACATTCCTGAGGGTTTCTGATATTCTGCCTTGACTCGGGCACAAGTCAAGCATTTTCTCACATACTCTGCTACGTCCTTTTTCATACCCGGCCACCGATAAATTCCTTAAGGTCGTGGTACATCTTGTCTGTACCGGGGTGAATAGAGTACTTAGATTTATGAGCCTCATCCATAACCAGTTGACGTAGGTCATGGAGAGTAGGAATCCATACCCTATTTTTGAAATACATTACTTCGTTAGTTTTCTTCTCAAAGTTCTTCTCGTTCCCGTGCAATTCTTCCTTTTCTATTTGACCTTCCGATAAGGCTTCCATCTGCGCGGCACGAATCTGTTCCTTGAGAGTTTGGACAAGCATCTGTAGGGCTCGTACTCTAAGCGCCCTATCCTTTCTACTTAAGGCATCAGCTACTACATTTGCCTTGCCAGGGTGATACTTAATTTCACAATCATAATCATTTAATAGTTCCAACCATCGTCGTTGCCTCATGTTCAGTTCTTTCTGATCAAATATGTGCTGGAGGTTTTTATGATCCGTGTAAACCGTGCACTTTGTACCGTGTATAAGTAGTGTCTCCAAATCTTAAGTGCAAAAATCACTACTCCAAGCTCTAACTCATGCGTTGTATGGTTCTTTTCATGAACTTTCAATTATCGTGAAGTGTATGTTATTACCTTGTTTCTTTGCATCAGTACGCATCCTAGACCTCGTCACGAAGCGTCACAACATACGATGAAATCCTCGTTTCCCTCTGGAAGTGTTAGAATTAGGGCTTCGCACAATTTTTGTTTTAGCAATTGGAAAGCCGTTTCTTGTTCTTCACCCAAGTCGTATTTCCAATCTTTTTGAGTGAGCGCGGTCAAGGGTTGTGCGATACAGGAAAAGTTTTCAATGAAGCGACAGTAATTTCCTGCCAGTCCCAAGAATTGGCATATTTCTTTGGGGGACTTAGGTGCTTGCCAATTCTAATGACTTTGATCTTACTGGGATCAACACGAATTCCTTATTGATCCACCACATGCCTTAAGAATTGCACTGCTTGTAACCAAAAATCATATTTGGATAGCTTGGCATACAACTTCTCCTGTCTCAATACCTCTAGAATTGTACGTAAATGGCTCCCATGCTCCGTTTTGCTTTTTGAATATATTAGGATATCGTCAATAAAGACTATGACGAATTTATCCATGTGTGGTTTACAAACCCGGTTCATGTGGTCCATAAATACGGCAGGTGCATTGGTTAGCCCAAAAGGCATAACCAGGAATTTGTAATGGCTGTACTGAGTTCGAAAAGCTCTTTTTTGGATATCTTCCTCTTGAACTTTTACTTGGTGATACCCCGATCTGAGATCAATTTTCGAAAAGTAACAGGCTCCTTGTAACTGATCAAACAAATCATCAATCTGTGGAAGCGGATATCGATTCTTGATTGTGACTTCGTTTAGCTCCATGTAGTCTGTACACATCCTAAAGCTCCCATCCTTCTTTTTGACAAACAATACCGGTGCTTCCCAAGGGGAATAGCTAGGACGAATAAAAACTTTGTCCAACAGCTCCTGTAATCGAGTGGATAATTCTTGCATCTCGGAAGGCGCAAGGAGATAAGGCGCCTTGGCGATCGGAGCTGCTCCCAGAATTAATTCGATATGGAATTCAACTTGTCGGTCGGGTGGTAATCCAGGTATTTCTTCAGAAAAACATCGGGGTAATCACGTACAATTGGAATGTCTTCAATGCGTCTTTCCTTTGGTTCCACTGCTGCCACATTTGCCATATACACATCGTATCCCTGTCGTAAACACTTCAACATTTTTAGGTGAGATATAAGGGGTAACATAGTACCAGATTTTTCTCCTTGAACCATCATCACTTCATTGTTAAGGAAAGGAATCCAAACAATCTTCTGTTCACAGACAATTCCTCCTTGTACTTGGACAACCAGTCCATTCCCATTACTATATCAAAACTTCTAAGTTCTACAGGTAGAAGGTCAAAGAGGAATTGGTGGTCGTTAAGGGTTAAGGGACAGTCGCGGATAATTGGTAACTAGTTATAGGTTTACCGCTAGCGAGATCTATAGAATAGGGACGTGTCAGCTCACTAGCCGGCATATTTAATAATGGTAGGAAGTTAATAGAAACAAAGCTCTTATCTGCACCAATATCAAATAACATGGAAGCTGTGACAACTCGAAATTTAGAAACTTTCGTTATACCTCGATGTTACTTGCTGAACGTTATGTGATTAGTTAACTTGTTGGTTTAATGATATAAGTGAACATTCTATGCGATTATGTGTTATGTTATGTGTAGTGCTTGTATGTATGTGTGTATTATTATGACCCGAGACACAAGGACCCAACTCGAGACCATGTGGTCTCGAGTGAGCAATGAAACAGTGGGCCGGATGGGCCACGCACCTCATTTAACCCAACCGAAAGCCCATTAGGGTGTACTACTTGGAACGGATATATAACCTTGGTGGATGGCCATGTTTGCCATTTCTTTGGACAACACACTCACTCTCACACACACCTTCTCCTACACACTCTCTCTAGAGAAACCTTAAACCCTAGAGAATCAAGCATCACCTCCCCTCTTCTTTACTCTCGAATCAAACCGGAGACCACAAGGACACTCGGATCAACTCGCACACACCTCTTTCGGAAGCCCCATTCTTCACCACCACCTCTCTAACCGGTTAGTGATTCATGTTAGATGTTGGGTTTCGGTTTGATGTATGATGAAGATTATGTGATAATATGTTTACTTGTTAAGCTTTATGCATGATGAATACACCCTTCTTGAGTAATCGGTTCATAAGTGCTTCATGATTATGTGTTTATATTCGGTCAATGAGGATTATATGATGATGTATTGATTTTGTTAGGAGGAATAATGTATGCTTGACTATGAATGAGTGTAATCGGTTTTATGTAGGCTCAATTTTGAATGGTTTGGTTATGTTTAGGAGGATTGTGTTCAATGAAATCGGATTAACACATGTTGATGATAAATCCTATATAAGTATGCTATTGCATTGATCAAACATGATAGATGTATGAACCGATGATGCTACTAACTTGAGTTCATGCCATAATAGACTTTTCTTGATGAAGCATGTTGATTTTTAATATGATGAACTACTTGAACATTTGAAGAACATGATGAATATGACATGAATGTGGCTTGAATATTTGAAAACTTGTTGTTTGATCTGTTTTTGGTTAGTAGTAGACAAGGGAACATGTTTGTGAAATATCATTGGTTAGTACATTATCTCATGAACATGAAATTCTATTGGTTTAGTACGTATGTCAGGAAATCAGCAGATGTCCAGCCGAGACCTTCGGTCTCGACTCGAGGCCACCATATGTCAACTCGAGATCCCCGGTTTCGACACAAGTTGCGAGTCGAGAACCTATAGTCTCGACTCGAGACCATACTTCATCAACACACGCACATCATGACTAGAGACTATGGTTGCGAGTCCGGTTGCGACTCGAGACCAACATATGCATAACCCGAGACCTCATCAGTTGCGACTCGAGACTTGTAAGCTATAACTCGAGACCGCACAGTCTCGACTCGAGACCACTTGATCATGTATGGACTTGCATAGCTACGGGCCTGAGTATTTGGGCCTAATGCATGGACCTTATACGTTACTGATTGAACATGAATGTTGTTGAACTGCCATGAATGATATATGTATGCAATGTGTTAGCATACGTGTAGAGCATACGTGCACAACCTAAATACGAACATAACTTGTATGGTACAACTATGTTAGGGCGTGATTGACCACTAGCATCTAGACTTGACTTTCTGTGTATCTGCCGAGCAAACTAAGGTGAGTTCACACCCTCTACAAAGCATGGGATTCCCTGGGTTGGGAATGGGGTTAAGGAACGTAGGTTCCTCGTCCTCCTTGGGTAGGACAGCATTGGTTCAGGAATGTAATTCCTCGTCCTCACGGACAGATAACTCGTACTAGACCAAAACTCTATCACGAAGTCCCTCCTTTTTATATCGACTTAATCGCCGGGCCAATGGCGAGCGGGTCATTAGTTAGATAGCGCTATTTAGGTCTGACAAACCTCACACCGTGCCGCAGAGGACGGGCGTGAACTAATGGATCTGGGGCACGTCAATGATGATAGACATTGACAGTTTCAGGGCACATAAACATGACTACAGTCAGCAGTCGATATGGTAACGAGTCTAGTGTATACATGGGGTAGCCCCCACGGCTGGATTGCCAGAGTAACCGGGAAATAACAAGTCACGTTTTTAACTATGGGGTAACCCCCACGGCAGGATGCCAGATAAAGGAAATTGTTTTCGAAACGACTTAAAACAAACACCCAACCGTGAACTCACTCAACTTGTTGTTGACTCGTTACTACATGCTTTGCAGGTCAATAGGTACTTAGCAGGAGCTTGCATGGAAGAGAGTCGTTATGGGACATGGACGGCTGTGTGCCATGTTAAACTTTGAAACAATTAAACTTATGTTTTGGTTTAAAGACTTATGCTTCCGCTTGGAACTTAAACTATGTTTTGCTTGAACACCAATTGTATTGGTTGGATTTTATAACTACTTATATGCTTGTTCAATATGATTGGTGGCTGGATCCTGGTCAGTCACTCCTCCAAGCGGTAGTACTCCGCAGGTGGATTTTGGGGGTGTGACAGATTGGTATCAGAGCCATTGGTTATAGTGAACTTGGTTTTAATAAGGGAAATGTTTTATTAAAATCAGACTATAACCTGTACAGTGCTCAACGGTCCACAACGACGCTTCACTCCACGTGCAAGGCTCGACGTTCTAGGTGATATGATCTGTGTATATATTGCCTACTTGTTAGTTACATAGTACATTACTCATGGTATGCTTGGTTAGTATAACTACTGTTGCTTGAACACGTGTGTGCTTACTCCCTTCTATCATCGCATTTTCACGAACCCCTCTCACACACGTTCCTCTTGATATGAAGATCATGTCTGGACGCGTTAACCTGACACAAGCCCAGTTGACGGCTCTGATTAACGAACGAGTTGCCGCAGCACTTGCAGCTGCACGCGCAGGAGGTATAACCTGCAGTCCGAACTCATTCTAGGATCTTTAGAATCCTACTCTCGTGAACCAACCTTTGTGTTAAACTCTGTCTTTTCTTTCACCCACAATAGGTCAACATGTTCAGCCACCCGTGTGCACTTTTAAGACTTTCATGGACTGCCGACCAACTACTTTTAGCGGCACTGAAGGAGCTGTAGGCCTCCTCCACTGGTTTGAGAAACTAGAATCTGTGTTCGAAATGTGTGAATGCCCTGAGGCGCGCAGGGTGAAGTATGCTACCGGTACTCTCGAGGGTTTAGCCCTCACATGGTGGAACGCTCAGGTCCAAATGCTGGGGTTGGTTGCTGCCAACGCCACCCCATGGGAAACTTTTAAGGAAATGATCAAGGAAGAATACTGCAGTCGTGATGACATTCATAAGCTGGAAGTCGAGTTCTTCAACCTCAAGATGACGGGGTCAGAAATTGAGGCGTATACTAAGAGGTCGAATGAGCTGGCCTTACTGTGTCCTACTATGGTGGACCCTCCATTTAAGCGAATTGAACTCTTCCTCAAGGGCTTGGTGCCAGAGATCCAAAGCCATGTGACTTCAGCGAACCTCGCCACCATCCAACAAGTTGTTCAGTTGGCTCACCGTCTCACTGATCAGGCGGTGGAGCAGAACAAGTTACCAAAGCGCATAGGTGCTGCAACTACTTCTGGTACTTCTAGTGATAACAAACGGAAATGGGATGGAGCTTCAAGTAAGGGGTCGACTTCTGTTCAGTCCCAGTCTTAGCAGAGAAAGACTGATGACTACAAGAGTCCTAGTCAGCAATCGTCTGGTGGTCAAAGTCATGGTGGGTACAAAGGGAATCACCCCAAATGCAATCGTTTCAGCCTGCACCACAGCGGGCCATGCACCAGGGGCAACTGTCATCGGTGCAACAAGCTTGGCCACGCTGCAAAGGATTGCAGGAGCTTATACCCCGCCAATCAGAATCGTCAGCAAGCCCAACAGAACCAGCGCCAGCAGCAGCAGCAAGGTAATAACAAAGGGTGCTTTCAGTGTGGAGCTGAGGGCCACTTCAAGAGAGATTGTCCCCAACTGAACAGGAACCAGAACAACAACAACAATAACAACAATCAGGGGAATGGTAACAATGGGAACAACAACAGCAATGGCGCCAGGGGGCGGGCGTTCGTGATTGGCCAAGGTGAAGCAAGGAATGACCCTAATGTCGTGGAGGGTAAGTTCCTTCTCGACGACTTTTATGTTTCAGTATTGTTTGATTCGGGTGCCGATACTAGCTACGTGTCACTAGAAGTTAGTCGAATGCTTAAGCGTATCCCAACACCCTTGAACAACAAACACACTGTAGAGCTAGCAAACGGTAAGAGTTTAGAGGCCACACACGTAGTCAAGGGTTGTGAACTTATTCTCGTTGACTAGACCTTCTCTATCGACCTCATTCCTATTGTCTTGGGTAGTTTCGACGTTGTCATTGGGATGGATTGGTTATCCCAACACCGAGCAGAGATTCTTTGCAACGAGAAGGTTGTTCGTATTCCGGGTTCCGGTAATGAACCTCTCATGATTCGTGGCGACAAGAGGAGTGCCGTTGAGAACGTCATCTCTCTCCTTAAGGCCCAGAAGTGCTTGCGAAAGGGCCACACTGCCATTTTGGCTCTTGTAACTGACACCTCGGAGAAAGAGAAGAAGATAGAAGATTTTCCAGTTGTACGCGACTATCCGGAGGTATTTCCTGAGGAATTACCTGGTCTTCCGCCTCATCGCCAAGTCGAGTTTCAGATTGAACTAGCTCCTGGAGTTGCGCCTATAGCTCGTGCACCTTATCGTTTAGCTCCATCAGAGTTGGAAGAACTCTCTACGCAACTACAAGAACTCTTGGATAAGGGTTTCATTCGTCCTAGCTCATCGCCCTGGGGAGCTCCAGTACTATTTGTGAAGAAGAAGGACGGTACCTTCAGAATGTGCATCGACTACCGGGAACTCAACAAGGTGACGGTAAAGAATCGTTATCCTCTACCGCGTATTGACGACTTGTTCGACCAGCTGCAAGGGTCGAGCTACTATTCGAAGATCGATTTGAGATCGGGTTATCACCAGCTGAGAGTCCGAGAAGAGGACGTCTCCAAAACAGCCTTCAGAACTCGATACGGGCACTATGAGTTTTTGGTCATGCCTTTTGGGCTGACAAACGCACCTGCGGTTTTCATGGACTTGATGAACCGAGTGTGCAAGCCTTACCTGGACAAGTTCGTTATAGTCTTCATCGACGACATCCTGATCTATTCTAAGAGTCGGGAAGAGCATGAGCAACATCTACGACTCATTCTGGAACTCCTTCGAACAGAACAGCTTTATGCAAAGTTCTCGAAATGCGACTTCTGGCTTCGAGAAGTCCATTTCCTAGGCCACGTGGTAAACAAGGTTGGGATTCACGTTGATCCATCCAAGGTAGACTCTATTAAGAACTGGCCTGCACCTCGTACACCAAAGGAAATTCGCCAATTCTTGGGTTTGGCAGCTTACTACAGGAGGTTCATAAAGGATTTTTCTAAGATTGCACAGCCTCTCACCTCATTAACGCAGAAAGGCGTTGTTTATCGCTGGGGAAACACACAGGAATTAGCATTTCAACATCTAAAGGATAGACTTTGCAGCGCGCCTATCCTTTCACTGCCAGAGGGCACTGACGACTTTGTGGTTTACTGCGACGCATCAATTCAAGGTCTTGGTTGTGTATTGATGCAACGAGATAAAGTTATAGCTTACGCCTCACGCCAACTTAAAGTTCATGAAAGAAACTACACTACGCATGACTTAGAGCTGGGAGCTGTTGTTTTTGCACTTAAGTTATGGCGGCATTACCTGTACGGTACCAAGTGCGCCATCTACACCGACCACAGGAGCCTCGAACATATCTTCAAGCAGAAGGAACTGAATATGCGACAACGACGATGGGTCGAGCTGCTGAATGACTACGAGTGCTCAATCAGGTATCACCCGGGCAAGGCCAATGTTGTGGCTGACGCCCTCAGTCGAAAGGACACTGCGCCTAAGCGCGTGCGAGCTCTACAACTCACGATCCATTCTAGTCTTCCTTCCCAGATACGAGCTGCTCAGATAGAAGCACTGAAACCAGAAAACGTCAGGGCTGAAGCCCTACGCGGATCAAGGCAACGCTTAGAACAGAAGGAAGACGGTGCTTACTACGTAACGGGACGCGTTTGGGTCCCACTCTATGGCAACCTACGAGAGCTTGTGATGGATGAAGCACACAAGTCTCGCTACTCGGTACATCCTGGTTCGGATAAAATGTACCACGATATCAAAACCACGTATTGGTGGCCTAGCATGAAGGCCCACATAGCAACCTACGTCAGCAAGTGTTTGACCTGTGCGAGAGTCAAGTCGGAATATCAAAAACCATCAGGCCTACTCCAACAACCAGAGATACCACAATGGAAATGGGAGCAAATTTCCATGGATTTCGTTACTGGCCTACCTAGATCTCAGCGCGGAAATGATACTATTTGGGTGATCGTGGATCGACTCACAAAGTCCGCACACTTCTTGGCTATCAAGGAGACGGATAAGTTCTCCACTCTTGCAGAAATATACCTCAAGGAAGTTGTTTCGAGGCACGGGGTGCCCACCTCTATTATCTCCGATCGAGATGCACGTTTTACTTCAGAGCTGTGGCAAGCAATGCACAAATCCTTTGGCTCACGATTAGACATGAGCACAGCGTATCACCCTCAGACGGACGGGCAGTCCGAGCGCACCATTCAAACCTTAGAGGACATGCTTCGTGCATGCGTAATCGACTTTGGTAACCGCTGGGAAAAGCATCTGCCACTTGTGGAATTCTCGTACAATAACAGCTACCACACCAGCATTAAAGCTGCTCCGTTTGAGGCATTGTACGGACGTAAATGCCGGTCACCTCTTTGTTGGGCAGAGGTGGGGGATAGTCAGATCACCGGTCCAGAACATGTGGTAGACACGACCAAACGAATTGCTCAAATACGAAAACGCATGGCGGCAGCTCGTGACCGTCAGAAAGTCTACGCCGATAAGGGCAGGAAACCACTAGAGCTCCAGGTTGGGGAGCGGGTACTACTCAAAGTTTCACCCTGGAAGGGTGTGGTTTGTTTTGGTAAACGCGGCAAACTTAACCCACGATACGTTGGACCTTTCGAAATCATCGAGAAAATAGGCAGGGTGGCCTACAGACTGAACTTACCAGTAGAACTTGGTGCAGTCCACAACGTTTTTCACGTGTCGAATCTGAAGAAGTGTCTGTCAGATGAGACCCACATAGTTCCTCTGAAGGAACTCACTATCGATGAGCAGTTACGATTCGTCGAGGAACCAGTTGAAATCACGGACCGGGATGTTAAGGTCCTCAAGAGCACTAGAATACCTCTCGTTCGAGTTCGTTGGTGGTCGTTAAGGGTTAAGGGACAGTCGCGGATAATTGGTAACTAGTTATAGGTTTACCGCTAGCGAGATCTATAGAATAGGGACGTGTCAGCTCACTAGCCGGCATATTTAATAATGGTAGGAAGTTAATAGAAACAAATGTGACACCCCCAAAATCCACTCGCGGAGTACCACCGCTTGGAGGCGTGACATGACCAGGATCAAGCCACCAATCATATTGAACATAAGTAATTATATCAAAAGTCATTCATCAATACGATAGGTGTTTACAAAACCAAATATAAACAAGTGTGTAGCGGAAGCATTACTGTAAAACCCATCATAAGTTTAAGTACAAAAAGTTATAATGTTTGACAACACATTCACGATCCATGTCCACAACGACTGTGCCTCCCGTGCAAGCTCCAAAAGCACCTATGGTCCTGCAAGGCATGTAACAGAGAGTCAACAACTAGTTGAGCGAGTTCACTGTTAGTTATTTAGTTATAATGTTCGTTTCGTAAATCGTATGTAATAGCATCGCGGCCCTCTAGGCATGTTTGCGAAGTTTAGAAATTGTATCGCGTTAGTCCTTGCTGCCAATCCAGGCATGCGTGCGATAAATAGTGTTGACTAGTCGTATGTGTACGTGCCCTTCTTAATCCAAGGACCGTAGCGAGTGTGATTGTCCTACCCAAGGAGGACGAGCATGCGTTAAGGTTTGTTGTCCTACCCAAGGAGGACGAACGTATGTTAAGGTTGTTGTCCTACCGGACGAACGTATGTATTCTACCCAAGGAGAATACACAGGATTTATATTGGCATCCTACCCATGGAGGATGGCGGTACATATCCTACCCAAGGAGAATATGTAGGTTCCATTTTTGTTTCTTAACCCATTCCCAAACCACCGGGAATCCCATGCCTTAGAAAGAGTGTGAACTCACCTTGTTTCGCTCGGTATGCTAAGTATGTGCTCACGGTTAATCAATCACGTCCTAAGGTATGCACGTATACATAATCAGTTTGTATTAAAGTTGTTTGTGCGTAAACATAATCATCATAAACATCGCATCAATCACAATACACGTATTTGCAATCATACAAGTAATACTTTATACATAACAGCAGTTAACTAACCCAGTTAACACTTAACAGAATTAATTCAAGTTACAGCACAGCTCGACGAGACACATATACGGCGAAACACATATGTTGGCGAAACAAGATATTGACGAAACACATTCTGTTTCATCGAGGTGTCCCCTGGCGAAACAGAACTTCTGATTCGTCGACTACTCTTGGCGAAACACATTCTGTTTCGCCGAGAGTTCTGTTTCGTCGGACGTCAGTTTCGCAGACAACAGATGCAGCAGTTACGAATATACACAGAACCCTAATCATGCTAGCAGCCGTTATCAGTATCAGAAATCATATGAAGGTCAATGTGCAGAACGAATCATCACAACTCAATCATCCAAGAATCATTGTCTAGCATAAACCCTAGTTTTTGTGTATAACATATAAATTTAACATCCAACAATCATATCATTGAACCCTATCAAGATGCTAACTTGAATTCAGAATCAAATCATATTAACAATATTCAGAACCGAGCATTCGATCATATTCAGTTTCGCATAGAATTACGCATCCGATTAACCATGTATATCGCAATCAAGAACATCATACCCATATACTCCTATATAATCCAGAAATCAAGTATATACACAAACATGAATCGAGCTATTACAGAAATATTAAACCGATTAACGAACACACACTAACCGGAATAAGAGAAATACGAATCGATTGCTAAGATATCGCCGGGAACCTCCAACTGCCGTCGCACAGGAGGGAAAGGGGCTCTAGGGTTTTGGTTGTTTGATAGCAGATGTAAAAACTGATGTTGTTTCACGTTTTAAACTCAAAATAGCGTGTTGGGCCCGAACTGGGCTTCGGTGAAACTGGGCTCGGCGAAACAGACTTCTGTTTCGTCGAGATGCTTTTGGCGAAACAGTCTGTTTCGTCGAGATTTGTTATGGCGAAACACACTTGTGTTTCGTCGGGTTCTTTCATAAGTTAAGCAGTTTACGTTTCTCGACAGGTTCCATGTTATACAATCAAACACATAATCATGTAAACACAATACGTTTATTATAACACGAAGTGTACAGTTACAAGTCAGACAAGTCAAACAACTAAACAGTCAAAGTCAACGTGCATTAAATGCAAATAAAGAATGTTGGAAATTTCGAGTTGTCACATTATCCCCAACTTGAAAGAAATTTCGTCCCGAAATTTAGTATGCAGTTACTGAGGAAGCTAATAGTGTGACGTTGTTTACCTGCTTCGTATCGCGGCTCCCCGAGCATGTATGCGAAGATTACTGGTTTTCCTGGGGTGTCACATTATCCCCCCCGTTGATTTGGAATTTCATCCCGAAATTCTGCAATAGTAGCTTCAGCCTCAGTAGTAGTTGCATTGGTTCCGAATAACTGGGGATATTTGAGTTCCATTTAATCTTCTCGTTCCCAGGTATACTCTGGGCCACGACGGGAGTTCCAACGAACTCGTACAAGAGGGATTCTCGTGTTCTTGAGGACCTTAACATCCCGGTCCGTGATTTCAACAGGTTCCTCGACGAAGTGCAACCGCTCGTCGATAGTGAGTTCCTTTAAGGGAACTATGTGGGTCTCATCTGACGTACACTTTTTCAGATTCGACACGTGAAAGACATTGTGAACTGCACTGAGTTCAGGTGGTAAGTTCAATCTGTAGGCCACTTTGCCTATTTTCTCAATAACCTCGAAAGGTCCAACATATCGTGGATTTAGTTTGCCGTGTTTGCCAAAACGAACAACACCCTTCCAGGGTGAAACTTTGAGTAGTGCTCGATCCCCAACTTGAAATTCGAGTAGTTTCCTGTCTTTATCAGCGTATACTTTCTGACGGTCACGAGCTGCCGCCATGCGTTGTCGTATTTGAGCAATCTTTTCAGTAGTATCAACTACCATTTCTGGACCTGTGATTTGACTGTCTCCCACCTCTGCCCAACGGAGAGGTGACCGGCATTTACGCCCGTACAATGCCTCGAATGGTGCAGCTTTTATGCTGGTGTGGTAGCTGTTGTTGTATGAGAATTCCACAAGTGGCAGATGTTTTTCCCAACCATTGCCAAAGTCAATTACGCACGCCCGAAGCATGTCTTCTAGAGTTTGAATAGTACGCTCAGACTGCCCATCCGTCTGAGGATGATAAGCTGTGCTCATGTCTAGTCGAGAGCCAAAAGATTTGTGCATTGCTTGCCACAGTTCTGAAGTAAAGCGTGCATCACGATCAGAGATGATAGAGGTTGGCACCCCGTGCCTTGAAACCATTTCTTTTAAGTAGATGTCTGCTAGGGTAGAGAACTTGTCTGTTTCCTTAATAGCCAGGAAGTGAGCAGACTTTGTGAGTCGATCCACGATCACCCAAATAGTATCATTTCCGTGCTGAGATCTAGGTAAGCCTGTAACAAAATCCATGGAAATTTGTTCCCATTTCCATTGTGGTATCTCAGGTTGTTGAAGTGAACCTGATGGTTTCTGGTATTCGGCTTTGACTCTTGTACAAGTCAGGCACTTGCTAACGTATGTCGCTATGTGGGCCTTCATGCTAGGCCACCAGTATGTAGTTTTGATATCGTGGTACATTTTATCCGAACCTGGATGTACCGAGTAGCAAGACTTATGAGCTTCATCCATTACAAGCTCGCGTACGTGGCCATAGAGTGGGACCCAGATGCGTCCGGTTACATAATAAGCACCATCTTCCTTCTGTTCTAAGCGTTGCCTTGAGCCGCGTAGGGCTTCAGCCCTGACATTTTCTGGTTTCAATGCTTCTACCTGAGCATCTCGTATCTGTGAAGGAAGACTAGACTGAATAGTGAGTTGCAATGCTCGTACACGCCTAGGTGTAGTATCTTTTCGACTGAGGGCGTCGGCCACCACATTGGCTTTGCCCGGATGGTATTTTATAGCACATTCGTAATCGTTCAGTAGTTCAACCCATCTACGTTGTCGCATGTTCAAATCTTTCTGCTTGAAGATATATTCGAGGCTCCTGTGATCAGTGTAGATGGTGCACTTGGTGCCATACAGATAATGTCGCCATATCTTGAGCGCAAAAACAACAGCTCCCAGCTCTAAATCGTGCGTAGTGTAATTCCGTTCGTGAATCTTAAGTTGACGTGAAGCATAAGCAATAACTTTATCCCGTTGCATCAATACACATCCAAGACCCTGGATAGATGCATCGCAGTAGACTACAAAATCGTCCGTGCCTTCCGGCAATGAGAGGATAGGTGCGCTACAAAGTCTATCCTTTAAGTGCTGAAACGCTGTTTCCTGTGTATTACCCCAACGGTAAGCAACACCTTTCTGTGTCAGTAGTGTAAGCGGCTGAGCAATCTTCGAGAAGTCTTTGATGAATCGTCTGTAATAACCTGCCAAACCCAAGAATTGGCGTATTTCTGTCGGTGTGCGAGGTGCAGGCCAGTTCTTGATCGTATCTACCTTGGATGGTTCGACATGAATCCCATCCTTGTTTACCACGTGGCCTAGAAAGTGGACTTCACGAAGCCAGAAGTCGCATTTTGAAAACTTAGCGTACAGCTGTTCCGTTCGAAGGAGTTCCAGAATAAGTCGTAAATGCTGCTCGTGTTCCTCCTGACTCTTCGAATAGATCAGGATGTCGTCAATAAAAACAATAACGAACTTGTCAAGATAAGGTTTGCACACCCTGTTCATAAGATTCCATGAAAACCGCAGGCGCGTCCGTTAGCCCGAATGGCAGGACCAAAAACTCGTAATAGCCGTAGCGAGTTCTGAATGCTGTTTTGGAGACGTCCTCATCCCGGACTCTCAGCTGATGGTATCCTGACCTTAAGTCTATCTTGGAGTAGTAGCTCGACCCTTGCAGCTGGTCGAATAAATCATCTATGCGCGGAAGAGGATAACGATTCTTGATCGTCACCTTGTTGAGTTCACGGTAGTCTATACACATCCTGAACGTACCGTCTTTCTTCTTTACGAATAACACTGGAGCTCCCCAAGGCGAAGAGCTAGGACGTATGAAACCCTTTTCCAAGAGTTCTTGTAGTTGCTTAGACAGTTCTTCCAGTTCCGTTGGAGCTAAGCGATAAGGTGCTCGAGCTATGGGTGCTGCTCCTGGAGCGAGCTCGATCTGAAATTTGACCACTGGAATATCCCCAATCTTTTTCTCTTTCTTCGATGTATCAGTAACGAGTGCTAAAACAGCTGTGTGGCCGTCCTTTCGTAAACACTTCTGGGCCTTCAAGAAGGGTATGATGCCACTCACGACACCACTCTTGTCGCCTTGAACTTCGAGAGGTTCCTTGCCCGAACGAGGAATACGAATAACCTTTTCTTTACATAAGATCTCCGCTTGCTGTTGAGATAACCAATCCATACCAATGACGACGTCAAAGCTACCCAGAGTTATAGGAATGAGGTCGATAGAGAAAGTCTGACCAGCGAGGATAAGGTTACAACCCTGAACTACGTGTGGCTTCTAAACTTTTACCGTTTGCTAACTCTACGACATGTTTGGTGTTCAAAAGTGTTGGTGCGCGTTTAAGCATTTGACTAACTTTCAGAGACATATAACTGGTATCCGCACCCGAATCAAATAGTATAGTAACATAAAAGTCGTCGAGAAGAAACTTACCCATAATCACATTAGGATCGTTCCTTGCATCAGCCTGACCAATCACGAATGCTCGTTCCCTAGCACCATTGTCATCGTTATTACCCCACGTTGTTGTCTTCCCTAGTTCCCGTTTCCTTGGTTGTAGTTCTGATTCTGGTTCTGATTTAATCGTGGGCAGTGTCTCTTGAAGTGACCTTCAGCCCCACACTGATAACCTCCCTTGTTACCCTGCCGTTGCTGCTGATTCTATAGATCTTGTATCTGTTGTTGTTGGTTCTGGCTTGCAGAACGTGAGTTTCTACCATCCTTGGCTCCATGACCAAGCTTGTCGCATCATTGACAATGATTTCGGTTGCACTGCCCGCTGTGGTGCAAGTTACATCGTTTGCACTTAGGGTGGTTTCCCCTGTATCCACCCTGCCATTGACTGCTGAAAGGTTGCTGACCAGGACTTTGGTTGTCATCGATCTTTCACTGTTGTGCCTGGGACAGAATCGTAGTCGAACCCTTGCCAGAGGTTCCATTCCACTTTCATTCGTTGTCACTGAGGATAGCAAAAGTAGTTGAAGTAGTAGCACCAATACGTCTAGGCAGCTTGTTCTGTTCCACTGCCTGGTCTGTGGGACGATGAGCAAGATGAGTAACATCTTGAATAGTAGCAAGATTAGCAGTCATCACATGACTTTGAATTTCTGGTACTAAGCCTTTGAGGTACCGCTCTCGGTGCGCTTGATGGGAGGTTCCACCATAGTAGGGCACAAAGTTGCCAGTTCGTTAGATCGCTTCGTATACGCCTCTATTTCTGACCCCGTCATCTTCAGGTTAAAGAACTCCACTTCCAGTTTGTGGATGTTATCATAGTTACAGTATTCTAGTTTGATTAGTTTCTTGAATTCGTCCCAAGGGGTGGCATTAGCAGCCGCCAGCCCCCAGCATCGTAACTTGCGCGTTCCACCAAGTTTGTGCAGTGTCTTCGAGACTATCAGTGGCATATTTCACCTTACTAGCCTCGGGTCATTCGCATAATCGAAGTCCGATTCGAGTTCCTCGAACTTAACGGAGGAGTCCAACAGCTCCTTCAGTGTCGTTGAAAGTAGTAGGACGACAGTCCATAAAAAGTCGTGTATATGCATACAGGTGACTGAGCGTGTTGACTTGTCGTGTGCGTAAGAGTAACCAAAATTAAGCACAAGTGTTGAGTTACGAGAGTAGGATCTAAAAATCCTAGAGTAAGTGGCGATGGCAGGTTACACCTCCTGCCTGGGCAGCTGCGAGTGCTGCAGTGACTTGTTCAGTGATCGAAGCCGCCAACTGGGCTTGAGTTAGGTTAGCGCGTCCACTCATGATCTTGCCATCAAGGAGAACATGTGGGTGAGAGGTTCGCGAATAGTGCGAAGAAAGTGAGCACACAAGTATTCTCAAGCAATAACATATAGTAGGTTCTTGTAATCTAAGCATACCGCGAGCAAAGTTCTATGTAGTTCTAGCATGTAGGTAAAGTAACATGAATAGTAGTACCTATGATGTTGAGCCTTGCACGTGGAGCGAAGCGTCGTTGTGGATCGTTGAGAGCACTGTTCTGGTTATAGTCTGGTTTTAACAAAATCGTTTTCCCTTTATTAAAACCGAGTTCTCTATAACCAATGGCTCTGATACCAATCTGTGACACCCCCAAAATCCACTCGCGGAGTACCACCGCTTGGAGGCGTGACATGACCAGGATCAAGCCACCAATCATATTGAACATAAGTAATTATATCAAAAGTCATTCATCAATACGATAGGTGTTTACAAAACCAAATATAAACAAGTGTGTAGCGGAAGCATTACTGTAAAACCCATCATAAGTTTAAGTACAAAAAGTTATAATGTTTGACAACACATTCACGATCCATGTCCACAACGACTGTGCCTCCCGTGCAAGCTCCAAAAGCACCTATGGTCCTGCAAGGCATGTAACAGAGAGTCAACAACTAGTTGAGCGAGTTCACTGTTAGTTATTTAGTTATAATGTTCGTTTCGTAAATCGTATGTAATAGCATCGCGGCCCTCTAGGCATGTTTGCGAAGTTTAGAAATTGTATCGCGTTAGTCCTTGCTGCCAATCCAGGCATGCGTGCGATAAATAGTGTTGACTAGTCGTATGTGTACGTGCCCTTCTTAATCCAAGGACCGTAGCGAGTGTGATTGTCCTACCCAAGGAGGACGAGCATGCGTTAAGGTTTGTTGTCCTACCCAAGGAGGACGAACGTATGTTAAGGTTGTTGTCCTACCGGACGAACGTATGTATTCTACCCAAGGAGAATACACAGGATTTATATTGGCATCCTACCCATGGAGGATGGCGGTACATATCCTACCCAAGGAGAATATGTAGGTTCCATTTTTGTTTCTTAACCCATTCCCAAACCACCGGGAATCCCATGCCTTAGAAAGAGTGTGAACTCACCTTGTTTCGCTCGGTATGCTAAGTATGTGCTCACGGTTAATCAATCACGTCCTAAGGTATGCACGTATACATAATCAGTTTGTATTAAAGTTGTTTGTGCGTAAACATAATCATCATAAACATCGCATCAATCACAATACACGTATTTGCAATCATACAAGTAATACTTTATACATAACAGCAGTTAACTAACCCAGTTAACACTTAA
The DNA here is from genome assembly GCA_030545235.1 of Helianthus tuberosus. Lineage (NCBI taxonomy): Eukaryota > Viridiplantae > Streptophyta > Magnoliopsida > Asterales > Asteraceae > Helianthus > Helianthus tuberosus. Next base: position 89,538,415 of record CM060389.1, read on the forward strand.
CAGAATTAATTCAAGTTACAGCACAGCTCGACGAGACACATATACGGCGAAACACATATGTTGGCGAAACAAGATATTGACGAAACACATTCTGTTTCGTCGAGGTGTCCCCTGGCGAAACAGAACTTCTGATTCGTCGACTACTCTTGGCGAAACACATTCTGTTTCGCCGAGAGTTCTGTTTCGTCGGACGTCAGTTTCGCAGACAACAGATGCAGCAGTTACGAATATACACAGAACCCTAATCATGCTAGCAGCCGTTATCAGTATCAGAAATCATATGAAGGTCAATGTGCAGAACGAATCATCACAACTCAATCATCCAAGAATCATTGTCTAGCATAAACCCTAGTTTTTGTGTATAACATATAAATTTAACATCCAACAATCATATCATTGAACCCTATCAAGATGCTAACTTGAATTCAGAATCAAATCATATTAACAATATTCAGAACCGAGCATTCGATCATATTCAGTTTCGCATAGAATTACGCATCCGATTAACCATGTATATCGCAATCAAGAACATCATACCCATATACTCCTATATAATCCAGAAATCAAGTATATACACAAACATGAATCGAGCTATTACAGAAATATTAAACCGATTAACGAACACACACTAACCGGAATAAGAGAAATACGAATCGATTGCTAAGATATCGCCGGGAACCTCCAACTGCCGTCGCACAGGAGGGAAAGGGGCTCTAGGGTTTTGGTTGTTTGATAGCAGATGTAAAAACTGATGTTGTTTCACGTTTTAAACTCAAAATAGCGTGTTGGGCCCGAACTGGGCTTCGGTGAAACTGGGCTCGGCGAAACAGACTTCTGTTTCGTCGAGATGCTTTTGGCGAAACAGTCTGTTTCGTCGAGATTTGTTATGGCGAAACACACTTGTGTTTCGTCGGGTTCTTTCATAAGTTAAGCAGTTTACGTTTCTCGACAGGTTCCATGTTATACAATCAAACACATAATCATGTAAACACAATACGTTTATTATAACACGAAGTGTACAGTTACAAGTCAGACAAGTCAAACAACTAAACAGTCAAAGTCAACGTGCATTAAATGCAAATAAAGAATGTTGGAAATTTCGAGTTGTCACAACAAAGCTCTTATCTGCACCAATATCAAATAACATGGAAGCTGTGACAACTCGAAATTTAGAACCTTTCGTTATACCTCGATGTTACTTGCTGAACGTTATGTGATTAGTTAACTTGTTGGTTTAATGATATAAGTGAACATTCTATGCGATTATGTGTTATGTTATGTGTAGTGCTTGTATGTATGTGTGTATTATTATGACCCGAGACACAAGGACCCAACTCGAGACCGTGTGGTCTCGAGTGAGCAATGAAACAGTGGGCCGGATGGGCCACGCACCTCATTTAACCCAACCGAAAGCCCATTAGGGTGTACTACTTGGAACGGATATATAACCTTGGTGGATGGCCATGTTTGCCATTTCTTTGGACAACACACTCACTCTCACACACACCTTCTCCTACACACTCTCTCTAGAGAAACCTTAAACCCTAGAGAATCAAGCATCACCTCCCCTCTTCTTTACTCTCGAATCAAACCGGAGACCACAAGGACACTCGGATCAACTCGCACACACCTCTTTCGGAAGCCCCATTCTTCACCACCACCTCTCTAACCGGTTAGTGATTCATGTTAGATGTTGGGTTTCGCTTTGATGTATGATGAAGATTATGTGATAATATGTTTACATGTTAAGCTTTATGCATGATGAATACTGTCACACCCCCAAAATCCACATGCGGAGTACCACCGCTTGGAGGCGTTACATGACCAGGATCAAGCCACCAATCATATCAAACATAATAAGTATTAAATGTAATTTAAACCATACGATATGAAAGGTGTTCAAACAAAACATGTTAAGTGTATAGCGGAAGCATAAAATGTAAACCCAACGTAAGTAGTAAGTTCAAATGTTTAAATGTTTTATCATAAGTTCCACATTCCGTGCCCACAACGACCGCATCTCCCGTGCAAGCTCCAAGAGTACCTATGGTCCTGCAAGGCATGTAACAGAGAGTCAACAACTAGTTGAGCGAGTTCACAGTTGGTTATTCAGTTATAGTGTTCGTATTGTAATTCGTAAGCTCGTTTAGTAATCGTGTAATGTATGTAATGGTATCGCGGCCCTCCAGGCATGTTTGCGAAGTTTAGTGGGGGTTTCCCATGTTTTCTAGACTAGGTATATTTGTATCGCGGCCACCCGGCATGTTTGCGAAGATTAAAGTATAGTTCGCGGCCATTCTAGGCATGTTTGCGAAGGTTGTTCTAGTATCGCGGCCAATCCCGGCGTGTTTGCGAAGAGAGAGTATATGTATCACTAGTCTAGCAGTATCTACCAATAACCTTCCCCTCCCGAGGAATAATTCCATTAATCATGTAAGTATAAGAATCATTCAACCCATTCCCAACCCCGGGAATCCCATGCCTTGGTAAGAGTGTGAACTCACCTTGGGTTTGCTCGGTATGCTAAGTATGTGCTCAAAGTAAATCAATCACGTCCTAAAGTACGCACGTATACATAATCAGTTTGTATTCACGAAGTTCACGTATAAGCATGTAGTACGTATTCACAATCATACAAGTCATGTTTATTATTTAACAGCAGTTAGCTAACTGGGTTAAGTCTTAACAGAATCAGATTACTAAACAGTTTACCCAGTCGGCGAAACACAGTTTGGCGAAACACATATTGACGAAACATATTCTGTTTCGTCATTAAGGGTCTCGGCGAAACACATCTGTTTCGCCGTCACCTGTGTTTCGTCTAAGATGTCTGTTTCGTGGAATATCAGTTACGTGGATATCAGTTACATCAGTAAACCCTAACAGCCGTAAAACAGCAAATCCTCAAACATACAGTAATCATTCAGCACAGAATCATCGTAACATCATCATAGCATAATCATCGGATCACTTTAACGTCTAGCATGAACCCTAGCTTACGTATACAACATATCGATTAACATACACATCACATCATCGAGCCCTATCAAGATGCTAACGTGCATTCAGATCCAGATCACATTAACAACACCCAAAACCGAGTATTTAATCGTATTAAGTTTCGTATAGAATTGTATATATCCGACAACATCATGCATATCGAAATCTATATCATCATCATACTCTTATAATCACAATAGTAACACGCCTCAAACATATACACAAACATGAATCGAGCTATTACAGATGAAACCGATTAACGAACACACACTAACCGGAATAAGAGAAATACGAATCGATCGCTAAAGATATCTTCGGGAACCTCCAACTGCCGTCACACAGGAGAGAAAGGGCTCTAGGGTTTCAGTTGTTTTGATAGCAGATGTAAAACTGATGTTGTTTCACGTTTTAAAACTCGAAATAACATGTTGGGCCCGAACTGGGCTTCGGTGAAACTGGGCTCGGCGAAACACCCTGTTTCGTCGAGATAGTTGATGGCGAAACAAATCTGTTTCGTCGAGATTGGTTATGGCGAAACACACTTGTGTTTCGTCGGGTTCTTTCCTATGTTAAGCAGTTTATGTCTCTCGACATGTTATACAATCAAACACATAATCATGTAAACACAATACGTTTTATTATAACACGAAGTGTACAGTTACAAATCAGACAAGTCAAACAACTAAACAGTCAAAGTCAACGTGCATTTAATGCGAAAGTGAAAGTCGGAAACTCGAGTTGTCACATTATCCCCAACTTGAAAGAAATTTCGTCCCGAAATTTAGCATGCAGTTACTGAGGAAGCTAGTGGTGTGACGTTGTTTACCTGTATCGTATCGCGGCTCCCCGAGCAGGTTTGCGAAGATTACTGGTTTTCCTGGGGTGTCACATCATCCCCCCGTTGATTTGGAATTTCGTCCCGAAATTCTGTAGTAGCTTCGGCCTCAGTAGTGGTTGCTTGGTTTCCGAATAACTGGGGATATTTGAGTTTCGTCTGATCTTCGCGCTCCCAGGTGAACTCTGGGCCACGGCGGGAGTTCCAACGAACTCGTACAAGAGGTATTCTAGTGTTCTTGAGGACCTTAACATCCTGGTCCGTGATTTCAACAGGTTCCTCGACGAATCGTAACTGTTCATCAATAGTGAGCTCTTTTAGAGGAACTATGTGGGTCTTATCTGACAGACACTTCTTCAAATTCGACACGTGAAAGACGTTGTGAACTGCACTGAGTTCAGCTGGTAGGTTCAATCTGTAGGCCACCCTGCCTATCTTTTCAATGATTTCGAATGGTCCGACGTATCGTGGATTAAGTTTGCCGCGTTTGCCAAAACGAACCACACCCTTCCAGGGTGAAACTTTGAGTAGCGCTCGATCCCCAACTTGGAATTCGAGTAGTTTTCTGTCTTTATATGCGTATGCTTTCTGACGGTCACGTGCTGCCGCCATGCGTTGTCGTATTTGAGCAATCTTTTCAGTAGTATCAACTACCATTTCTGGACCTGTGATCTGACTGTCACCCACCTCTGCCCAACAAAGAGGTGACCGGCATTTACGCCCGTACAATGCCTCGAATGGAGCAGCTTTAATGCTTGTGTGGTAGCTGTTGTTGTACGAAAATTCCACAAGTGGCAGATGTTTTTCCCAACCATTGCCAAAGTCGATTACGCACGCACGAAGCATGTCTTCTAGAGTTTGAATAGTGCGCTCAGACTGCCCATCCGTCTGAGGATGATAAGCTGTGCTCATGTCTAAGCGAGAGCCAAAAGATTTGTGCATTGCTTGCCATAGTTCTGAAGTAAAACGTGCGTCACGATCAGAGATAATAGAGGTTGGCACCCCGTGCCTCGAAACCACTTCTTTTAAGTAGATGTCTGCTAAGGTAGAGAACTTGTCTGTTTCTTTAATAGCCAGGAAGTGAGCAGACTTTGTGAGTCGATCCACGATCACCCAAATAGTATCATTTCCGCGCTGGGATCTAGGTAAGCCAGTAACAAAATCCATCGAAATTTGTTCCCATTTCCATTGTGGTATCTCAGGTTGTTGAAGTGGACCTGAAGGTTTCTGATATTCTGCTTTGACTCTCGCACAAGTCAGGCACTTGCTAACGTATGTGGCTATGTGGGCCTTCATGCTAGGCCACCAATATGTAGTTTTGATATCGTGGTACATTTTATCCGAACCTGGATGTACCGAGTAGCGAGACTTATGAGCTTCATCCATTACAAGCTCGCGTAAGTTACCATAGAGTGGGACCCAGATGCGTCCCGTTACGTAATAAGCACCATCTTCCTTCTGTTCTAAGCGTTGCCTTGAGCCACGTAGGGCTTCAGCCCTGACGTTGTCTGGTTTCAATGCTTCTACCTGAGCATCTCGTATCTGAGAAGGAAGGCTAGACTGGATAGTAAGTTGCAATGCTCGTACACGCCTAGGCGTAGTATCCTTTCGACTGAGGGCGTCAGCCACCACATTGGCTTTGCCCGGATGGTACTTTATGGCACACTCGTAATCGTTCAGTAGTTCGACCCATCTACGTTGTCGCATATTCAATTCTTTCTGCTTGAATATGTGCTCAAGACTCCTGTGATCAGTGTATATAGTGCACTTGGTACCGTACAGGTAATGTCGCCATATCTTGAGTGCAAAAACAACCGCTCCCAGCTCTAAATCGTGTGTTGTGTAATTCTGTTCGTGAATCTTAAGTTGACGCGAAGCATAAGCAATGACTTTATCCCGCTGCATCAACACACATCCAAGACCCTGGATAGATGCATCGCAATAGACTACAAAATCGTCCGTGCCTTCAGGCAATGAGAGGATAGGTGCACTACAGAGTCTATCCTTTAAGTGCTGAAACGCTGTTTCCTGTGTATTACCCCAACGATAAACAACACCTTTCTGTGTCAGTAGTGTAAGCGGCTGAGCAATCTTCGAGAAGTCTTTAATGAACCGTCTGTAATAACCTGCCAAACCCAAGAATTGGCGTATTTCTGTCGGTGTGCGAGGTGCAGGCCAGTTCTTGATCGAATCTACCTTGGATGGATCAACATGAATCCCATCCTTGTTTACCACGTGGCCTAGAAAGTGGACTTCACGAAGCCAGAAGTCGCATTTGGAAAACTTAGCATATAGCTGTTCCGTTCGTAGAAATTCCAAAATAAGTCGTAAGTGATGCTCGTGTTCCTCCTGATTCTTCGAGTAGATCAGGATGTCGTCGATGAAAACAATGACGAACTTGTCAAGATAAGGTTTGCACACCCTGTTCATAAGATCCATGAAAACCGCAGGCGCGTTCGTTAGCCCGAATGGCATGACCAAAAACTCGTAGTGACCGTAGCGTGTTCTGAACGCTGTTTTGGAGACGTCCTCATCCCGGACTCTCAGTTGATGATACCCTGACCTTAGATCAATCTTCGAGTAATAGCTCGACCCTTGCAACTGGTCGAATAAGTCGTCGATGCGTGGAAGAGGATAGCGATTCTTCATGGTTACCTTGTTCAGTTCGCGGTAATCTATGCACATGCGGAAGGTACCGTCCTTCTTCTTTACAAATAATACCGGAGCTCCCCAAGGCGAAGAGCTAGGACGTATGAAACCCTTTTCCAAGAGTTCTTGTAGTTGCTTAGACATTTCTTCCAGCTCCGTTGGAGCTAAGCGATAAGGTGCTCGAGCTATGGGTGCTGCTCCTAGAGCTAGCTCGATCTGAAATTCGACCTGGCGATGAGGCGGTAACCCAGGTAATTCTTCGGAAACACTTGAGGAATATCGCGTACCACTAGAATATCCCCATTCTTTTTTTTTCTCTTTCTTCAATGTATCAGTAACGAGTGCTAAAACAGCTGTGTGGCCCTTTCGTAAACACTCCTGAGCCTTCAGGAAGGAAATGATGCCATTCACGACACCACTCCTGTCGCCTTGAACTTCGAGGGGTTCTTTACCAGAACGAGGAATACGAATGATCTTCTCCTTGCATAGGATTTCTGCTTGCTGTCGGGATAACCAATCCATACCAATGACGATGTCGGAACCATCGCAGCGCTGGGGTCATTCCTAGTATCACCCTGACCAATCACGAACACTCGACCCCTGGCACCATTGCCGTCGTTATTACCCCCGTTGTTGTCTTCCCTAGTTCCCGTTTCCTTGGTTGTGGTTCTGATTCTGGTTCCGGTTCAACCGTGGGCAGTGTCTCTTGAAGTGACATTCAGCACCACACTGATAACATCCCTTGTTACCCTGTTGTTGCTGCTGATTCTATAGATCTTGTGTCTGTTGTTGTTGGTTCTGGCTCGCAGGACGTGAGTTTCTACCATCTTTGGCTCCATGACCAAGCTTGTCGCATCATTGACAATGATTTCAGTTGCACTGCCCGCTGTGGTGCAAGTTACATCGTTTGCACTTAGGGTGGTTTCCCCTGTATCCACCCTGCCCTTGACTACTAAAAGGTTGCTGACCAGGACTTTGGTTGTCATCGATCTTTCACTGCTGTGCCTGGGACGGAATCGTAGTCGAACCCTTGCTAGAGGTTCCATCCCACTTTCATTTGTTGTCACTGGGAATAGCAGAAGTAGTAGTAGTAGCACCCATACGTCTAGGCAGCTTGTTCTGTTCCACTGCCTGGTCTGTGAGACGATGAGCAAGATGAGTAACATCTTGAATAGTAGCAAGATTAGCAGTCATCACATGGCTTTGAATTTCTGGTACTAATCCTTTGAGGTACAGCTCAATGCTCTTGATGGGAGGATCCACCATAGTTGGACACAAAATTGCCAATTTGTTGGATCGTTTCGTGTACGCTTCTATCTCTGACCCCGTCATCTTCATGTTAAAGGACTCCACTTCCAGCTTGTGGATGGCATCATAACTACGGTATTCACGTTTGATCAGTTCCTTAAAATCATTCCATGGGGTGGCATTAGCAGCCGCCAGCCCCAGCATCTGAACTTGCGCGTTCCACCAAGTTAACGCAGTGCCTTCGAGAGTATCAGTGGCATATTTCACCTTACGAGCCTCGGGTCATTCACACACTCGAAGACCAATTCGAGTTCCTCGAACTAATGGAGGAGTCCAACTGTCACACCCCGACCACGTAGAACATACAAACGTGGCGGAAATGTCGGGGAGTGTTGTAACAGAATTAATTGTTTCAAATCCATGGCAATTGAAGTTTTGTTTTATTGATTAAAAGCGTTACAATGTCTTAACAAACAAGGAAAATACAACATAATTAACTAGTCTTGCATCTTTTATTGTCACTAAAGCCCAAGTCTGCCTATGTGTATCTTGATCAATCTTATGCAACAGCTCCTGAAAAACACATGTGAAAATAGGTACGTCAGAATGTGACCTGTACTAAGTATGCAACAATAGACATACGTAGCATGTGACCTGTACTACGTATACAACAATAGACATACGTAGCATGTGACCTGTACTACGTATACAACAATAGACATACGTAGCATGTGACCTGTACTACGTATACAACAATAGACATACGTAGCATGAAATGTAATGTAAAACATGTACTATAATTGTACTAATGAACATAGCAAGTATAAGATGTGAAAACAGGAAAGTTTGAAAGTAACAAGTAGGCACATGTGTTTCACCCCAAAACAGTTTGGAAAACAGTAAAAGAGGGGTCTATGTACTCACTTGAGATTGCTTAGTAGCCCTTGAGTAACAACCAAACAATGCTAGAGATCGCGGATATCAAACGGCACCTAATATAGGTAACTATGTTAATAAACCGGACCTATAATCGGAAGATCGGATAGAATGAGGGTTTGTAAACCAAATGAGTATAGAGACTCGTATCATATGGTTTAACAAAGCCTACATACTAAATGAAACCTAATCTAAGTGCTTTCGACCCATCGCGACCCATTAAGGTAGCTTATGCTACTTTAACGCGTCGTGCGCGTTAAACGCGTTCGGACCGCCTAACTAGCCCTATGACAAGTGTTATATGCCTAAACATGTTACATAATCAGTTATGTGACAAAAGTTTAGGTTACATATGCTTAATTACCAATTATACATGAAAAGGGTATTCTGGTAATTTACCTAAGGCATATAAACCACCTATCATACAACTACTCAAACGATGTGACCATAGGGTATAACCTCGGAAGGTTATTCCCTACCTACTATGGTCACCTAATGTGTTTGGTCGGATCCTAATGATCGACCAAATGGGTCGGGTTCGAGGTATAAGCGATTTATTAGATCGCTTACCCTACGACCCTAGACAACGTGGTAATCAGTAGGCATAGTCCCAAGGGACTATAACCAACGTGATTACACTCACGTTGCGAAGTTCAAACGAACTTCGCATTGACCATAAACTGGTCAACGCAGAAAGTCAAACAAAGTTTGACTTTCAGACTCGAAAGACTCGAAAAGCAATAAAAGAACGAAAGAATACTTACGAAGGGTCCCCGAATGCTAATCTCGATCCAAGAATCTCAGGTATGAAACAATGGTTTCAACTTAGAGTTCCTAAGATCAAGATTCTTGTAAGTTTTGCAATGGGGTGGATGGGTATTTATAGGAATACCCGAACCGTTAGGATCGTTTCATGGAATAACGTGATTGAATCATGTGCGTACACTTGTCGGAAACTCATGGTAGCTAAAGTTGGTCCTTATCAGCTGACTAAGCATGTGTGAGTATGTGGTTGTGGATTAAACATGTGCAAACAGGCTGTTTAAAAACACTGAACCTGGTCTGGGGAACCCCTACGCATCATAGGGCAAAAAGTGCCTGCGCATCGTAGGGTACAAGTTTGGCAGAATTACAGTTTTGGTCCCTGCAGTGCATATAAGGCATTTCTGACACGTTTAAGGCCCGTTAACCCCATTTCAAAGCTCTAAAATGAAATTAAAGTATAGGGAACTCAAAATGTGCTCAAAAATATCTTGGATGTCGGTTCGTTTAGCCGTACGGTTGCGATGTTCGGTTAATTACGACGGAATGCGCATAAGCGCGAAAAACGATCCAGATGACGCGACGAATGGATTTTTGGCAAGCCAAACACTAAAGCATAATATAGTCATGCTTACATAAATTTTTGGATGTCCAGATGTATTCAGAACGTAAGTTATGCGCGAAAGTGCAAACTTGAGCACTTTTTGACACTTTTAGTCCCTGAATGACCCAAAAGTTTGTTTTAGCATACCGAACCCCTCAAAGCCTATTTCTAAGCTATGTAAAGGATATTTATGGTATGTTTAACTTATGGTCATGTTCCGGAATGTCTGTTACAGTTCAAATTGGCATACTTTCGCAGTTTGTCAACTTTAGTCCCTGTAAGCGATTTAACTTTGATTTCACCACACCAAACCTTCCAAAACTTATATCTAAGTTATGTAAAGGTTATTTAAGGTATGTTAAGCCTATTTCACTATTCCGGAGTGTTCGTTGCATTAAACTGGTTATATTTACGCATCAGTGCGCGTATAACCTTCCAGAAAGCGATTTAGAGCTTGAAATCGAACAAGAATTGATATGTGTAAACGATACACATATTTTTACAAATCCCCAGTATGAAATACAATATTTCATTGGTTTGGAATTTGATTGATGGTTGGAGCGACACAGGTGTCACAGTCTCCCCTACTTTAGGAAATTTCGTCCCGAAATTAATTTGTAGGAGTCTATCTGTGGTTTTGTGTGAAGTAACCATCAAAGATAAGCAAGGCATAATCCTGTTATTTCTCTTTAACGGACATTTTTCAGAATTGAAAAATGAACGGAGTTATTTTCAACAGGCATTCTTCAGAAACGAAAATGAACGAAATGAGTCTTTTTCCACAACCTCTTCAGAACCGAAAATGAACAAAATGAGTCATTTTCCACAACCTCTTCAGAACCGAAAATGAACAAAATGAGTCATTTTCCACAACCTCTTCAGAACCGAAAATGAACGAAAAGAGTCATTTTCCACCATTTCTTCAGAACCGAAAATGAACGAAAAGCGTCATTTTCCACCATTTCTTCAGAACCGAAAATGAACGAGAAGAGTCATTTTCCACCACTTCTTCAGAACCGAAAATGAACGAAAAGAGTCATTTTCCACCACTTCTTCAGAACCGAAAATGAACGAAAAGAGTCATTTTCCACCACTTCTTCAGAACCGAAAATGAACGACAAGAGTCATTTTCCACCACTTCTTCAGAACCGAAAATGAACGAGAAGAGTCATTTTCCACCACTTCTTCAGAACCGAAAATGAACGAGAAGAGTCATTTTCCACCACTTCTTCAGAACCGAAAATGAACGAGAAGAGTCATTTTCCACCACTTCTTCAGAACCGAAAATGAACGAGAAGAGTCATTTTCCACCATTTCTTCAGAACCGAAAATGAACGAGAAGAGTCATTTTCCACCACTTCTTCAGAACCGAAAATGAACGAGAAGAGTCATTTTCCACCACTTCTTCAGAACCGAAAATGAACGAAAAGAGTCATTTTCCAGACACACGACCAAACTAGCTGTGGTTTCCGTGCACTGAATTTCATAATTATGTATGCATCCATAATTACGCAATTCCTTGCATAGTCCGCACAATTTGCTTGTAATGTGGAGGGGAGGAAAATCAAACCTGTGATGAGTGTGACTAGACTACCATAGGGTCCTTTTAATTAGATCGACAAATGATCCTTTTAATTAGGCCACCAAGGAGTCCTTTCAGCTATATCATCACATGATATTCCTAACCAGATTTTTGGATCAATCTGATTACCTAGACCACTCAGGGGTCTAATTATGGAATGGTACAATATAATCCAAGGGTCTTTACTATTACGTACAAGCCCATTGTGGATTTAATATAGTACCTTTGGATATCCTACTATGAATTCCTTATACGAAGATATGGAAGATTCTACGAGGATTTGGATGACAAAAACTTGGATTACACCAAAAACATAAAAGGAAACACATAAGCACATAATCACATAGTTGTTTAACTTAGTTATTGATTTGTTATCTTTGGACGTGGATACTTAAAGCACACCAGGAATCAAATTCGTGGATTTCATTTGGCACTTTAATCATTTCAAGAATCTATCTATGAAGATAGGATAATCTTAAAAGGAATTCGGCTTTGTCCTTATTGAATTGTGATGTACGTATTGAATCATACAAAGAATTCAATTAAGGACTCCGATGAATGATACCCATCCACAAGGATCTAATTATGAGGATAGAAAGATCCTACATGGATTTTTTTTTGGAGTTTGTGTAACGGGAGGTGTTCCGACACCTTGCACTAGACGTGCTTACGTCGATACACAAGGTAGAAAGTTCATGAGGTTGAGGCGCCAGATATGTCAAGCGACATATGAAGCAGAGTTTGAAGGTTGAGCAGCAGCAGGATTTGTAACAGCTTTGCTTTGGATTGCAAAGCGGCACATGTTAACCAAATGTCTCCATCGTCCACCGTGGGTACATTTGAAACAGGGTATTTGGTTCGGATAATGGCAGTGGTATTAATTGCACCAAGGAACAGTTCCCTTTATACAGCTTCATCCCTGAGACAAGTCATGGGGATAGCTAAATCATCGGTCCTCTGGAGTATGACGCCTATTTGCTGGGTAGTTGCAGCACCTGGTTCGGACATTGTTGTTGCGATGAAGAAGCATCTTGAAGATAACGAAAGGCATAGGAGGAAACAAGCGAAAGATAGTCAAAAGAGAATAACAACACATGAAGATTGTGACCATTTGTTTGTTACCAAATGTAAACAAATGAGATGGTGACTAATCAAAGTAAATGGGTCAATATAATGTATCGCGAAGACATGCTCGCCTATAAGTGAACACTCATCCCAAGAATTCCCAGGTAAGCACAACTGGTCTCGCGTCTGATGAGATGTATACGAAGTGCTTGCCTAGACAGAAAACCCAGAATACAGGCATTCACCCTTCCAGTTTGCACGTGTTCACATTATTTAAAACCCAAAACCTTGACGAGATTTTGAAAATTCAAAGGGGTTCAAAACCATATAACAGAGGGTTCAAAACCTTACAATAGAGGGTTCAAAACCTAGTAATCAATCATCCTAGAACAGATGATTGGTTTTCAAAGCGGTTTTGAAATTTATGTTCTTGTTGTGATTGTCGCCTAAGGATAGGTGACGGTATTGTTTTATGACTAAACGCAAGTAAACTCGCGTTAGGGTCCTAGAAAGGTTATAGACTAGGTCAAAGCATTACTAATAACCTAATTCCCTATAACCATTGGCTCTGATACCATCTTTTCTGTCACACCCCGACCACGTAGAATATACAAACGTGGCGGAAATGTCGGGGAGTGTTGTAACAGAATTAATTGTTTCAAATCCATGGCAATTGAAGTTTCGTTTTATTCATTAAAAGCGTTACAATGTCTTAACAAACAAGGAAAATACAACATAATTAACTAGTCTTGCATCTTTTATTGTCACTAAAGCCCAAGTCTGCCTATGTGTATCTTGATCAATCTTATGCAACAGCTCCTGAAAAACACATGTGAAAATAGGTACGTCGGCATGTGACCTGTACTAAGTATGCAACAATAGACATACGTAGCATGTGACCTGTACTACGTATACAAAAATAGACATACGTAGCATGTGACCTGTACTACGTATACAACAATAGACATACGTAGCATGTGACCTGTACTACGTATACAACAATAGACATACGTAGCATGTGACCTGTACTACGTATACAACAATAGACATACGTAGCACGTGACCTGTACTACGTATACAACAATAGACATACGTAGCATGTGACCTGTACTACGTATACAACAATAGACATACGTAGCATGAAATGTAATGTAAAACATGTACTATAATTGTACTAATGAACATAGCAAGTATAAGATGTGAAAACAGGAAAGTTTGAAAGTAACAAGTAGGCACATGTGTTTCACCCCAAAACAGTTTGGAAAACAGTAAAAGAGGGGTCTATGTACTCACTTGAGATTGCTTAGTAGCCCTTGAGTAACAACCAAACAATGCTAGAGATCGCGGATATCAAACGGCACCTAATATAGGTAACTATGTTAATAAACCAGACCTATAATCGGAAGATCGGATAGAATGAGGGTTTGTAAACCAAACGAGTATAGAGACTCGTATCATATGGTTTAACAAAGCCTACATACTAAATGAAACCTAATCTAAGTGCTTTCGACCCATCGCGACCCATTAAGGTAGCTTATGCTACTTTAACGCGTCGTGCGCGTGAAACGCGTTCGGACCGCCTAACTAGCCCTATGACAAGTGTTATATGCCTAAACATGTTACATAATCAGTTATGTGACAAAAGTTTAGGTTACATATGCTTAATTACCAATTATACATGAAAAGGGTATTCTGGTAATTTACCTAAGGCATATAAACCACCTATCATACAACTACTCAAACGATGTGACCATAGGGTATAACCTCGGAAGGTTATTCCCTACCTACTATGGTCACCTAATGTGTTTGGTCGGATCCTAATGATCGACCAAATGGGTCGGGTTCGAGGTATAAGCGATTTATTAGATCGCTTACCCTACGACCCTAGACAACGTGGTAATCAGTAGGCATAGTCCCAAGGGACTATAACCAACGTGATTACACTCACGTTGCGAAGTTCAAACGAACTTCGCATTGACCATAAACTGGTCAACGCAGAAAGTCAAACAAAGTTTGACTTTCAGACTCGAAAGACTCGAAAAGCAATAAAAGAACGAAAGAATACTTACGAAGGGTCCCCGAATGCTAATCTCGATCCAAGAATCTCAGGTATGAAACAATGGTTTCAACTTAGAGTTCCTAAGATCAAGATTCTTGTAAGTTTTGCAATGGGGTGGATGGGTATTTATAGGAATACCCAAACCGTTAGGATCGTTTCATGGAATAACGTGATTGAATCATGTGCGTACACTTGTTGGAAACTCATGGTAGCTAAAATTGGCCCTTATCAGCTGACTAAGCATGTGTAAGTATGTGGTTGTGGATTAAACATGTGCAAACAGGCTGTTTAAAAACACTGAACCTGGTCTGGGGAACCCCTACGCATCGTAGGGAAAAAAGTGCCTGCGCATCGTAGGGTACAAGTTTGGCAGAATTACAGTTTTGGTCCCTGCAGTGCATATAAGGCATTTCTGACACGTTTAAGGCCCGTTAACCCCATTTCAAAGCTCTAAAATGAAATTAAAGTATAGGGAACTCAAAATGTGCTCAAAAATATCTCGGATGTCGGTTCGTTTAGCCGTACGGTTGCGATGTTCGGTTAATTACGACGGAATGCGCATAAGCGCGAAAAACGATCCAGATGACGCGACGAATGGATTTTTGGCAAGCCAAACACTAAAGAATAATATAGTCATGCTTACATAAATTTTTGGATGTCCAGATGTATTCAGAACGTAAGTTATGCGCGAAAGTGCAAACTTGTGCACTTTTTGACACTTTTAGTCCCTGAATGACCCAAAAGTTTGTTTTAGCATACCGAACCCCTCAAATCCTATTTCTAAGCTATGTAAAGGATATTTATGGTATGTTTAACTTATGGTCATGTTCCGGAATGTCTGTTACAGTTCAAATTGGCATACTTTCGCAGTTTGTCAACTTTAGTCCCTGTAAGCGATTTAACTTTGATTTCACCACACCAAACCTTCCAAAACTTATATCTAAGTTATCTAAAGGTTATTTAAGGTATTTTAAGCCTATTTCACTATTCCGGAGTGTTCGTTGCATTAAACTGGTTATATTTACGCATCAGTGCGCGTATAACCTTCCAGAAAGCGATTTAGAGCTTGAAATCGAACAAGAATTGATATGTGTAAACGATACACATATTTTTACAAATCCCCAGTATGAAATACAATATTTCATTGGTTTGGCATTTGATTGATGGTTGGAGCGACACAGGTGTCACACCAACAGCTCCTTCAGTGTCGCTGAAAGTAGTAGGACGACAGTCCATAAAAGTCTTGTATGTGCATACAGGCGGCTGAGCGTGTTGACTTGTCGTGTGCGTTAGAGTAATCAAAATTAAGCACAAGTGTTGAGTTATGAGAGTAGGATCTAAAGATCCTAGAGTAAGTGGTGATGGCAGGTTACACCTCCTGCCTGGGCAGCTGCGAGTGCTGCAGTAACTTGTTCAGTGATCGAAGCCGCCAATTGGGCTTGAGTTAGGTTAACGCATCCACTCATGATCTTGACATCAAGGAGAACATGTGGGTGAGAGGTTCGCGAATAGTGCGAAGAGAGTGAGCACACAAGTATTCTCAAGCAATAACATATAGTAGGTTCTGTAATCTGAGCATACCACGAGCAAAGTTCTATGTAATTCTAGCAAGTAGGTAAAGTAATCATGAATAGTAGTACCTATGATGTTGAGCCTTGCACGTGGAGCGAAGCATCGTTGTGGATCGTTGAGAGCACTGTTCTGGTTATAGTCTGGTTTTAACAAAATCGTTTTCCCCTTATTAAAACCGAGTTCTCTATAACCAATGGCTCTGATACCAATCTGTCACACCCCCAAAATCCACACGCGGAGTACCACCGCTTGGAGGCGTGACATGACCAGGATCAAGCCACCAATCATATCAAACATAATAAGTATTAAATGTAATTTAAACCATACGATATGAAAGGTGTTCAAACAAAACATGTTAAGTGTATAGCGGAAGCATAAAATGTAAACCCAACATAAGTAGTAAGTTCAAATGTTTAAATGTTTTATCATAAGTTCCACATTCCGTGCCCACAACGACCGCATCTCCCGTGCAAGCTCCAAGAGTACCTATGGTCCTGCAAGGCATGTAACAGAGAGTCAACAACTAGTTGAGCGAGTTCACAGTTGGTTATTCAGTTATAGTGTTCGTATTGTAATTCGTAAGCTCGTTTAGTAATCGTGTAATGTATGTAATGGTATCGCGGCCCTCCAGGCATGTTTGCGAAGTTTAGTGGGGGTTTCCCATGTTTTCTAGACTAGGTATATTTGTATCGCGGCCACCCGGCATGTTTGCGAAGATTAAAGTATAGTTCGCGGCCATTCTAGGCATGTTTGCGAAGGTTGTTCTAGTATCGCGGCCAATCCCGGCGTGTTTGCGAAGAGAGAGTATATGTATCACTAGTCTAGCAGTATCTACCAATAACCTTCCCCTCCCGAGGAATAATTCCATTAATCATGTAAGTATAAGAATCATTCAACCCATTCCCAACCCCGGGAATCCCATGCCTTGGTAAGAGTGTGAACTCACCTTGGGTTTGCTCGGTATGCTAAGTATGTGCTCAAAGTAAATCAATCACGTCCTAAAGTACGCACGTATACATAATCAGTTTGTATTCACAAAGTTCACGTATAAGCATGTAGTACGTATTCACAATCATACAAGTCATGTTTATTATTTAACAGCAGTTAGCTAACTGGGTTAAGTCTTAACAGAATCAGATTACTAAACAGTTTACCCAGTCGGCGAAACACAGTTTGGCGAAACACATATTGACGAAACATATTATGTTTCGTCGTTCAGGGTCTCGGCGAAACACTTGTGTTTCGCCATGTTTGTTTCGTCAAGTTTGGTCTCGGCGAAACACATCTGTTTCGCCGTCACCTGTGTTTCGTCTAAGATGTCTGTTTCGTGGAATATCAGTTACGTGGATATCAGTTACATCAGTAAACCCTAACAGTCGTAAAACAGCAAATCCTCAAACATACCGTAATCATTCAGCACAGAATCATCGTAACATCATCATAGCATAATCATCGGATCACTTTAACGTCTAGCATGAACCCTAGCTTACGTATACAACATATCGATTAACATACACATCACATCATCGAGCCCTATCAAGATGCTAACGTGCATTCAGATCCAGATCACATTAACAACACCCAAAACCGAGTATTTAATCGTATTAAGTTTCGTATAGAATTGTATATATCCGACAACATCATGCATATCGAAATCTATATCATCATCATACTCTTATAATCACAATAGTAACACGCCTCAAACATATACACAAACATGAATCGAGCTATTACAGATGAAACCGATTAACGAACACACACTAACCGGAATAAGAGAAATACGAATCGATCGCTAAAGATATCTTCGGGAACCTCCAACTGCCGTCACACAGGAGAGAAAGGGCTCTAGGGTTTCGGTTGTTTTGATAGCAGATGTAAAACTGATGTTGTTTCACATTTTAAAACTCGAAATAACATGTTGGGCCCGAACTGGGCTTCGGTGAAACTGGGCTCGGCGAAACACCCTGTTTCGTCGAGATAGTTGATGGCAAAACAAATCTGTTTCGTCGAGATTGGTTATGGCGAAACACACTTGTGTTTCGTCGGGTTCTTTCCTATGTTAAGCAGTTTATGTCTCTCGACATGTTATACAATCAAACACATAATCATGTAAACACAATACGTTTTATTATAACACGAAGTGTACAGTTACAAATCAGACAAGTCAAACAACTAAACAGTCAAAGTCAACGTGCATTTAATGCGAAAGTGAAAGTCGGAAACTCGAGTTGTCACAAATACACCCTTCTTGAGTAATCGGTTCATAAGTGCTTCATGATTATGTGTTTTTATTCGGTCAATGAGGATTATATGATGATGTATTGATTTTGTTAGGAGGAATAATGTATGCTTGACTATGAATGAGTGTAATCGGTTTTATGTAGGCTCAATTTCGAATGGTTTGGTTATGTTTAGGAGGATTGTGTTCAATGAAATCGGATTAACACATGTTGATGATAAATCCTATATAAGTATGCTATTGCATTGATCAAACATGATAGATGTATGAACCGATGATGCTACTAACTTGAGTTCATGCCATAATAGACTTTTCTTGATGAAGCATGTTGATTTTTAATATGATGAACTACTTGAACATTTGAAGAACATGATGAATATGACATGAATGTGGCTTGAATATTTGAAAACTTGTTGTTTGATCTGTTTTTGGTTAGTAGTAGACAAGGGAACATGTTTGTGAAATATCATTGGTTAGTACATTATCTCATGAACATGAAATTCTATTGGTTTAGTACGTATGTCAGGAAATCAGCAGATGTCCAGCCGAGACCTTCGGTCTCGACTCGAGGCCACCATATGTCAACTCGAGATCCCCGGTTTCGACACAAGTTGCGAGTCGAGAACCTATAGTCTCGACTCGAGACCATACTTCATCAACACACGCACATCATGACTAGAGACTATGGTTGCGAGTCCGGTTGCGACTCGAGACCAACATATGCATAACCCGAGACCTCATCAGTTGCGAATCGAGACTTGTAAGCTATAACTCGAGACCGCACAGTCTCGACTCGAGACCACTTGATCATGTATGGACTTGCACAGCTACGGGCCTGAGTATTTGGGCCTAATGCATGGACCTTATACGTTACTGATTGAACATGAATGTTGTTGAACTGCCATGAATGATATATGCATGCAATGTGTTAGCATACGTGTAGAGCATAGGTGCACAACCTAAATACGAACCTAACTTGTATGGTACAACTATGTTAGGGCGTGATTGACCACTAGCATCTAGACTTGACTTTCTGTGTATCTGCCGAGCAAACTAAGGTGAGTTCACACCCTCTACAAAGCATGGGATTCCCTGGGTTGGGAATGGGGTTAAGGAACGTAGGTTCCTCGTCCTCCTTGGGTAGGACAGCATTGGTTCAGGAATGTAATTCCTCGTCCTCACGGACAGATAACTCGTACTAGACCAAAACTCTATCACGAAGTCCCTCCTTTTTATATCGACTTAATCGCCGGGCCAATGGCGAGCGGGTCATTAGTTAGATAGCGCTATTTAGGTCTGACAAACCTCACACCGTGCCGCAGAGGACGGGCATGAACTAATGGATCTGGGGCACGTCAATGATGATAGACATTGACAGTTTCAGGGCACATAAACATGACTACAGTCAGCAGTCGATATGGTAACGAGTCTAGTGTATACATGGGGTAACCCCCACGGCCGAAATGCCAGATAACTAACACGGGGTAGCCCCCACGGCTGGATTGCCAGAGTAACCGGGAAATAACAAGTCACGTTTTTAACTATGGGGTAACCCCCACGGCAGGATGCCAGATAAAGGAAATTGTTTTCGAAACGACTTAAAACAAACACCCAACCGTGAACTCACTCAACTTGTTGTTGACTCGTTACTACATGCTTTGCAGGTCAATAGGTACTTAGCAGGAGCTTGCATGGAAGAGAGTCGTTGTGGGACATGGACGGCTGTGTGCCATGTTAAACTTTGAAACAATTAAACTTATGTTTTGGTTTTAAGACTTATGCTTCCGCTTGCAACTTAAACTATGTTTTGTTTGAACACCAATTGTATTGGTTGGATTTTATAACTACTTATATGCTTGTTCAATATGATTGGTGGCTGGATCCTGGTCAGTCACTCCTCCAAGCGGTAGTACTCCGCAGGTGGATTTTGGGGGTGTGACAGAAGCATACTGTTCAGAGCGTAGTCGATAAACATAGAAGTCGCATATTTCACAATACACTCCTTCGGATAGTTTATGATGTTGATAACGACATGTGTCTTCTCGATCCATCGAATAATCCCCGTTGGCCCTTCCGTACCATTGAACTCTATGGATTTGCCTTCCATAAATTGTTTATACGTGTATCTCTGCACCACATTGTTTTGATTAATCGGAGCCACAATCGGATTAAGCTGAGGGTTTTGTGCATTTGCGTTAATGCCCACAGTTACTTGAGCCACTATCGTTGGAATAACAGTTTGTAGTTGTTGGGTTATTAGTTATGCGATGTCTGCCTCTGTGAGGTTATTTGCTTGTTTTGGGGCCATTCTATAACATAAAAATGCGTATATATTGGTATGTATATCAATTATCAAATTGTATTGCATCACAACTATTAACAATTCCATAAACACTCAAACACGTATAAACAACAATCACTATTATACATATAAGTACATGTTTGCATCAAAGTTCAAATCTACTTTTTGTGTTAGTACTCGTGTTCGCTTCTTGTCCTCTCTCAATAGTGTTCTCATAATGCCCAAGTACAAGCAGATAAGTTATTATGATTATAGTCTAGGCTCTCTAGGAATACCTAATTTGCTATAACCGATGGCTCTGATACCATCTTCTGTCACACCCCGTCTCGTAGCGGAAGCGCACGTGAGGTGCAACAGATACATGGTACAAACGTGCTATTTAAAAGGATATTGTAATACACAACACAAGCATCGGTTACAACATTTGATTACACACTAAGTTTTAATGCACATGCACTATTGTTCCAAAAGTGGTTTGTCCATGCTAAGCATTATAACAACCCACCTATAAACACTTTATATAACCCTAAACGTCCCTATTATACCTCGTATACGCGTTAAAAGTCCTAAATAACTTTATATTTATAAAAATCAAATTAAAACAAATCTACAAGTCGCTCGTGGGCCGCGACCCGGTCTTCACAAGCTGTCGCGAGGCGCGACTCAGTGACACCAGGGGGCACCATGTTGCGCCACGTGTCCTGTTACACGATGAAGCTAGGCCAATGACTGGCCAAGGCGAGTGCCTAGCCAGTCTACCTCGCGGGTCGCGAAGGCCAGTCGTATAACTCTTGCGAGGTACGAGAGACCCCTCGACCAGCCTATATAAGGGGCTTCAAGCCTCAGTTCACAATCGTTCAAAAACTGAATTCTCTCTCTCAATTCTCTAGGCAATTATAATACTCGGGTATAATAGCCCTATAAAGCGAAGCTCTGCCTCGTTGTAAGTATTATAACCCTATTGGTTACCCTACACGATCGATCTAGGGCTCCGTAACGCATGTCAAGGCTCTGTCTGACTCAGTAGTTGGAGTTCTGTCTCGTGTTACACCCGATTTGTCAGACCCCGAACGCATAAACAACAAATCGCGGCGGAAACATCGGGGAGTTGTGACACCTGGGTCACTGCGACCATCAAACAAATACCAAACCAATGAAATATTGTATTTCATACTTGGGATTTGTACAAATATGTGTATCATTTGCACAAATCAATTCTTGTTCGATTTCAGGCTCTAAATCGCTTTCTGGAAGGTTATACGCGCACTGATGCGTAAATATAACCAGTTTAATGCAACGAACACTCTGGAAAAGTGAAATAGGCTTAACATACCTTAAATAACCTTTACATAACTTAGAAATAAGTTTTGGAACAAGTTTAATCGCTTACTCTATAAAAATAAACTCGCCAAGATATTACTGAAATAAATTTCAGTTTCCAGGACTGGCTGCGTTGTCTGCGTTTTGCAGTAGAAGCATTGTGTTGCGCAGAAACACACGGTACGCGCTTAAACTTTGAAAAATAACGTTTTTAGGCGTTTTAATTTATTTCTCAACACGGACCTGATTAAAATAAGATTTTAATCAGAAAAGAATATTTGTGGGATTTAAATATTATCCGGTCGGTCACCAACATTCGTTTGGTCGTACGATCGCGATGTTCGGTTAATTACGACTGAATGCGCATAAGCGCGAAAAAACGATCCAAATTGCGCGACAAATGGATTTTTCTTATGCCAAACACTAAAATAAAATATTTTAGTGCTTACATAAATTTTTGGATGTCCGGATGTTTTCAAAACGTATGTTATGCGCGAAAGTGCAAACTTGTGTACTTTTTGACACTTTTAGTCCCTGAATGAGCCAAAAGTTTATTTTAGCACACCAAACCCCTCAAAGCCTATTTCTAAGCTATGTAAAGGATATTTATGGTATGTTTAACTTATGGTCATGTTCCGGAATGTCTGTTACAGTTCAAATTGGCATACTTTCGCAGTTTGTCAAATTTAGTCCCTGTAAGCGATTAAACTTGATTTCGGCATACCAAACCTTCCAATACTTATTTCTAAGTTATGTAAAGGTTATTTAAGGTATGTTAAGCCTATTTCACTATTCCAGAGTGTTCGTTGCATTAAACTGGTTATATTTACGCATCAGTGCGCGTATAACCTTCCAGAAAGCGATTTAGAGCCTGAAATCGAACAAGAATTGATATGTGCAAATGATACACATATTTGTACAAATCCCAAGTATGAAATACAATATTTCATTGGTTTGGTATTTGTTTGATGGTCGCAGTGACCCAGGTGTCACAGTCTCCCCTACTTTAGGAAATTTCGTCCCGAAATTTATTTAGAGGAAACTTGTGAGAGCTTGAAACATGAAGTTGAAAAGATCAAACAACACTGGTTAGAGTCCTGAACTTCTAGTAACTTTACAATAACATCATGCTTGCAATGTGAGAGGGACACTTATATACAAGTATATAAAGCGTCATTGGTGCGTCCACCGTACCTCTATTACATTGCTCACATTTCGTTATGGTCGTCACTATCGGTTCTTACACATAATAAGTCTTACTGTGGTTTCCGTGCACTGAACTTCGTAATTATGTATGCATCCATAATTACGTAATTCCTTGCATAGTCACGTAGTGCATCTTAAAATGTGTAGGGGAAGAAAACAAACGAACGAGCCTGTGATGATTGTGACTAGACCACCATAAGGTCCCTTTTATTAAATCAATAAATGATTTTAATAGACAACCAAGGAGTCTCTTTAGCTACATCAGCGCATGTCATTTTTAACCAGATTCTGATTCAATCCTTTTGACTAGACCACTAGGAGGGTCTCTTATGAATCATGGAGTGGTACTATATAATCCAAGGGTCTTAACTAACATGTAGAAGCCCAATAAGGATTTAAGGTAGTACCTTTTGAATATCCTACTACGAATCCCTCATATGAAGATATGAAAGATTCTGCGAGGATTTGGATAACTAATACCCAGAGTATACAAAAACACAAGATGCATAAACACATAGTCACATAACCACAAAGATTGTTTATCTAGATCTTTAATTTGTTAATTTGTTTTGCTAACAGAGCACATGTATTTAAAGCACACTAGGAATCCATCTCGTGGATTTCATTTGGTACTTTAAACATTATCAAGAATCTAACTATAAAGATAGAAAGATCTTTTAAAGAGAAAATTCGATTTCGATTATAAGGAACCGAAATGTTCGAATTAAGGTACACAAGGAATCCAATTAAGGACTCTGATTTGAATGATAATCATCCACAAGGGTCTAATTGTGAAGATAAAAAGATCCCATATGGATTTTAGAAGTTGAAGATGTTTTGAAACCTTGCACTGGATGTGTTTATGTCAAAACATGAAGTAAAAAATGCTTATGAAGTTGAGATGCTAGATATGTCAAGGCGACATATGAAGTAGAATTTGAAGGTTAAGTCAATGTATGAGAAAAATATTTTGAAAACTATGCATGGGGTTTCTTTAAAAAAATGTGTTTAATGTTTTTGAAACCTTATATATAATACTTTTGAAATCATAAAGTAGGTGTATTAGGTAAAAATGTTTTAAAATCATTAAATACATTTTTTAAAGAAACCCCATGCATAGTTTTCAAAATATTTTTCTCATACATTGACTTAACCTTCAAATTCTACTTCATATGTCGCCTTGACATATCTAGCATCTCAACTTCTTAAGCATTTTTTACTTCATGTTTTGACATAAACACATCCAGTGCAAGGTTTTAAAACATCTTCAACTTCTAAAATCCATATGGGATCTTTTTATCTTCACAATTAGACCCTTGTGGATGATTATCATTCAAATCAGAGTCCTTAATTGGATTCCTTGTGTACCTTAATTCGAACATTTCGGTTCCTTATAATCGAAATCGAATTTTCTCTTTAAAAGATCTTTCTATCTTTATAGTTAGATTCTTGATAATGTTTAAAGTACCAAATGAAATCCACGAGATGGATTCCTAGTGTGCTTTAAATACATGTGCTCTGTTAGCAAAACAAATTAACAAATTAAAGATCTAGATAAACAATCTTTGTGGTTATGTGACTATGTGTTTATGCATCTTGTGTTTTTGTATACTCTGGGTATTCGTTATCCAAATCCTCGCAGAATCTTTCATATCTTCATATGAGGGATTCGTAGTAGGATATTCAAAAGGTACTACCTTAAATCCTTATTGGGCTTCTACATGTTAGTTAAGACCCTTGGATTATATAGTACCACTCCATGATTCATAAGAGACCCTCCTAGTGGTCTAGTCAAAAGGATTGAATCAGAATCTGGTTAAAAATGACATGCGCTGATGTAGCTAAAGAGACTCCTTGGTTGTCTATTAAAATCATTTATTGATTTAATAAAAGGGACCCTATGGTGGTCTAGTCACAATCATCACAGGCTCGTTCGTTTGTTTTCTTCCCCTACACATTTTAAGATGCACTACGTGACTATGCAAGGAATTACGTAATTATGGATGCATATATAATTACGAAGTTCAGTGCACGGAAACCACAGTAAGACTTATTATGTGTAAGAACCGATAGTGACGACCATAACGAAATGTGAGCCATGTAATAGAGGTACGGTGGACGCACAATGACGCTTTATATACTTGTATATAAGTGTCCCTCTCACATTGCAAGCATGATGTTATTGTAAAGTTACTAGAAGTTCAGGACTCTAACCAGTGTTGTTTGATCTTTTCAACTTCATGTTTCAAGCTCTCACAAGTTTCCTCTAAATAAATTTCGGGACGAAATTTCCTGAAGTATGGGAGACTGTGACACCTGGGTCACTGCGACCATCAAACAAATACCAAACCAATGAAATATTGTATTTCATACTTGGGATTTGTACAAATATGTGTATCATTTGCACATATCAATTCTTGTTCGATTTCAGGCTCTAAATCGCTTTCTGGAAGGTTATACGCGCACTGATGCGTAAATATAACCAGTTTAATGCAACGAACACTCTGGAATAGTGAAATAGGCTTAACATACCTTAAATAACCTTTACATAACTTAGAAATAAGTTTTGGAAGGTTTGGTATGCCGAAATCAAGTTTAATCGCTTACAGGGACTAAATTTGACAAACTACGTGTAACATCTGTGCTTGTAATCTTTGTGAACAGTACCGTTATCAATAAAACAATGTTATTTGATCCCAATTTTTGTTTTGTTATGTTTTACATTTTTCATGTTTTGACTTTTGTTCGATTTCAAACTCTATATCGCTTTCTAGAGAGTTATACGCAAACTGGTTCGTAAACGCAGCCAGTTTAATGCGACAAATACTCCGGAACATCAACATATACTTAACATACCTTAAATAACCTTTACATAACTTAGAAATAAGTTTTGAAGGCTTTGGTATGGCAAAAACAAGTTAATTCGCTTACAGGGACTAAACCTGACAAACTGCGAAAGTATGCCAATTTGAACAGTAACGAACATTCCGGAACATGACCATAAGTTAAACACACCTTAAATATCCTTTATATAGCTTATAAATAGGCTTTGAGGGGTTCGGTGTGCTAAAATAAACTTTTGGGTCATTCAGGGACTAAAAGTGTCAAAAAGTGCACAAGTTTACACTTTCGCGCATAACTTACGTTCTAAATACATCCGGACATCCAAAAATTTATGTAAGCACTAAAATATTTTATTTTAGTGTTTGGCATAAGAAAAATCCATTCGTCACGCCATTTGGATCGTTTTTTCGCGCTTATGCGCATTCCGTCGTATTTAACCGAACAACGTAACCGTACGGCTAAACGAACCGACATCCGAGATATTTTTGAGCATATTTTGAGTTTCCTATACTTTAACTTCATTTTAGAGCCTTGAAATGAGGTTAACGGGGTTCAAACGCATCGAAAATAGCTTAAACGGGCTGCAGGGACCATTTCTGCCATTTTTGAAACTTTTCTGAATATGGTGCATGGTGGCGTAGCGCGAGCCCTAAGGCCTATGCAGTCGCGCTACGCGAGCGCCTTGTCTGGGCAGAAACATCATTTTTTCACTTTCAGGACCAAATTCAGTGTATTAACAGCTACAAACAGCCTTTCAAACACTCCAAAGGCCAAGGCCAAGTGTCAAACTCTTATGGTGGATGGCAAAATGAGTTACCACAACATTTCGACAAGTGTACGGGCTAGATTATTCCCTCTTCTCCAAGAAACGATCCTAACGGTGAACCGAAATCTATAAATACCCATCACATTTTCACTCATTCCTCACAAGAATCTGATCTAATGTGCTCTAAGTTGAAACCTTTGTTTCATACCTGAGCTATTTTGATCTAGATTAGCATTCGGGGACCCTTTGTAAGTGTTCCTTCGTTCTTTTATTGCTTTTCGAGTCCGAAAGTCAAACTTTGTTTGACTTTCTGCATTGACCAGTTTATGGTCAATGCGAAGTTCGTTTGAACTTCGCAACATGATTGTAATCACGATGGTTATAGTCCTTTGTGACTATGCCTACTGATTACCACGTTGTCTAGGGTCGTAAGGGTAAGCGATCTAATAAATCGCTTATACCTTCGAACCCGACCCATTTGGTCGATCATTAGGATCCGACCAAACACATTAGGTGACCATAGCATATAGGGAATAACCTTTCGAGGTTATACCTTATGGTCGCTTCGTTTAAGTAGTTGTATGATAGGTAGTTTATATGCCTTAGGTAAATTACCAAAATACCCCTTTGATGCCAAAATTCATTTTTAACATATGTAACATAACTTTTGACATCTAAGCTGATTTGACAACAATATTAGACATGTTAAGGTATATGTTACTTGTCATAGGACTAGTTAGGCGGTCCGAACGCGTTTCACGCGAACGACGCGTTAAAATAGCATAAGCTACCTAAACGGGTCGTAATGGGTCGTAAGCACTTAGGTTAGGTTTCATTTAGTATGTACGCTTTGTTAAACCATATGACACGAGTCTCCATACTCGTTTGGTTTACGAACCCTCATTCTATCTAAATCTTCCGATTTAGGTCCGGTTTATTAACATAGTTACCTATATTACGTGCCGTTTGATTCCGTGATCTCTAGCATTGCTTGGTGGTTATCTTAGGACTTCTGAGCAATCTCAAGTGAGTACATAGACCCCTCTTTTACTGTTTTCCAAACTGTTTTGGGGTGAAACACATGTGCCTACTTGTTACTTTCATGCTTTCCTGTTTTCACATCATATCCCTGCTATGTTCGTTAGTACATTATAGTACATGATTTAATTACATTTCATGCTATGTATGTCCATTGTGTGCATACTTAGTACATTGTTTTACATTACATTTCTGCTATGTATGTTGACTGATAGCATGCTAGCACATTGATTTACATGACTTTCTGCTTTGTATGTTAACTTAGCATACTTAGTACATTGTTTTCATATAACATGTTCACTTTTGCTATGACATTTGGTTTGCACAAACAAGACTATTATACGTTCATAAACATTAGCTACGCCGCTCGGTAGTAAGTACTGGTACCATAGGACTTGACAAATCCCATTCCTGACATCCCGGGTTTGTTTGGATGTAAGGAATGACTGAATCCGAAAACATTACTTTTGATAACCTTGACTGAAAGGGTTATCCGACTGTCTCAAGGCTTGAATGTATGCGTTAACTTACCACATAAATGTTTGTATCAATGTAACATGCATTACTTTGCAAAACATAACTTTTTGATATATTCAAAATACTTTGTTTTGTACATTTCTACATTTGGATTATGTGACAATACTTTACTTACAATACATAACATTTGATACACCTTACTTGACTACTTTTGGACTTATAAACATTTGACATGACTTATACAAGGACTTTTGACTATTGGTTTAAACATAGACTTTATACATTGGTGGTTTGTTTAAGTGACTTAAGTAACGAGATGTGAGTAATATGATACAAGCATGGTGGATACGTCGCTGGTACTTCCTATATATAAGTGTTTGTATTATATTACATATCATAGCGTTATTTAAATCATTCAATTTGGACTTATACATTTTACACAAGTAACACGATTTTCACAAGACTTTGGTTTACAAACAATTTACTTTATACAACTCATTTTACTTGGTTATACATTTAACCATACGTTATACTTTTATTTATACATATCATTTGATCTTATCGCTTTTTAAATGATTTACAAAACAAAACAATTTACAAGGTTCATGACTGACTTTTGCTAAACAACTTTTTCTTAAACTTAAGTCATGAATCCTATTCTCACAAAACCTATGTATCTCACAGGCATTTTTATGCTGGCGTACCTATTTTCACATGTGTTTTCAGGAGCTTTTGCGTAGGATGATGATCGTGACACTAGGGCGGACCTGTGTCTTAGAGACAAAAAAATGAAGATAGACTTAGTTTAATTATGTTCTAAACTCTTTGATTCCTGTTTAACATAATGTAACTCTTATGTTTGTAAATAAAATACAACTTTGTATGCCATGGTTATGAAACAATTAATTCTGTTACAACACTCCCCGACGTTTTCCGCCACGTTTTGTATGTTATACGTGGTCGGGGTGTGACAGAAGAGTTGGTATCAGAGCCAATGGTTATAGGGAATTAGGTTATTAGTAATGCTTTGACCTAGACTATAACCTTTCTAGGACCCCAACACAAGTTATCTTGTGTTTAGATTTTAAAACATGCACTTCACCTATCCTTAGGTGATACCACAACGGGAACATTAAGTTCGAATCTGCTTTGAAAATCAATCATCTGTTTTTGGATGATTGATTACTAGGTTTTGAACCCTCTGTTGTAAGGTTTTGAACCCTTCCAGTTTGATTTTTTGGCCTTGTGCCTTTCAAATTTTCAAAATCTCGTCAAAGTTTTGGGTTCTAAATAGTGTGAACACGTGCAAACTGGAAGAGTGAATGCCTGTACCCTGGGTTTTCTGTCTAAGGCTAGAGTGTTCGTACAAATCCACATAATCGGACCAGTCACTCTTACCTGGGAACTCTTGGGGTGAGTGTTCACTTATAGTCGAGCATGTCTTCGCGATACATTATTTTTGACCCATTTACTTTGATTAGTCACTGTGTGTCGTTTGTCAGCTTGGTAATGCGGACGAATGACCACCATCTTTGCTTTTGTTGATTTTGTTTCATCTCATTCTCTTCATCCAATCATCTCACTCGTTTCCTTTCATGTTTCCTCTTTTAGAATGCCTCCTCGACGCGAAAACCAGATAGCGACTGCCGAACTGGCAGAAATCATTGCGCAGCAGATGGCTGCTCAATTCCCAAATCTCTTTGCTCAATGGCACCAAGCCAACAACAACAACAATGCTCCATGCAAATACAAGGATTTTAACTCGGCTAAACCACTCAAGTTTAGTGGTTCTGAGGGAGCGACTGGGCTTCTTCAATGGTTCGAGAGCATTGAGAATACTTTTCGCCACGTGCAGTGTCCTGACAATCGCAAGGTCGAGTTTTCTTCGAGTGTGTTTCAGAAGAGGGCTCTCACATGGTGGAATGGGGTAATGAGAGACCGTGGTGCAGAAGTTGCTCTAGCACAAACTTGGGCTGAACTTAGGGCCCTTATGATGAGGGAGTTCTGTCCTCGTCATGAACAACGAGCGTTGGAGAAAGAGTTTGAGGACTTGAAACAAGACAGTGGCGAGCACAGGGCATATACTGATAGATTTGAGGAGTTGAGTCTGCTTTGCCCAACAATGGTTATCCCACTCGACAAGGCTATCGAAAGGTACATCGACGGCCTACCTAACTCAGTGCAAGACATCATTACTGGTAGTAACCCTGCCACACTCCGTCAGGCGATCGAGTTAGCAGCGACATTGACTGAGTCGCAGGTTCGAAAGGGAAAGCTGCATAAAAAGGGTGACAAGGGAAAGAAGCAGGCATCTGACAAGGAAGATAGCAAGAAAGGTCAAAACAAGAAGGGGAAGAATTCTGGAGGGTCTAGGAAGCGGAAGGCTTCCCAAAACTATGCCGTTACTGCACAGGCCCAAGCTGTACCAAATCAGCCTGCGCAGCCACTAGCCAAGAAGCCTTATCTTGGCAATGCACCTTTGTGCAACAGGTGTAACGGACATCATCCACCACACCTCCAGTGTCGTCAGTGCACCAACTGTGGAAGATCTGGTCATCTTGCCGCCACTTGTCGCATTCCTGTTAACCAGAACCAGGCAATTCAGAACCAAGCCCAACAAGTTGCTCAGCCTCTTGCTCAGCAACAAGGTCAAGCTGCACGACCTCATTTTCCTCCCGGTTCGTGCTACAATTGTGGGGATCTGGCCCACTACAGGAACCGGTGCCCAAGACTAGCCAACCAGAATCAGAATCCAAATCCGAATCAGGCTCAGGCTCGAGGTCGAGTCTTCAACATGAACGCTCAAGAGGCACAAGCAGACAATGAAGTGGTGAACGGTACGTTCTTTATTAATAATCAGCCTGCATCTGTTCTCTTTGATTCGGGTGCCGATAAGAGTTTTGTGTCATTGTCTTTTGAGCCAATGCTTCGCGTGTCTAGAACGAAACTAGGTAAACCTTTGACAGTAGAAGTTGCTAGTGGTGAACCCATTGTTCTTGATTCTGTTCTTCGCAACTGCCAGTTAAACCTTAACGACCATTTTTTTCCTATTGACCTCACGCCTATGCAACTTGGAAGCTTCGACGTTATAGTAGGTATGGATTGGTTATCTAAGCATCGCGCATAGATAGTTTGTTCTGAGAAGATTGTTCGTGTGCCGCTTTCGACAGGCGAGATCCTACAGGTTCAAGGTGAGAAACCGTCTGGTGGTCTTAAGCTCATGTCTTGTTTTAAAGCTCGGAAGTATCTCCGAAAGAACTATGTGGCCTTCTTAGCACATGTTACAGCAGATAAAGGCAAGGGTAAGTCCATTTCAGATATTCCTGTCGTTCGGGATTATTCTAAAGTATTCCCTGAAGATTTACCTGGTCTACCTCCCGCACGCCAAGTCGAGTTTCGCATTGATCTCATACCTGGTGCATATCCCATTGCCAGAGCTCCATATCGTCTTGCACCGTCTGAAATGCAAGAGTTGTCTAAGCGGCTTCAGGAGCTCTCTGACAAAGGTTTTATACGTCCTAGCTTTTCACCCTGGGGTGCTCCCGTTCTTTTTGTCAAGAAGAAGGATGGATCCTTTAGGATGTGTATCGATTATCGTGAGCTTAACAAGCTTACCATCAAGAATCGATATCCCCTACCTCGCATAGATGATCTCTTTGATCAGTTACAGGGCGCTTCTTATTTTTCGAAGATTGATCTACGTTCTGGGTATCATCAACTTCGGGTGCATGAAGAAGATATTCCCAAGACAGCGTTCCGCACTCGTTATGGGCATTATGAGTTCACAGTCATGCCATTCGGTTTGACTAATGCTCCTGCTGTTTTCATGGACTTGATGAATAGGGTCTGCAAGCCTTATTTGGATCAGTTCGTCATTGTTTTTATTGACGACATTTTGATTTACTCTAAGATGCGAGCTGATCACGAGCAACATCTTCGTCTTACTCTGGAACTCCTAAAGAAAGAGCAACGTTTCGCCAAATTCTCCAAGTGTGAATTCTGGCTTAAAGAAGTTCAATTCTTAGGACATATTATCAACGAACAAGGTATTCATGTGGATCCCTCCAAGATCAGTGCGATTAAGGATTGGGATACGCCTACTACTCCTACTGAGGTTCGTTCTTTTCTTGGTCTAGCGGGTTATTATCGCCGCTTCATTGAGAACTTCTCGAAGATTGCAGTTCCTCTAACTGCTCTAACTCAGAAGAACAAGCCCTTTGAGTGGGGATTCAAACAAGAGGAAGCTTTTCAAAACTTGAAGCAGAAGCTTTGCGACGCGCCTGTTCTGACTTTGCCTGAGGGCAATGATGATTTCGTCGTTTATTGCGATGCATCGAAACTGGGTCTTGGCTGTGTCCTGATGCAAAGGAACAAAGTCATAGCATATGCATCGAGGTAGTTGAAGATACATGAGAAGAACTACACCACTCATGATCTTGAGTTGGGTGCAATTGTTTTCGCTCTGAAGATCTGGAGACACTATTTGTACGGTACAAAATGTGTGGTTTTCACAGACCACAAAAGTCTTCAGCATATCTTCAATCAGAAAGAACTCAACATGAGGCAACGACGTTGGGTTGAGCTTTTAAACGACTATGACTGCGAAATTCGCTACCATCCTGGTAAGGCGAATGTCGTAGCTGATGCATTGAGTCGTAAGGAACGTACTAAGCTTCATTGTGTACGTGTTCAATTTGTTATTCAAGCTCGATCTGATATCCAAGCACGCATTTCTCAGGCTCAACAAGCTTGTGTTTCACAAGGTTTGATGGATAAGGAATTTCCCTATCACATAACACCTGATCTGGAACTGAAGGACAATGGATCATATTACTTCATGGACCGTTTGTGGGTCCCAAGCCAAGATAACCTTCGCACCTTGCTTATGGATGAAGCCCATAAGTCTCGTTATTCTGTTCATCCTGGCTCAGATAAAATGTATAAGGATCTTCGTATTCAGTATTGGTGGCCTGGTATGAAGAAAGACATTGCCTTATACGTATCAAAATGCCTTACTTGTCTTAAGGTTAAGGCTGAACATCAGCGTCCTTCTGGTTTATTGGGGTAACCAGAGATCCCAGTTTGGAAATGGGAAAACATTACTATGGATCTTGTTACCAAACTTCCACGCACAAAGAAAGGTCATTGTCACACCCCGACCACGTAGAACATACAAAACGTGGCGGAAACGTCGGGGAGTGTTGTAACAGAATTAATCGTTTCAAATCCATGGCAATTGAAGTTTCGTTTTATTGATAAAAGTGTTACAATGTCTTAACAAACAAAGGAATACAACATAATTAACTAGTCTTGCATCTTTTATTGTCACTAAAGTCCAAGTCTGCCTATGTGTATCTTGATCATCTTATGCAACAGTTCCTGAAAAACACATGTGAAAATAGGTACGTCAGCATAAAGATGCCGGTGAGATACATAGGTTTTGTGAAAATAGGTTTCATGACTTTTGTTTGAGAAAATGTTTAGTCATGAACCTTGTTATTTGCTTTGTTTTGTAAATCATTTGAAAATCGATAAGATCAGATGATATGTATAAATAATGTATAATGTATGGTTAAATGAATAACCATGTAAAATGAGTTTGTATTAGATAAGTTGTTTGTAAATCAATGTCTTGTGAAAAATATGTTATTTGTATAAAATGTTCTATGTCTCAACCTGAAATGATTCAAATAACGCTACAATATGTAATACAATACAAACACTTATATATAGGAAGTACCAGCGGCGTATCCACCATGCTTGTATCATATTACACACGCCTCGTTACTTAATCACTTACTCAAACCAAACCAACAATGTACAATGTCTATGTTTAAACCAATTGCCAAAATGTAAGCATGTAATGAATAATAAGTGTACTAAGTATGCTACAACATACATACATAGCATGTAAACTGAAATATCTGTACTAAGTATGCAACAACAGACATACATAGCATGTGAACTGAAATATCTGTACTAAGTATGCAACAACAGACATACATAGCATGTGAACTGAAATATCTGTACTAAGTATGCAACAACAGACATACATAGCATGTGAACTGAGATAATGTGTCCATATGCTGAGTAAACATATGCAACAAAAATGTAATGTAAAACGATGTACTAAGTATGCTAAGTTAACATACAAAGCAGAAAAGTCATGTAAATCAATGTACTAATAGTGTACTAATGAACATAACCAGTATATGATATGAAAACAGGAAAGCACGAAAGTAACAAGTAGGCACATGTGTTCCACCCCAAAACAGTTTGGAAAACAGTAAAAGAGGGGTCTATGTACTCACTTGAGATTGCTCAGAAGTCCTAGGATAACCACCAAGCAAGGCTAGAGATCACGGAATCAAACGGCACCTACTATAGGTAACTACATTAATTAACCGGACCTAAATCGGAAGATTGGGTAGCATTAGGGTTTGTAAACCAAATGAGTGTAGGAACTCATATGATATGGTTTAACAAAGCCTACATACTAAATGAAACTTAACCTAAGTGTCTACGACCCATTACGACCCGTTTAGGAAGCTTATGCTACTTTAACGTGTCGTTCGCGTGAAACGCGTTCGGACCGCCTAACTAGCCCTTATGACAAGTGTTATATGCCTAAACATGTTACATAATCAGTTATGTGACAAAGGTTTAGGTTACATATGCTTAATTACCAATTATACATGAAAAGGGTATTCTGGTAATTTACCTAAGGCATATAAACTACCTATCATACAACTACTTAAACGATGTGACCATAGGGTATAACCTCGGAAGGTTATTCCCTACCTACTATGGTCACCTAATGTATTTGGTCGGATCCTAATGATCGACCAAATGGGTCGAGTTCGAAGGTATAGGCGATTTATTAGATCGCCTACCCTACGACTCTAGACAACGTGGTAATCAGTGGGCATAGTCCCAAGGGACTATGACCAACGTGATTACACTCACGTTGCGAAGTTCAACCGAACTTCGCATTGACCATTACTGGTCAACGCTGAAAGTCAAACAAAGTTTGACTTTCTGACTCGAAAAGCAGTAAAATAAGGAAAAGAACGAAAGAATACTTACCCAGGGTCCCCGAATGCTAATCCCGACTTCAAGAACTCAGGTATGAAACAATGGTTTCAACTTAGAGCTCTCAAAATCAGAATTCTTGTAAGAAATAGCAATGGGGGTAATGGGGTATATATAGTTTTCGGGTAACCGTTAAGATCATTTCTTGGAAAAGGGGAAACGATCAAGGCCGTACATGTGTTGGAAGGTTATGGTGACTAAAATTCCATCCATATCACATGACTAGACAAATTAGAATGTGTGGTGGAGGATAGAACAGCTGCAACCTGCTGTTTAATACACTTAATCTGGTCAGAAGGTGGGAAGCGGCCCGCTTTAGGATCAGCCAAACACAATGCGGGCCGCCTGAGGCTTCTGATCTGCATATATGTTTCAGAAATGACAGTTTCAGCCCCTGCACGTGTTTAAGGCCATTCCCGACACTTCTAAGGCCCGTAAAGCCAACTTTAAGGCCCTAAAATGTTGCCTAAACATTGTGGACATGAAACATGTTCAAAAATATGCCGGGTGATGGTTCGTTTGGTCGTACGAACGCGATGTTCGCTTAATTACGACGGAATGTGCATAAGCGCGAAAAACGATCCAAATGACGTAACGAATGGATTTTTCTTATGGCGAACACTAAAATATAATGTAGTCATGCTTACATAAACTTTTAGGTGTCCGGATATATTCAGAACGTAAGTTATGCGCGAAAATGCAAACTTGTGCACTTTTTGACACTTTTAGTCCCTGAATGACCCAAAAGTTTATTTTAGCACACCGAACCCCTCAAAGCCTATTTCTAAGCTATATAAAGGATATTTAAGGTGTGTTTAACTTATGGTCATGTTCCGGAATGTCTGTTACAGTTCAAATTGGCATACTTTCGCAGTTTGACAACTTTAGTCCCTGTAAGCGATTAAACTTTGATTTCACCACACCAAACCTTCCAAAACTTATATCTAAGTTATGTATAGGTTATTTAAGGTATGTTAAGCCTATTTCACTATTCCGGAGTGTTCGTTGGATTAAACTGGTTATATCTACACATCAGAGCGCGTATAACCCTCCAGAAAGCGATTTAAAGCTTGAAATCGAACAAGAATTGATATGTGTAAACGATACACATATTTTTACAAATCCCAAGTATGAAATACTATATTTCATTGGTTTGGCATTTGTCTGATGGTTGGAGTGACACGGGTGTTACAGTCATGATGCCATCTGGGTAGTTGTTGATCGTCTTACTAAGTCAGCGCATTTCTTGCCAATCCGTGAGGATTTTCCTGCTGACAAACTTGCAAAAATCTATGTGGATGAAATTATAGCTCGACATGGTGTTCCTTTGAACATCATTTCTGACAGAGATGCTCGTTTCACTTCTCATTTTTGGAGAACCATACAATCTGCTATGGGGACCCAACTTAACCTGAGCACAGCTTATCATCCGCAACCGGATGGTCAATCTGAAAGAACAATCCAGACTCTGGAGGATATGCTTAGAGCTTGTTTGATCGATTTTGGTGGTAGTTGGGATTCACATCTTCCGTTAATTGAATTCTCCTATAACAACAATTATCACACCAGCATCAAAATGGCTCCTTTCGAGGCTCTCTATGGTCGAAAATGTCGTTCACCAGTCTGCTGGAATGAGATCGGTGAGGCTCAGCTTACTGGACCTGCCCTCATTTTAGAGACAACTGATAAGGTCAAGAAAGTTCGTGATAACCTTCAGACAGCTAGAAGCCGTCAAAAGAGTTACGCGAACCCAAAACGCAAGCCCTTGGAATTTCAAGTCGGTGATCGAGTATTACTTAAGGTCTCACCTTGGAAAGGTGTGATCAGATTTGGAAAGAAAGGAAAACTTGCACCTAGATACGTTGGACCATTCAAGATCGTCGAAAGAATCGGAAAGGTAGCCTACAGACTTGAGTTACCTCCTGAACTTGGAAATGTTCATCCAACTTTTCACGTGTCCAATCTCAAAAGGTGTTTAGCTGATGAGAACCTCCACATACCGCTTGACGAAATTCGTGTTGACAAAACACTGAAATTTGTTGAGAAGCCAGTGGAAATCATGGAACGTGAAGTTAAGTGGCTTAAACGCAAGCGCATTCCTTTGGTCAAAGTTTGCTGGGAAGCTAAACGTGGACCCGAGTTTACTTGGGAATGCGAAGATCAAATGAAGGCGAAATATCCGCATCTTTTTCCACGAGTTTCCTCTAAATAAATTTCGGGACGAAATTTCCACAAGTAGGGGAGACTGTAACATCTGTGCTTGTAATCTTTGTGAACAGTACTGTTATCAATAAAACAATGTTATTTGATCCCAATGTTTGTTTTGTTATGTTTTACATTTTTCATGTTTTGACTTTTGTTCGATTTCAAACTCTATATCGCTTTCTGGAGAGTTATACGCAAACTGGTGCGTAAACGTAACCAGTTTAATGCGACAAATACTCCGGAACATCAACATATAGTTAACATACCTTAAATAACCTTTACATAACTTAGAAATAAGTTTTGAAGGCTTTGGTATGGCAAAAACAAGTTAATTCGCTTACAGGGACTAAACCTGACAAACTGCGAAAGTATGCCAATTTGAACAGTAACGAACATTCTGGAACATGACCATAAGTTAAACACACCTTAAACATCCTTTATATAGCTTAGAAATAGGCTTTGAGGGGTTCGGTGTGCTAAAATAAACTTTTGGGTCATTCAGGGACTAAAAGTGTCAAAAAGTGCATAAGTTTACACTTTCGCGCATAACTTACGTTCTGAATACATCCGGACATCCAAAAATTTATGTAAGCACTAAAATATTTTATTTTAGTGTTTGGCATAAGAAAAATCCATTCGTCACGCCATTTGGATCGTTTTTCGCGCTTATGCGCATTCCGTCGTAATTAACCGAACAACGTAACCGTACGGCTAAACGAACCGACATCCAAGATATTTTTGAGCATATTTTGAGTTTCCTATACTTTAACTTCATTTTAGAGCCTTGAAATGAGGTTAACGGGGTTCAAACGCATCGAAAATAGCTTAAACGGGCTGCAGGGACCATTTCTGCCATTTTTGAAACTTTTCTGAATCTGGTGCATGGTGGCGTAGCGCGAGCCCTAAGGCCTATGCAGTCGCGCTACGCGAGCGCCTTGTCTGGGCAGAAACATCATTTTTGCACTTTCAGGACCAAATTCAGTGTATTAACAGCTACAAACAGCCTTTCAAACACTCCAAAGGCCAAGGCCAAGTGTCAAACTCTTATGGTGGATGGCAAAATGAGTTACCACAACATTTCGACAAGTGTACGGGCTAGATCATTCCCTCTTCTCCAAGAAACGATCCTAACGGTGAACCGAAATCTATAAATACCCATCACATTTTCACTCATTCCTCACAAGAATCTGATCTAATGTGCTCTAAGTTGAAACCTTTGTTTCATACCTGAGCTATTTTGATCTAGATTAGCATTCGGGGACCCTTTGTAAGTGTTCCTTCGTTCTTTTATTGCTTTTCGAGTCCGAAAGTCAAACTTTGTTTGACTTTCTGCATTGACCAGTTTATGGTCAATGCGAAGTTCGTTTGAACTTCGCAACGTGATTGTAATCACGATGGTTATAGTCCTTTGTGACTATGCCTACTGATTACCACGTTGTCTAGGGTCGTAAGGGTAAGCGATCTAATAAATCGCTTATACCTTCGAACCCGACCCATTTGGTCGATCATTAGGATCCGACCAAACACATTAGGTGACCATAGCATATAGGGAATAACCTTCCGAGGTTATACCTTATGGTCGCTTCGTTTAAGTAGTTGTATGATAGGTAGTTTATATGCCTTAGGTAAATTACCAAAATACCCCTTTGATGCCAAAATTCATTTTTAACATATGTAACATAACTTTTGACATCTAAACTGATTTAACAACAATATTAGACATGTTAAGGCATATGTTACTTGTCATAGGACTAGTTAGGCGGTCCGAACGCGTTTCACGCGAACGACGCGTTAAAATAGCATAAGCTACCTAAACGGGTCGTAATGGGTCGTGAGCACTTAGGTTAGGTTTCATTTAGTATGTAGGCTTTGTTAAACCATATGACACGAGTCTCCATACTCATTTGGTTTACGAACCCCCATTCTATCTAAATCATCCGATTTAGGTCCGGTTTATTAACATAGTTACCTATATTAGGTTCCGTTTGATTCCGTGATCTCTAGCATTGCTTGGTGGTTATCTTAGGACTTCTGAGCAATCTCAAGTGAGTACATAGACCCCTCTTTTACTGTTTTCCAAACTGTTTTGGGGTGAAACACATGTGCCTACTTGTTACTTTCATGCTTTCCTGTTTTCACATCATATCCCTGCTATGTTCGTTACTACATTATAGTACATGATTTAATTACATTTCATGCTATGTATGTCCATTGTGTGCATACTTAGTACATTGTTTTACATTACATTTCTGCTATGTATGTTGACTGATAGCATGCTAGCACATTGATTTACATGACTTTTTGCTTTGTATGTTAACTTAGCATACTTAGTACATTGTTTTCATATAACATGTTCACTTTTGCTATGACATTTGGTTTGCACAAACGAGACTATTATACGTTCATTAACATTAGCTACGCCGCTCGGTAGTAAGTACTGGTACCATAGGACTTGACAAATCCCATTCCTGACATCCTGGGTTTGTTTGGATGTAAGGAATGACTGAATCCAAAAACATTACTTTTGATAACCTTGACTGAAAGGGTTATCTGACTGTCTCAAGGCTTGAATGTATGCGTTAACTTACCACATAAATGTTTGTATAAATGTAACATGCATTACTTTGCAAAACATAACTTTTTGATATATTCAAAATACTTTGTTTTGTACATTTCTACATTTGGATTATGTGACAATACTTTACTTACAATACATAACATTTGATACACATTACTTGACTACTTTTGGACTTATAAACATTTGACATGACTTATACAAGGACTTTTGACTATTGGTTTAAACATAGACTTTATACATTGGTGGTTTGTTTAAGTGACTTAAGTAACGAGATGTGAGTAATATGTTACAAGCATGGTGGATACGTCGCTGGTACTTCCTATATATAAGTGTTTGTATTATATTACATATCATAGCGTTATTTAAATCATTCAATTTGGACTTATACATTTTACACAAGTAACACGATTTTCACAACACTTTGGTTTACAAACAATTTACTTTATACAACTCATTTTACTTGGTTATACATTTAACCATACGTTATACTTTTATTTATACATATAATTTGATCTTATCGCTTTTTAAATGATTTACAAAACAAAACAATTTACAAGGTTCATGACTGACTTTTGCTAAACAACTTTTTCTTAAACTTAAGTCATGAATCCTATTCTCACAAAACCTATGTATCTCACAGGCATTTTTATGCTGACATACCTATTTTCACATGTGTTTTCAGGAGCTTTTGCGTAGGATGATGATCGTGACACTAGGGCGGACCTGTGCCTTAGAGACAAAAAAATGAAGATAGACTTAGTTTAATTATGTTCTAAACTCTTTGATTCCTGTTTAAGACAATGTAACTCTTATTTTTATAAATAAAATACAACTTTGTATGCCATGGTTATGAAACAATTAATTCTGTTACAACACTCCCCGACGTTTTCCGCCACGTTTTGTATGTTATACGTGGTCGGGGTGTGACACTGCGAAAGTATGCCAATTTGAACTGTAACAGACATTCCGGAACATGACCATAAGTTAAACATACCATAAATATCCTTTACATAGCTTAGAAATAGGCTTTGAGGGGTTCGGTGTGCTAAAATAAACTTTTGGCTCATTCAGGGACTAAAAGTGTCAAAAAGTACACAAGTTTGCACTTTCGCGCATAACATACGTTCTGAATACATCCAGACATCCAAAAATTTATGTAAGCACTAAAATATTTTATTTTAGTGTTTGGCATAAGAAAAATCCATTTGTCACGCAATTTGGATCGTTTTTTCGCGCTTATGCGCATTCAGTCGTAATTAACCGAACATCGCGATCGTACGACCAAACGAACGTTGGTGACCGACCGGATAATATTTAAATCCCACAAATATTCTGTTCTGATTAAAATCTTATTTTAATCAGGTCCGTGTTGAGAAATAAATTAAAACGCCTAAAAACGTAATTTTTCAAAGTTTAAGCGCGTACCGTGTGTTTCTGCGCAACACAGTGCTTCTACTGCAAAACGCAGACAATGCAGCCAGTCCTGGCAACTGAAATTTATTTCAGTAATATCTTGGCGAGTTTATTTTTATAGAGTAATAAAAATAATTTAGAACGCCATAAACCGGGATTTAAACGCTAGATAAAATACCCGGTACCCAGTTAAATACCCGTTTTAGCCATATGCCAGGAATATGCTAAGGTATATGCTAAGGAATATGCCATGAATATGCTTGGAATAAGCTAGGAATATGCTTGGAATATGCTTGGAATATGCTAGGAATATGCTAGGAATATGCTAGGAATATGCTAGGAATATGCTAGGAATATGCTTGGAATATGCTAGGAATATTCTAGGAATATGCTAGGAATATTCTATATGGAAGATCCTATAAATACCCAACCCCATTCAACCCAAAACCCACAAAAATCTGATCTAAAAGACTCTAAGTTGAAGCCATTGCTTCATACCTGAGTTATTTGATCAAGATTAGCTTTCGGGGTCACTTTGTAAGTGTTCCTTCGTTCTTTTTATTCGTTTAGCGTTAAAAGTCAAACTTTGTTTGACTTTATGTGTTGAACAGTTTATGGTCAATGCGAAGTTCGTTTGAACTTCATAACGTGAACGTAATCACGATGGTTATAGTCCCTAGTGACTATACCTACTGATTACCACGTTATCTAGGCTCAGTGACGAGTCGTAGTTTCGGCCAAAATACGTGTTATTACGTATTTTGTAACCAAACTACTTGTGGGTATCAAAACCGTTTGTTTTGATACCAAACCTGTTTTCTAAACTTAGTTAAGCATGTTTTAACATGCTTAGCTCGTCACTTTTAGTTTAGTGCTTATATAGGGTCGTAAGGTAAGCGATCTAAACAATCACTTATACTTTCGAACCCGACCCGTTTGGTCGATCATTAGGATCCGACCAAACACATTAGGTGACCATAGTATATAGGGAATAACCTTCTGAGGTTATACCTTATGGTCACGATGTTTAGTTAGTTGTATAATAGGTAGTTTATATGCCTTAGGTAAATGACCAAAATGCCCTTTTTACGCCAAAATTCATTTTAAGCATATGTAACATAACTTTTGGTATCTAAACTGATTTGGCAACAATATTAGACATGTTAAGGCATATATTACTTGTCATAGGACTAGTTAAGCGGTCCGAACGCGTTTCACACGAACGACGCGTTAAAGTAGCATAAGCTACCTAAACGGGTCGTAATGGGTCGTAATCACTTAGGTTAGGTTTCATTTTAGTATATAGGCTTTGTTAAACCATATTACACGAGTCTCCATACTCGTTTGGTTTACGAACCCTCATTCTATCCAATCCTCCGATTTAGGTTCGGTATATTAACATAGTTACCTATATTAGGTGCCATTTGATATCCGTGATCTCTAGCATTGTTTGGTTGTTACTCAAGGACTACTAAGCAATCTCAAGTGAGTACATAGACCCCTCTTTTACTGTTTTCCAAACTGTTTTGGGGTGAAACACATGTGCCTACTTGTTACTTTCATGCTTTCCTGTTTTCACATCATATACTTGCTATGTTCATTAGTACATTTATAGTACATGATTTCATTGTGTTTATGCTATGTATGCCCATTGTGTGCGTACTTATTACATTACTTTACATTACATTTTATGCTATGTATGCCCATTGTGTGCGTACTTAGTACATTATTTTACATTACATTTTATGCTATGTATGCCCATTGTGTGCGTACTTAGTACATTATTTTACATTACATTCTATGCTATGTATACCCATTATGTGCGTACTTAGTACATTATTTTACATTACATTCTATGCCATGTATGCCCATTGTGTGCGTACTTAGTACATTATTCTATTCATCACATGCTTACATTTTGGTATGACATTTGGTTTGTTTAAATGAGACAATGTACATTCATTAACACCGATCATGCCGCTCGGTAGTTGTCACACCCCGACCACGTAGAACCTACAAAACGTGGGGGAAACATCGGGGAGTGTTGTAACAGAATCATTGTTTCATAACACATGGAACTTGAAATATTGTTTTATTGATTAAAAGAGTTACAATGTCTTGACAATCAAAGAAACATAACAAAATAACTAGTCTTGCATCTTTTATTGTCACTAAGGCCCATGTCCGCCTAAGTGTATCTTGATCAATCCTATGCTTCATTTCCTGAAACACATGTGAAAATAGGTACGTCAGCATAAAAATGCCGGCGAGTACATAGGTTTTGTGAAAATAAGATTCATGACATCTGTTTAAGAAAATCTTTAGTCATGAACCTTGTAATTTGCTTTGTCTTTGTAAATCATTTGAAAAACAATAAGTTCAGATGATACGTATAAATAAGAGAATAATGCATGGTTAAATGAATAACCATGTAAAAATGAGTTTGTATAAGTTAAGTTGTTTGTAAAACAATGTATTGTGAAAAGTATGTTATTTGTATAAAATGTTATATGTCTAAATTGAAATGATTTCAAATAACGCAACGATATGTA
This sequence comes from Helianthus tuberosus, assembly GCA_030545235.1. Lineage (NCBI taxonomy): Eukaryota > Viridiplantae > Streptophyta > Magnoliopsida > Asterales > Asteraceae > Helianthus > Helianthus tuberosus. The sequence continues at coordinate 89,582,759 of CM060389.1, forward strand.
ATACCATACAATCACTTATATATAGGAAGTACCAGCGGCGTATCCACCATGCTTGTATCATATTACACACGCCTCGTTACTTAAATCACTTACTCAAACCAAACCACCAATATAAGATGTCTATGTTTAAACCAATTGTCAAAAGTCCTTGTATAAACCATGTCAAATGTTGATAGTCCAAAAGTAGTCAAGTAATGTGTAACAAATGTTTATGTATGGCTAGTGAAATGCATCAACTAAACCATAGATGAAATGCACAAAACAAAGTATTGAAGTAAAACTTGGTTTAAATCAAAGTTATGTTTTGTAAAATATATGCATGCTATACTGAATATGAACATTTATGCGGTATTGTAAAAATTCATACATCCAAGCCTTGCGACAGTCGGATAACTATGTAAAAATGAGTTATCAAAAGAATATGTATTCGGATTCGGTCATTCCTTACGTCCAAACAAACCCGAGATTTCAGGAATGGGATTTGTCAAGTCCTATGGTACCACTACCTACTACCGAGCGGCGTGATCGGTGTTAATGAATGTATAGTATAGTTTAAACAAACCAAATGTCATACCAAAATGTAAGCATGTTTTATGAAGATAATGTACCTAGTATGCTAGAGTAAACATACAAGGTAGAGCTGTAAAACAATGTGTCCATATGTTACTGGAACATATGCAACAGAGATGCAATGTAAAATAATGTACTAAGCATGTACTAAATGGACATACATAGCATGTGATGTGATGTGATGTAAAACAATGTACTAAGTATGCACACAATGGACATACATAGCATAAAATGTAATGAAATCATGTACTAATAGTGTACTAATGAACATAGCATGTATATAATGTGAAAACATGGAAAGCATGAAAGTAACAAGTAGGCACATGTGTTCCACCCCAAAACGTTTGGAAAACAGTAAAAGAGGGGTCTATGTACTCACTTGAGATTGCTCAGAAGTCCTAAGATAACCACCAAGCAATGCTAGAGATCTCGGAATATCAAACGGCACCTAATATAGGTAACTACATTAATAAACCGGACCTAAATCGGAAGATCGGATAGAATGAGGGCTCGTAAACCAAATGAGTATGGGAACTCATGTAGTATGGTTTAACAAAGCCTACATACTAAATGAAACCTAACCTAAGTGCTTACGACCCATTACGACCCGTTTAGGTAGCTTATGCTACTTTAACGCGTCGTTCGCGTAAAACGCGTTCGGACCGCCTAACTAGTCCTATGACAAGTAACATATGCCTTAACATGTCTAATATTGTTGTCAAATCAGTTTAGATGTCAAAAGTTATGTTACATATGCTTAAAATGAATTTTGGCGTCAAAAGGGCATTTTGGTAATTTACCTAAGGCATATAAGCTACCTATCATACAACTACTTAAACGAAGCGACCATAAGGTATAACCTCGGAAGGTTATTCCCTATATACTATGGTCACCTAATGTGCTTGGTCGGATCCTAATGATCGACCAAATGGGTCGGGTTCGAAAGTATAAGCGATTATTTAAATCGCTTACCTTACGACCCTATATAAGCACTAAACTAAAAGTGACGAGCTAAGCATGTTAAAACATGCTTACCTAAGTTTAGAAAACAGGTTTGGTATCAAAACAAACGGTTTTGATACCCATAAGTAGTTTGGTTACAAAATACGCAAGAATACGTATTCTGACCGAAACTACGGCTCGTCACTGAGCCTAGATAACGTGGTAATCAGTAGGTATAGTCACAAAGGACTATAACCATCGTGATTACAATCACGTTGCGAAGTTCAAACGAACTTCGCATTGACCATAAGCTGGTCAATGCAGAAAGTCAAACAAAGTTTGACTTTCAGACTCGAAAAGCAATAAAAGAACGAAAGAATACTCACGTAGGGTCCCCGAATGCTAATCTAGATCAAAATAGCTCAGGTATGAAACAAAGGTTTCAACTTAGAGCATTTGAGATCAGATTATAGTGAGTTTAGAGGTTGGATGGCAAGGGGTATTTATAGTGAATGGTCCACCATTAGGATCGTTTGTCGAAATACGTGCCTTAATCTCATCTGTACATGTGTCGGAACCTTATGGTACCCAAAAAGGCCACTCACCATAAGAGTTTGACACTTGGCACTTGACCTTTGGAGAGTGTTAAGGGTTGTTAAAAGATGAAAAAAAACGTTTTGCTGCATCTGGCCCCTGTTTACGGACCTAGTTTGGCAGATTTACAGTTTCAGTCCCTGCAACCTCAAAACTTGGTTTTCGATGCGTTTTTTTTTTTGACACGTTTAAGCCCTGTTAACCCCATTTCAAAGCTCTAAAATGAAGTTAAAGTATAGGGAACTTAAAATGTGTTCAAAAATATCTCGGGTGTCGGTTCGTTTAGCCGTACGGTTACGTTGTTCGGTTAATTACGACGGAATGCGCATAAGCGCGAAAAATGAGCCAAATGGCGTGACGAATGGATTTTTCTTATGCCAAACACTAAAATAAAATATTTTAGTGCTTACATAAATTTTTGGATGTCCGGATGTATTCAGAACGTAAGTTATGCACGAAAATGCAAACTTGTGCACTTTTTGACGCTTTTAGTACCTGAATGAGCCAAAAGTTTATTTTAGCACACCGAACCCCTCAAAGCCTATTTCTAAGCTATATAAAGGATATTTAAGGTGTGTTTAACTTATGGTCATGTTCCGGAATGTCTGTTACAGTTCAAATTGGCATACTTTTGCAGTTTGTCAAGTTTAGTCCCTGTAAGCGAATTAACTTGTTTTTGCCATACCAAAGCCTTCAAAACTTATTTCTAAGTTATGTAAAGGTTATGTAAGGTATGTTAAGCCAATGTCACTATTCCGGAGTGTTTGTTGCATTAAACTGGTTATATTTACGCATCGGTGCGCGTATAACCTTCCAGAAAGCGATTTAGAGTTTGGAATTGAACAAAAATTGATATGTGCAAATGATACACATATTTTTACAAATCCCAAGTATGAAATATAATATTTCATTGGTTCGGTATTTGTTTGATGGCCGTGGAGGCACAGGTGTTACAGTCTCCCCTACTTTAGGAAATTTCGTCCCGAAATTTATTTAGAGGAAACTTGTGAGAGTTTAAAACATGAAGTTGAAAAGATCGAACAATATTGGTTAGGGTTCTGAACTTCTAGTAACCTTAATAACATTATGCTTGCAATGTAAGAGGGACACTTATATACAAGTATATGAAGCGTCATTGGTGCGTCCACCGTACCTCCATTACATCGTTCTCATTTTGTTATTGTTGTCGCTATCGGTTCTTACACATAATAAATCTTACTGGGTTTCTGTGCACTAAATTTCATAATTATGTACGCGTCCATAATTAGACAATTCCTTGCACAGTTCACACAGTCTATTTTATAATGTGTAGTGTAAAACCAAATGAACAAACCTGTGATGAGTGTGACTAGACCGCCATAGAGTCCTTTTAATTAAGTCAATAAATGATCTAAATAGACTATCAAGGAGTCTGTTCAGCTATATCACTAGATGTCGTCCTTTAACCAGATTGTGAATCAATCTTTTTTACTAGACCTCTAAAAGGGTCTCTTATGAAACATGGAGTGGTACTATATAATCCAAGGGTCTTAACTATTATATAGAAGCCCATTAAGGATTTAAGGCAGTACCTTTTGACTATCCTGCTACGAATCCCTCATATGGAGATATCAAAGATCCTGCGAGGATTTGGATAACAAATATCCAGAGTATAAAAACACAAAATGCATAAAAGAAAACATAAGATGAATAAACACATAGTCACATAACCACAAAATTGTTTGTTAATTTGTCTTGTTAATTGCGTACATGCATTTAAAGCACACTAGGAATCCATTCCGTGGATTTCATTTGGTACTTTAAACGTTATCAATAATCTAACTATAAAGATAGAAAGATTCAAAAAGAAAATTCGATTTCGATTATTAGGAATCGAAATGTTCGAATTTAGGTACATAAGGAATCCAATTAAGGACTCTGATTTGTATGGTAATTATCCACAAGGATCTAATTGTGAAGATAAAAAGATCCCATATGGATTTTAGAGGTTGAAGATGTTTTGAAACCTTGCACTGGACGTGCTTAAGTCAAAACATGAAGTTGAAATGCTTATGAAGTTGAGATGCTCGATATGCCAAGGCGACATATGAAGCGAAATTTGAAGGTTAAGTCAATGCATGAGAAAAAAAAAATTTTTTTGCAATACTATGCATGGGGTTCTAAAAATGTGTTCAATGTTTTTGAAACCTTATATATAATACCTTTGAAATCATAAAGTAGTTGTATTAGGTAGGTATATTCATAAAAATGTTTTAAAATCATGCGAAATGAATTTTGAAATTATGTATAAGGTTTTTGGAAAACATGAATGATGCTTTTGAAATCATGCACTTGATAAGAAAATATATTGTACTAATATTGTTTTCAGGCTATATGAGACATTTTGAAATCATGAAGGTTGTTTTTGAAAATACAGACAAAGCTTTGTGCATTTGTTATGTTTAAGTAAATACACTATATTAAAAATGTTTTCGAACTATGTATAGGATGTTTTGAAATCATGTAGGTTGTTTTGAAAACTTATGTTATGCATGTTGAAGAAATCAGAACGTAATGGGTATGAGATTTGAAAATACTCTTAGTTATCTATCCAAGAATTCAAAGGCACAGATGTGTGAAAAGCACGATTACTCATAATTTCGATTTATTTCTTGTACTTCGTTTCCTAGAATGAAACGAGTACTTAGAATTTTCCAAAGGAATCATGAACAAACGCAAGAATGGGAAATTCGCAAAAGTAGTTTGTAAGGAATATAGTTCCTTAATGTAGGTATCATAGGAAAAGTCATACACATATGTAACTACAATTGTACATCAGAATTTGTGAACAATAATTTATTTATAAACAAAACAGATTGTTTCACATTACAAAAAAATAAAAGAACAAAAGCATAAGACAGCAACATCCTTTGTTCAGTCAAATGCTCATCCGAGGGTCAGATTTGCATTAGCAAGCTTTGGGCAATCCCTCCGGAAATGGCCCATCTCGCCACAGTTGTAGCAAGACCCCGGCGAGAAACAAGCTTGAGCAGGATTGTCATCAGCTTGATTTGGTATAGCTGCAGTTGGGCAAACCCTTGCTGTATGACCTATAAGTCCACAAATCTGGCATTTGCGGCACTTCACACTAGCATGATGATGGAGGCTACATTGGTTGCACAAGGGTGCAGTTCCATTGTATGGCTTCCTAGTAGGGGGTTGAGCTGGTTGGTTGGGGACGGCTTGATCATTGTGAGCGACCACGGCGAAATTCTGAGAAGCCTTTCGCTTCTTTGACTTCTTAGGAGATCGTTCATCCATGGTCTTTGATTCCTCGATTGGTTTCTTGGCTGATGGTGCTGTCACCTGACTAGGTCCTGCCTGTCTTGGTGACTCTTGAGTGGCTTCATCCTGGAGACGATACATGGTAGTAGTTAATTCAACAGTCTTCAGGACTACTTCGCCTATTCGTTGAGCGAATTTGGCTGTCTGCTCGGACATTTGACCGGTGCTGAGAGGAAGAGACATTCTAGAAGCAAATGAAAGGCATAGGAAGAAACAGGTGAAAGGTTATTGGATAATCAATACAGAATGGTAACGAATGAAAATTGTGATCATTTGTTTGTTTCCTAAAGCAAACAAATGAGATGGTGACAAATCAAAGTAAATGGGTCAAAAATAATGTATCGCGAAGACATGCTCGCCTATAAGTGAACACTCATCCCAAGAATTCCCAGGTAAGCACAACTGGTCTCGCGTCTGATGAGATGTATACGAAGTGCTTGCCTAGACAGAAAACCCAGAATACATGCATTCACCCTTCCAGTTTGCACGTGTTCACATTATTTAAAACCCAAGACCTTGACGAGGTTTTGAAAAACTCAAAGGGGTTCAAAACCATATAACAGAGGGTTCAAAACCTAGTAATCAATCATCCTAGAACAGATGATTAGTTTTCAAAGTGGTTTTGAAATTTATGTTCTTGTTGTGGTTGTCGCCTAAGGATAGGTGACAGTATTGTTTTATGACTAAACGCAAGTAAACTCGCGTTAGGGTCCTAAGAAGGTTATAGACTAGGTCAAAGTATTACTAATAACCTAATTCCCTATAACCATGAGCTCTGATACCAACTTTTCTGTCACACCCCGACCTCGTAGAACCTACAAAACGTGGCGGAAACATCGGAGAGTGTTGTAACAGAATCATTGTTTCATAACACATGGAACTTGAAATATTGTTTTATTGATTAAAAGAGTTACAATGTCTTGACAATCAAAGAAACATAACAAAATAACTAGTCTTGCATCTTTTATTGTCACTAAGGCCCATGTCCGCCTAAGTGTATCTTGATCAATCCTATGCTTCATTTCCTGAAACACATGTGAAAATAGGTACGTCAGCATAAAAATGCCGGCGAGTACATAGGTTTTATGAAAATAAGATTCATGACATTTGTTTAAGAAAATGTTTAGTCATGAACCTTGTAATTTGCTTTGTCTTTGTAAATCATTTGAAAAACAATAAGTTCAGATGATACGTATAAATAAGAGAATAATGCATGGTTAAATGAATAACCATGTAAAAATGAGTTTGTATAAGTTAAGTTGTTTGTAAAACAATGTATTGTGAAAAGTATGTTATTTGTATAAAATGTTATATGTCTAAATTGAAATGATTTCAAATAACGCAACGATATGTAATACCATACAATCACTTATATATAGGAAGTACCAGCGGCGTATCCACCATGCTTGTATCATATTACACACGCCTCGTTACTTAAATCACTTACTCAAACCAAACCACCAATATAAGATGTCTATGTTTAAACCAATTGTCAAAAGTCCTTGTATAAACCATGTCAAATGTTGATAGTCCAAAAGTAGTCAAGTAATGTGTAACAAATGTTTATGTATGGCTAGTGAAATGCATCAACTAAACCATAGATGAAATGCACAAAACAAAGTATTGAAGTAAAACTTGGTTTAAATCAAAGTTATGTTTTGTAAAATATATGCATGCTATACTGAATATGAACATTTATGCGGTATTGTAAAAATTCATACATCCAAGCCTTGCGACAGTCGGATAACTATGTAAAAATGAGTTATCAAAAGAATATGTATTCGGATTCGGTCATTCCTTACGTCCAAACAAACCCGAGATTTCAGGAATGGGATTTGTCAAGTCCTATGGTACCACTACCTACTACCGAGCGGCGTGATCGGTGTTAATGAATGTATAGTATAGTTTAAACAAACCAAATGTCATACCAAAATGTAAGCATGTTTTATGAAGATAATGTACCTAGTATGCTAGAGTAAACATACAAGGTAGAGCTGTAAAACAATGTGTCCATATGTTACTGGAACATATGCAACAGAGATGCAATGTAAAATAATGTACTAAGCATGTACTAAATGGACATACATAGCATGTGATGTGATGTGATGTAAAACAATGTACTAAGTATGCACACAATGGACATACATAGCATAAAATGTAATGAAATCATGTACTAATAGTGTACTAATGAACATAGCATGTATATAATGTGAAAACATGGAAAGCATGAAAGTAACAAGTAGGCACATGTGTTCCACCCCAAAACGTTTGGAAAACAGTAAAAGAGGGGTCTATGTACTCACTTGAGATTGCTCAGAAGTCCTAAGATAACCACCAAGCAATGCTAGAGATCTCGGAATATCAAACGGCACCTAATATAGGTAACTACATTAATAAACCGGACCTAAATCGGAAGATCGGATAGAATGAGGGCTCGTAAACCAAATGAGTATGGGAACTCATGTAGTATGGTTTAACAAAGCCTACATACTAAATGAAACCTAACCTAAGTGCTTACGACCCATTACGACCCGTTTAGGTAGCTTATGCTACTTTAACGCGTCGTTCGCGTAAAACGCGTTCGGACCGCCTAACTAGTCCTATGACAAGTAACATATGCCTTAACATGTCTAATATTGTTGTCAAATCAGTTTAGATGTCAAAAGTTATGTTACATATGCTTAAAATGAATTTTGGCGTCAAAAGGGCATTTTGGTAATTTACCTAAGGCATATAAGCTACCTATCATACAACTACTTAAACGAAGCGACCATAAGGTATAACCTCGGAAGGTTATTCCCTATATACTATGGTCACCTAATGTGCTTGGTCGGATCCTAATGATCGACCAAATGGGTCGGGTTCGAAAGTATAAGCGATTATTTAAATCGCTTACCTTACGACCCTATATAAGCACTAAACTAAAAGTGACGAGCTAAGCATGTTAAAACATGCTTACCTAAGTTTAGAAAACAGGTTTGGTATCAAAACAAACGGTTTTGATACCCATAAGTAGTTTGGTTACAAAATACGCAAGAATACGTATTCTGACCGAAACTACGGCTCGTCACTGAGCCTAGATAACGTGGTAATCAGTAGGTATAGTCACAAAGGACTATAACCATCGTGATTACAATCACGTTGCGAAGTTCAAACGAACTTCGCATTGACCATAAGCTGGTCAATGCAGAAAGTCAAACAAAGTTTGACTTTCAGACTCGAAAAGCAATAAAAGAACGAAAGAATACTCACGTAGGGTCCCCGAATGCTAATCTAGATCAAAATAGCTCAGGTATGAAACAAAGGTTTCAACTTAGAGCATTTGAGATCAGATTATAGTGAGTTTAGAGGTTGGATGGCAAGGGGTATTTATAGTGAATGGTCCACCATTAGGATCGTTTGTCGAAATACGTGCCTTAATCTCATCTGTACATGTGTCGGAACCTTATGGTACCCAAAAAGGCCACTCACCATAAGAGTTTGACACTTGGCACTTGACCTTTGGAGAGTGTTAAGGGTTGTTAAAAGATGAAAAAAAACGTTTTGCTGCATCTGGCCCCTGTTTACGGACCTAGTTTGGCAGATTTACAGTTTCAGTCCCTGCAACCTCAAAACTTGGTTTTCGATGCGTTTTTTTTTTGACACGTTTAAGCCCTGTTAACCCCATTTCAAAGCTCCAAAATGAAGTTAAAGTATAGGGAACTTAAAATGTGTTCAAAAATATCTCGGGTGTCGGTTCGTTTAGCCGTACGGTTACGTTGTTCGGTTAATTACGACGGAATGCGCATAAGCGCGAAAAATGATCCAAATGGCGTGACGAATGGATTTTTCTTATGCCAAACACTAAAATAAAATATTTTAGTGCTTACATAAATTTTTGGATGTCCGGATGTATTCAGAACGTAAGTTATGCACGAAAATGCAAACTTGTGCACTTTTTGACGCTTTTAGTACCTGAATGAGCCAAAAGTTTATTTTAGCACACCGAACCCCTCAAAGCCTATTTCTAAGCTATATAAAGGATATTTAAGGTGTGTTTAACTTATGGTCATGTTCCAGAATGTCTGTTACAGTTCAAATTGGCATACTTTCGCAGTTTGTCAAGTTTAGTCCCTGTAAGCGAATTAACTTGTTTTTGCCATACCAAAGCCTTCAAAACTTATTTCTAAGTTATGTAAAGGTTATTTAAGGTATGTTAAGCCTATGTCACTATTCCGGAGTGTTTGTTGCATTAAACTGGTTATATTTACGCATCGGTGCGCGTATAACCTTCCAGAAAGCGATTTAGAGTTTGGAATTGAAAAAAAATTGATATGTGCAAATGATACACATATTTTTACAAATCCAAAGTATGAAATATAATATTTCATTGGTTCGGTATTTGTTTGATGGCCGTGGAGGCACAGGTGTTACAGTAGTAGGTAGTGGTACCATAGGACTTGACAAATCCCATTCCTGTAATCTCGATTTTGTTTGGATGGAAGGAATGACCGAATCCGAATACACTTTTTGATAACCTTTACTAAAAGGGTTATCCGACTGTCGCAAGGCTTGGATGTATGAATTTTCACAATACCGCATAAATGTTTATATCAGTATAGCATGCATTTATTACACAAAACATAACTTTGATTTAAACCATGTTTTACTTCAATACCTTGTTTTTGTGCATTTTACATATGGTTTAGTTGATACATTTCACTTACCATACATAAACATTTTGACATATACATACACAATTCATGATTTACATTAGACATAAACATTAGACATAGACATTAGACATGGTTTTCACATAAATATTTTGACATTTGATTATACATAAACATTTTACTTTGGTGGTTTGGTTTGGGTAGGTGATTTAAGTAACGAGGTGTGTGTAATACGATACAAGTATGGTGGATACGCCGCTGGTACTTCCTATATATAAGTGCTTGTATGGTATTACATATCGTAGCGTTACTTGGATCATTTCAATTTAAGACATATAACATTTTATACAAATAACATACTTTTCACAAGACATTGTTTTACAAAACAACTTATCTTATACAAACTCATTTTACTTGGTTATTCATTTAACCATACATTATTCTCTTATTTATACATATCAACTGATCTTATTGCTTTTCAAATGATTTACAAGACAAAGCAAATTACAAGGTTCATGACTAAACATTTTCTTAAACATAAGTCATGAATTCTATTTTCACAAAACCTATGTATCTCACAGGCATTTTTATGCTGACGTACCTATTTTCACATGTGTTTCAGGATATGATGCATAGGATTTATCAAGATGCACTTAGGCGGACTTGGGCCTTAGTGACAATAAAAGATGCAAGACTAGTTATTTATGTTATATTTCTTTGATTGTCAAGACATTGTAACTCTTTTAATCAATAAAACAATATTTCAATTTCCATGTGTTATGAAACAATGATTCTGTTACAACACTCCCCGACGTTTCCGCCACGCTTTGTTGTTTTACGTGGTCGGGGCGTGACAGGAGTGGAGTAACAGAATCATTGTTTCACAACACATGGTAATTGAAGTTTTGTTTTATTGATTTAAAATGTTTACATTGTCATGGAATTTAAGAAGCATAACATGAATTAAACTGTCTTTCATAGTATTAAGTCACTAAAGCCCTTGTCCGATCCTATGTATGCATCATGATCATCTAACAAGGCACCTGAAACACATGTGAAAATAGGTACATCAGCATAAAAATGCCTGTGAGATACATAACTTTTGTTGATGCAGGATTCATGACTTGTAAGTTAAAAGAATGTTTAACAAAAAGTAGTCATGAATCTTATAAAAATGTTTTCTTTCATGAATCATACGAAAATCGATAAGAAATCAGATGATATAAAAGAATAATGTATGGTTAAATAAATAACCAAGTAAAAATGAATTTGTATGAAATATGTCGTTTGTAAAACAATGTCTTGTGAAAATATGTTATTTGTATAAAATGTAACATGTCTTGTTGAAATGATTTAGATAACGCTACGATATGTAATATCATAAAAGCACTTATATTTAGGAAGTACCAGCAGCGTATCCACCATGCTTTTATCATATTACACACGCCTCGTTATTTAAATCACTTACCAAATAAACCACCAAAATGTCTTGTTTAAACCAATGTCAAAATGTTTATGTGGAAACAATGTCAAATGTAAATCATGTCTTGTATAATCAAATGTTATGTATGGCAAATAAAAAGTATCTACTCAAACCATATGTAAAATGTACAAAACAATGTATTTGAATAAATCATAGTTTAAGTCAAAAGTTATGTTTTGTAAAATCAGTGTTTTACTGATAAGAACATTTATGTGGTAATGTTTATCGTATACATCCAAGCCTTGAGACTGAAGGACAAACCCTTAACAAGTTAAAGGTTTATCAAAATGTTTTCGGATTCTGTCATTCCTTACGTCCAAACAAACCTAGGATTCCAGGAATGGGAGTTGTCAATTCCTATGGTACCACTACATACTACCGAGAGGCATAATCAGTGTTAATGAACGTATTTTAGTTTCGTTAAACAAACCAAATGTCATACCAAATGTAAGCATGTTATGTGAAAACAATGTACTAAGTATGCTAAGTAAACATACGAAGCAGAAATGTAATGTAAATCAATGTGCTAGCATGCTCAGTAAACATACATAGCAGAAATGTAATGTAAATCAATGTGTTCATATGCTAAGTAAACATATGTAACAAAAATGTTTATGAAATCAATGTGCTAGCATGCTAAGTAAACATACATAGCAAAGCATAAATGAAATCATGTACTATATGCGTACTAATGAACATAGCAAGTATATGTCATGAAAGCACGAAAAAGCACGAAAGTAACAAGTAGGCACATGTGTTTCACAGCAAAATATTTGAAAGCGGTAAAATAGGGGACTATGTACTCACTTGATATTGCTTATAAGTCTTGATATAACAACCAAATAATGTTTGAGGGATCACGGAATCAATCGGCACCTAATATAGGTAACTACGTTAATAAACCGGACCTAAATCGGAAGATCGGATAAAATGTGGTTTTGTAAACCAAATGAGTTTAGGAACTCATGTAATATGGTTTAACAAAGCCTACGTTCTAAATCGGAACCTATCCTAAGTGCTTACGACCCGTTACGACTCGTTAAGGTAGTCTACGCCACTTTAACGGGTCATTCGCGCAAAACGCGTTCGGACCACCTAACTAGTCCTATGACAAGTATTATATGTCTTAATATGTCTAATAACATTGCCTAATCAGTTTAGATATCAAAATTTAGGTTACATATGCTTAAAATGAAATTATGCGTAAAAAGGGCATTTTGGTCATTTTCCTAAGGCATATAAACTACCTATCATACAACTAACTAAACGAAGTGACCATAAGGTATAACCTCGGAAGGTTATTCCCTATAAAACTATGGTCACAAAATGTGTTTGGTCGGATCCTAATGATCGACCAAACGGGTCGGGTTCAAAAGTCTAAGCGGTTGTTTAGACCGCTTAACTTACGACCCTAAACAAGCACTAGACTAAAAGTGACAAGTTAAACATGCTAAAACATGTTTAACTAAGTTAGAAAACAAGTTTGATATCAAAACAAAGTGTTTTGATACCCAAAAATAGCTTCGTTGCAAAATACGCATAAACACATATTTTGACCGAAACTTTGACTCGTCACTACGCCTAATCAACGAGGTAATCAGTAGGTATAGTCACAAGGGACTATAACCATTGTGATTACGCTCACGTTGCAAGGTTCAAACGAACTTTGTTTTGACCAAAGACTGGTCAAAGCAAAAAGTCAAACATTGTTTGACTTTCATGCTTGAAATGCATAAAAAGCATGAAAGAAGCTTACAAGAGGTCCAAGCTTGATCAAGAACAAAGAAAACTAGAAGATTGGAGCCTTCAACCAGTCAAGGGATAGCTCCAAAGCAGAATTGAGAAGGTTTATATAGGAAATCAAGAACCATTGAGATCATTCCAACTGTTTAGAGCTTTGATCCTAGCCATACAAGTGTGGCACATAGTTTAGGATACCATGGGAGCTCTAAAACAAGTTCATTGTATTAAAAAAGTTGCATAAAAGACTCTGAAATTCAAGCTGGTTGCTGAAAATGGAGTTTCTGTCAATATAGGGACGTCACGTGCCGCGACGGCAACACCTCTTTGCTGTGGCGTGAAGCTACGGCCTACCTGAGCCAGAAACTTTCAAAAATTGGCAAGAATGGTCCCTGCAGCATGTTTAAGCCATTTTTGACGCGTTTAAGCCCCGTTAACCCATTTTCAAGGCTCAATAATGAATTTTAAGTATAGGGGACATGAATATGCTTGGAAACATCTCAGATGTCGGTTTGTTTGGTCGTACGATCACGTTATTCGGTTAATTACGATGAAACACGAACGGCATGAAAAACGATCCAAATTACGCGACGAATGAAATTTTAGCATTCCAATCACCAAAATAAAATATTTTAATGATTACAAAAATTTTTGGATGTCCGGATATGTTCAGAACGTAAGATATGCGCGTAAATGCAAACTTATGCACTTTTTGACGCTTTTAGTCCCTGTTTGACCAAATAAGTTTATTTTTGCACACCGAACCCCTCAAAGCCTATTTTCAAGCTATGTAAAGGATATTTATGGTATGTTTAACTTATGATCATGTTCCGGAATGTTCGTTACTATACGAATCGGCAGACTTTCACAGTTTGTCACAAATAGTCCCTGTATGCAAACAAACTTGTTTTTGCCATACCAAACCCTTGAAAACTTATTTCTAAGTTATGTAAAGGTTATTTAAGGTATGCTAAGCATATGTTTATGTTCTAGAGCGTTTGTTGCATTAAACTTATTACGTTTACGCACCAGTTTGCGTATAACTCCCCAGAAAGCGATATAGAGTTTGAAATTGAACAAAAATCAAAATGTGCAAAATGTCAAACATAATTAAACAAATATAGGGATCAAAATACATTGTTTTGTTGATAATTGAATTGTTCAGAATTTGTATAATGATTACATGTGACACCTGGGTCACTGCGACCATCAAACAAATGCCAAGCCAACGAAATATTGTATTTCATACTTGGGATCTGTATAAGTATGTGTATCTTTTGCACATATCAATTCTTGTTCAATTTCAAGCTCTAAATCGCTTTCTGGAAAGTTATACGCGCACTGATGCGTAAATATAACCAGTTTAATACAACGAACACTCCGTAATAGTGAAATAGGCTTAACATACCTTAAATAACCTTTAAATAACTTAGAAATAAGTTTTGAAGGCTTTGGTATGGCAAAAACAAGTTAATTCGCCTACTGGGACTAAAAGTGACAAACTGCGAAAGTATGCCAATTTGAACTGTAACAGACATTTCGGAACATGATCATAAGTTAAACACACTCTAAATATCCTTTACATAGCTTAGAAATAGGCTTTGAGGGGTTCGGTGTGCTAAAATAAACTTTTGGGTCATTCAGGGACTAAAAGCGTCAAAAAGTGCACAAGTTTGCACTTTCGCGCATAACTTACGTTCTGACTACATCCGGACATCAAAAAATTTATGTAAGCATTCTAATATTATGCTTTAGTGTTTGGCTTGTCAAAAATCCATTCGTCGCGCAATTTGGATCGTTTTTCGCGCTTATGCGCATTCCGTCGTAATTAAGCGAACATCGCGATAGTACGACCAAACGAACTGACATCCGACATATTTTTGAGCATGCTTCATGTCCACAATGTTTAGGCATCATTTTAGGGCCTTAAAGTTGGCTTAACGGGCCTTAAACGTGTCGGAAATGGCTTAAACACATAACAGGGACTGAAACTGTCATTTACGAAAGTTTGTTTCTGACCAGTCAGGCCAGGCGGCCCGCGTAAGATTAGTGAGTCCTCTTACGCGGCCCGCGTCAGACTCCCAAATCAGATAAGATCAATTTAACAGCAGATTACAGCTGTTAAGCTCCCAACCACTCACCCACACTTGCCCTTTCAGTTCATGAGAGGCCATTTTGAGTCACCACAACATTCCAACAAGTGTGCGGATGAGATTCGATCACGTTATTCAAGAAACGATCTTAACGGTTCGAAGAATACTATAAATACCCATCCACCCCCATTGCAAAACCCACAAGACTCTGATCTTAGAAGCTCTAAGTTGAAACCATTGTTTCATACCTGAGCTACTTGGATCAAGATTAGCATTCGGGGACCCTTTGTAAGTATTCCTTCGTTCTTTTATTGCTTTTTGAGTCCGAAAGTCAAACTTTGTTTGACTTTCTGCATTGACCAGTTTATGGTCAATGCGAAGTTCGTTTGAACTTCATAACGTGAGCGTAATCACGATGGTTATAGTCCCTAGTGACTATACCTACTGATTACCACGTTATCTAGGCTCAGTGACGAGCCGTAGTTTCGGCCAGAATACGTATTCTTGCGTATTTTGTAACCAAACTACTTATGGGTATCAAAACCGTTTGTTTTGATACCAAACTTGTTTTCTAACTTAGGTAAGCATGTTTTAACATGCTTAGCTCGTCACTTTTAGTTTAGTGCTTATATAGGGTCGTAAGGTAAGCGATCTAAACAATCGCTTATACTTTCGAACCCGACCCGTTTGGTCGATCATCAGGATCCAACCAAGCACATTAGGTGACCATAGTATATAGGGAATAACCTTCCGAGGTTATACCTTATGGTCGCTTCATTTAAGTAGTTATATGATAGGTAGTTTATATGCCTTAGGTAAATTACCAAAATGCCCTTTTTATGCCAAAATTCATTTTAAGCATATGTAACATAACTTTTGGTATCTAAACTGATTTAGTAACAATATTAGACATGTTAAGGCATATCTTACTTATCATAGGACTAGTTAAGCGGTCCGAACGCGTTTCACGCGAACGACGCGTTTTTTTTTTTTGGGTAAAGGGTTACCCCGGTGATTCTATATATTCACAACCAAATAAAACAAGTAGTGTAGAGAATCTACACTAGTTCAATCAAGGGGCATTCCCCGTGAAAGTAAACCAAAACAAACCAAACCGACATAAAAAAACAACCAAAAGGAAAAACACCTAGACAAGACTTCTAGACTGTCCAAACACACAGCTGTTCATCCCCCATCATCGTCCTTTTCTTTCGTATGGATCTCCCATTCTTCAAGAACTCTGCGCACCCTAACGGTATTCTTCAGTTTTGCTCCCATTAACTTGTACCGAACTGTTTTCACAATTACTTCACTAACCTTCTCAGGAGGTCTTAATTGGTTTCTGAACAATCTGGCATTCCTCTCTTGCCAAATACTATACGCAGCAGCAGCTACAAGTAATTTAGCAACATAAGTGTCGACCTGCTTTTGTTGCGCACGAGAACAAAGCCAGCTAACAATCTCACTCCATTTTGCCGAAACCGTATCCATCCCCACCCTATTTCTCACTGTACACCACACTTGAGAAGCATATTTACATTCGAAAAACAAGTGCTTGTGAGAATCAAAATTCTCATAACATAATAAACAGCACATCATGTTCATGTTTTTTCTCCGAGCGAAATCCCATTTCAGAATTTTATCTTGTGTGAGAAGCTTACCTTTCATAATCAACCACATCATGAAAGCATGTCTCGGAATACACTGGCCGAACCACACAATTTTACTCCAATCGACTTCCGGTTCTCTATGCCGAAGAGAATGCCATACCCCCGAAGACGAGAACTCATTAACATCATCACCATCTTTCCATAATAATCTATCGACTTTTGCAGCCTCCAAATGAACTTGATCAATCTGATTAAGAACGACGCGTTAAAATAGCATAAGCTACCTAAACGGGTTGTGATGGGTCGTAAGCACTTAGGTTAGGTTTCATTTAGTATGTAGGCTTTGTTAAACCATACTACATGAGTTTCTATACTCATTTGGTTTACGAGCCCTCATTCTATCCAATCCTCCGATATAGGTCCGGTTTATTAATGTAGTTACCTATATTAGGTGTCGTTTGATATCCGTGATCTCTAGCATTGTTTGGTTGTTACTCAAGGACTACTAAGCAATCTCAGGTGAGTACATAGACCCCTCTTTTACTGTTTTCCAAACTGTTTTGGGGTGAAACACATGTGCCTACTTGTTACTTTCATGCTTTCCTGTTTTCACATCATATACTTGCTATGTTTATTAGTACATTTATAGTACATGATTTCAATACATTTTATGCTATGTATGCCCATTGTGTGCATACTTAGTACATCACTTTACAATACATTTTATGCTATATATGCCCATTGTGTGCATACTTAGTACATCACTTTACAATACATTTCATGCAATGTACGCCCATTGTGTGCATACTTAGTACATTGTTTTACATTACACTTATGCTATGTATGTCCATTACGTGCATACTTAGTACATTGTTTTACATTGCATTTCTGTTGCATATGCTCATCCAGCATATGAACACATTATACTACATTTTGAACCGTTGTAACCATTTGACTATGTGAACCGTCGTAACCGTTTGATTATATGAACTGTTTGTAACTGTTGAACCGTGTGAACCTTTTGTATCTGTTGACATGATTTACATTTGACAATAGATATTGGACTATACATAAGCATTTCTACAATTGTTAAACATTACATCTTGATGGTTTGGTTTGAGTAAGTGATTTAAGTAACGAGGTGTGTGTAATATGATACAAGCATGGTGGATACGCCGCTGGTACTTCCTATATATAAGTGTTTGTATGATATCACATATTGTAGCGTTATTTGAATCATTTCAATTTGAGACATATAACATTTTATACAAATAACATACTTTTCACAAGACATTGATTTACAAACAACTTATCTTATACAAACTCATTTTACATGGTTATTCATTTAACCATACATTATTCTCTTATTTATACATATCATCTGATCTTATTGATTTTCAAACGATTTACAAAACAAATCAAATTACAAGGTTCATGACTAAACATTTTCTCAAACATAAGTCATGAATTCTGTTTTCACAAAACCTATGTATCTCACAGGCATTTTTATGCTGACGTACCTATTTTCACATGTGTTTTCAGGAGATGATGCATAGGACTTATCAAGACATACTTAGGCGGACATGTGCCTTGGTGACTTAAAACGAGACAAGAACTAGTTAATTTATGTTATGTACTCTTTGGTTCTTTTTTAAAACAATGTAAACTTTCATGTTTGATTAATAAAACGAAACTTCAATTGCCATGGATTTGAAACAATTAATTCTGTTACAACACTCCCCGATGTTTCCGCCACGTTTTGTATGTTCTACGTGGTCGGGGTGTGACAGAAAAGTTGGTATCAGAGCCAATGGTTATAGGGAATTAGGTTATTAGTAATGCTTTGACCTAGACTATAACCTTCCTAGGACCCTAACGCGAGTTTACTTGCGTTTAGTCATAAAAAATACCGTCACCTATCCTTAGGCGACGACCACAACAAGAACATAAATTTCAAAACCGCTTTGAAAACTAATCATCTGTTCTAGGATGATTTATTATAAGGTTTTGAACCCCTTTGAGTTTTCAAAATCTCGTCAAAGTTTTGGGTCCAAAATAGTGTGAACACGTGCAAACTGGAAGAGTGAATGCCTGTACCCTGAGTTTTCTGTCTAAGGCTAGAGTGTTCGTACAAATCCACATAATAGGACCAGTCACTCTTACCTGGGAACTCTTGGGGTGAGTGTTTGTGACAACTGGCCCAAACCGGTAATTTCCGTACACTTTAATTATTGCTTAATGACTGCAATTATGTGCTTAATTGTCAGCCATGTCTGATTACATACTAAACAAGTGAATTCATGCACATTGTATACTACAAAATATTGCTTTATGCATAAATGAGAGCGTTGCGTCAAAAATACTAGTAAACTCACCGGTAAGACACACCGTGTCAACAGAACTGCAGAAAGCAGTCAGACAATAGAATTGGAGCCTAGGTGTAGGTCCGACAACCAGAATGCATTGAAAACCCAAGAGTACATACAAGGGTTTAATATATATGCAATGCGAAAGCAAAATTTAGCACTAAAAAGCACCCGAAACGCACTTTAAGTGCAGAATTTATAAAATTCAGCAATAATTCAGCATTTAGACACATGAATATTTTGCAGAATTGTCGTTTTATTATCCAGAATATTTCCCTAGGTGTTGGGAATCGATAGTGTTACAAAAAGATACTTATTAAACACTAAAAAGTGCAATTTAGCACTTTAACGAATCGGTATGTAACCGAACAACCGGACTTTATCCGGAACATAAAAATATTGCCAATAACATTACTTATCTTTTTCTGAGCCAGTTAGGGTCCCTGAATACCCTAACACCCACTGTAAAGCACAACACACTACTAACCGGGTTAATCACTTAACTTAACTAGATTAACCTAACTACATACTTAATGTTTAGTTGGAAACTAACTAGAACCCCCCCCCCCCCCTTTAACCAACCGTCCCCAAGAGGGGGGACATACTTTGTCCTCCAAAACATTATTTTAATCCATATGTTTAGTATCTAAATGACACAAAATCCTTTGGACCATAACCTAATCTTTGCCCATAAGTAACAAGGTCTTGCACATCATTCATTTCACATTTCACAACTCAACACAAACTCTCCCTCTCTCTCTAGAAGGCTTCGGCCGAACACCCCCTTTACATCCATCACATTTTCGAGCTTCCTTCATCACATTCCAAGTTCATACAAACGCTAAGGGTCACGCATAAGGAGGCTTGGTGCAACCGGAAGGCGAAGGACCTCACTCTATTGCTTTTATCCTCTCATTTTGCGCTTAGATTCTTCCCTAGCCTCGAGCTAGTAGTAAGTTGCTTAAATCACCTTCCCGAACTATTTTAGAGTGGTTAAAATGATGTGTAACGGTTAAAAGTCGCAAACATACAAGATGAAGCATAAAAGTCTACTAAAAACACTAAAAGTGGTGGTTAAAAGCTTAAATATTGTGTAAATCTTGTAGTATTTGATTTGTGGGATTATTTAGGCCCGATCTATGTTGTGGTAGCTCGGATCATCGTTTAACCCGGATTGGTCATGATCATGGATTATGACATAAAGCTTGTTTAAGTGTAACAAGGGTTAGGTGATGAAACTCTACCACACATCAAACATGAACTTGTGTAAAATCGATTTTACTTATGAAATGGTGTTCAGAACTAGTAGATCTACGGATCTACAAGCGGTATTTTCAAAGGACCAAGTGTCCAAGAAATCATATTTTCCTAAAGCCGGATCTTACATGAAAAAGAATGATTTTAGCAAACACACGAGTGTGTAAACACTTGTGTAACACAAAGTTTCGATAAAATAACTATTTTTGTAAATATTGACAGGAAGTTGTAAAGATGTAACTTCTTTAAAAATGAGACTTTCAAGAAACAAAGTTGATCTATACAAAGATCCACTAAAAATAATGGAAGGATACTACCTATTTTGGAAAAACCACAAGTTCATGTATTTCTGCGATTATATTTATTTTAACTAGTTGCATATTGTTTATTGTTGAATGAGGAAATTGTTGACGATTAAAAAGAAAATAAACACATGTTTTGAAAACATGGGAAACCTCCATTTTTAGGGGAAACTCTGTCAAAATTTTTATAAATTTTGACACTTAGAAAAATATAAGTTTTTGAGAAACTTATTCCCTAAAAATGTGTTTAAAAGTATTACCAAGGTTTCCCTAATTTTTGGTGATAAGAAATGAGGATTTCTTCAAGAATAAAAATAGATATAAGTATGTATATTTTTGAGAGAAAAATATATATTATTTGATCACCAACTTATGTGCTAAGTGTATATAGTATGTGTTATACGTACTAGTGTATTAAGACTTAAAAGTACACTAAATACTCATGAGAAGTATAAACACAAAAATACACATACAACACACAAGATACATAATTCGGGTGCAAAGTGCAAAATACAAAATACTTATATTAAACCTTGAGAAATTAATATAAGTAAAATACTTAGTTAAAAATATGAAATATTTTTAACACAAGAATATATACAAAAGAGAGTGACTGTACTTGTGCGACACAAGTCTAGTGACTAACGTTAAGAAAACGCGTATAGGTTACGACGTTAATTAAGCAAATCCGGTGAAGTTTACGACGCACAGGAACGCAAAGTTGTGAGTTCATGCTCCCCCTTTTCTTTTAACTGTTTTCAGTTTTATAACTTCGGGGGTGAAATACATGTTACAAATATTACAATGTTTACAAATGGTATGATGGATACAAGAATGATACGAGAAATCGTGTCACGAATAGGGTACCATAAGCACCATTAATCGTGTACATACTTAGACCGTAGAACAAAAGGTTAGATCTAATGGGTTTCCGGGCAGCCCCACTCTTGGCCACTCTTTAACCAAGCAGTGTTTTTGTGTCTCAGTCGTGAATCGACTACAGAAAAATGCCTATGGTTTGGTGACTTCCTATGTCGTGTCACATGTTAATGGCTTTGCAACCCATTAACACTTGATACATACAGAAATATTTGATTTATTCATGAGTACGTGGTGTACACAAAAGACTTGATTTATACAAAATACAAATTATGTTTTCATACAAAGTATACAAACGTGAAATACAAAAATTGCATGAATTCACACCAACTTTATGTTGACGTTTTTCCAAAACTCACATGTATTTCAGGTAACTAGGATGGATGTGCGCGTGGTCTTACTCATGCTCGTGGATGTCGCTTTGTCTATCTTTAAATAAAGTTGTGACTTTTAAGACAATATGTTATCTCGTGTTGTAAACACTTAACATATGTTTTCAGTAATGTAATATTTGAAGATATTTTTGAGCATGTAGTATGTTTACTCTTCGTATGCAATGAGAACCTTTCATGATCACACCTCGTGCTTCCGCCGCAGAAAGGGGTGTGACAGATTGGTATCAGAGCTGCGATTGTAGTGAACCAGGATTCCTTCTCGAGTCTAGTCTACAATCTCTAGGATCCTTTCACGAAAACAATTTTCAAAGAGTTTTCATTGCATAAAACGTCCCGCGACATCCACTGCCTGAAACTGTCAACATGAGTCTAGAAAAGACACTACGAGACTTAGAGTGCACTTGAGTAGCACTTGTCGTTGACTAGAAATTACTTGCAATTATGTGTGATAATTAGCATGTACTAGAAGAAGAATGTCACAAGTATATGTGACTTTACCTAAAAGCGATGGCCCATCTGAAGGAAGAAATACGAGGATGAAACGAACTGTGCGGACTGTGCAAGGAGTTACGTAATTATGGATGCATACATAATTATGGAATTCAGTGCACAGGAATCACAGCAAGTCTTGTCACGTATAGATTCCCTCAGTGCAAGCCTACTAAGTACTCTGCTAGAGTAATAATTGTTTGATGTCACATATGTGGTATATACCTGTGAGTATATATACTACCACTGTCTAGTATGACGATATCAAATAAATGCCTAAACCTATTGGGTTGTGTTCTTCAGAACATGGCACCCAGAAGAGCTGTGAACGCTCGTGACCAACCTCCTCCTCCCCCACTGCCAAAAACTGCTGATGAGCTGAACGCTCTACTGGAGGAAAGGATCTCCGCTGCTATCGCCCAGTACGAGGCGAACCAAACTCAAGACAGTGGTGGCCCAAGCAACGCTAGACGTAATGGGAACGGAGATTCATCTGGAGGAAATGCAGCTCAAGGCTGCACTTTCAAGCAGTTCCTCGACTGCAAGCCGATGAACTATGACGGCACAGGAGGTGCAGTAGCATTTGTGCGCTGGACGGAGAAGACTGAAGCTACCTTCCGCATGAGCAAGTGTACCGCGGATCAACAAGTCACCTTTGCTACTGGGTTGTTTGTCGATGAAGCTCTGATTTGGTGGAACCTGCAAGTCCAAACCTTGGGCGATGATGCCGCTTATGGCTTAACTTGGGAGGAACTGAAGGAAAGAATGAGAGAGAAGTACTGCTCTCGTGCTGAACTCCAAAGGCTGGAGACGGAGTTCTGGCACTTGACCATGGAAGGTGCTGACATTAATGGTTATACTCGAAGGTTCAACGATCTGTCCAGAGTGCTTCCTTACATGGTGACTCCCGAATTTAAGCGTGTTGAACGATACATTTGGGGACTGGCCTCAGAGTTTCGTGGCATGGTGACGTCGGCCAAACCACAAACGATCACCGAGGCTGTAACTCTGGCTGTCAGCCTTACTGAAAATTGTGTTCGAATGAAGACGCTATCACTGAACCCAACAGAAAATACCGAGACGCATGCTGAGTCGTCTGGCGACAAGAAAAGGAAATATGCAAACTTGAATCAAGCAACTCGTAACAACAAAGGTTCCAACAAGAAGCGTGACCCTAACCCGCCTCAAGGGGTGAAATCTCTTGCAGCTATGAACGACGCTCCAGCAAGGGGATACCTGGGCACCTTGCCCAAATGCCATCGGTGTAAACGCCACCACGAGGGAGCTTGTCGCATCTCAAAGTGTGACAAGTGTGGAAAGTTGGGTCACCGCACTGAAGACTGCTGGAGTAAGAGGAACGGGAATGGAAATCGTAATGGGGCTGATGATAGGAACAATGGTGGAAATGGAAACGGTACTGGCAACGGGAATGGGCGAAACCAAGGATGCTTCAGATGTGGAAGCAAGGATCATTTCATGAAGGACTGCCCAGAGAGAAACAATGCTCAGGCCCGAGCATTTGTGATTGGAGCAAGGGACGCACGCGAGGACCCTAATGTGGTCAACGGTACGTTCCTCATTAACAATCACTTTGCATCCATATTATTCGACACTGGCGCCGATTATAGTTTCATGTCTGTGGAATTTAAACGCATACTTGGAATAGAATCTAGTAGATTAGAAATTCCTTATTCCATAGAACTAGCCAATGGTAAACTTGTTGAATCGGGCGAAGTTGTTAGGGGCTGCACGCTAGAACTTGGTGAACGAAGATTTAGCATCGACCTCTTACCTATTCAATTAGGTAGCTTCGATGTAGTGGTTGGGATGGACTGGTTGTCCAAGAACAAAGCTGAATTCATTTGTCATGAGAAAATCATTCGCATCCCTCTGGCGAATGATGAAACTCTCATAGTACGTGGAGAAAGACGAAACGCGCCTCTACGAATCATCAGTTGTATGAAGGCACAGAAGTGCTTAAGGAAAGGATGCGTTGCTTTCC
This sequence comes from Helianthus tuberosus, assembly GCA_030545235.1. Taxonomy (NCBI): domain Eukaryota; kingdom Viridiplantae; phylum Streptophyta; class Magnoliopsida; order Asterales; family Asteraceae; genus Helianthus; species Helianthus tuberosus. The sequence continues at coordinate 89,607,457 of CM060389.1, forward strand.
TAGCACACGTTGTAGATAAGAAGGCTGTGGAGCCAAAACTCGAAGACATTCCTGTGGTGAAGGAATTTCCTGATGTGTTCCCTGAAGATCTGCCAGGACTACCCCCGCAACGACAAGTCGAATTCCACATAGACTTGGTTCCAGGAGCCGCTCCAGTAGCCAAGGCTCCATATCGACTTGCGCCATCCGAAATGCAAGAATTATCTACACAGCTTCAGGAGTTGTTGGATAAAGGATTCATAAGGCCAAGCTTCTCGCCCTGGGGAGCTCCAGTATTATTCGTGAAGAAGAAGGATGGATCACTGCGGATGTGTATCGATTACAGGGAACTGAACAAGCTCACAATCAAGAATCGGTATCCGCTACCGAGGATTGATGACTTGTTTGATCAACTGCAAGGATCAAGCTACTATTCCAAGATCGACCTTCGATCTGGATACCATCAGCTGAGAATCCAAGATGAAAGCGTGCCAAAGACTGCATTCAGAACACGCTATGGGCACTACGAATTTCTTGTGATGCCATTTGGATTGACGAACGCGCCAGTGATCTTTATGGATCTGATGAACCGCGTATGCAAACCATATCTCGATAAATTCGTGATTGTATTTATCGATGATATCCTGATTTACTCGCGAACGAAAGAAGAGCATAAGCAACATCTCAGAACTATTCTGGAACTACTGAAGAAAGAGAAACTTTATGCAAAGTTCTCAAAATGCGAATTCTGGATTCGCGAAGTACAATTTCTTGGTCACGTGGTGAATGAGAAGGGCATTCATGTAGACCCGTCCAAGATTGAAGCAATAAAGAATTGGGAAGCTCCCAAGACCCCAACTGAAGTTCGACAATTTTTGGGCTTAGCGGGCTATTATCGGCGATTCATCGAGAATTTCTCAAAGATAGCTCAACCGCTAACGAGCCTTACCCAGAAAGACAAGAAGTACGACTGGGGTCACAAACAGGAAGAAGCCTTTCAGCTACTTAAGAACAAGCTCTGCGATGCACCAATACTATCATTACCCGAAGGCACTGAAGACTTCGTGGTATACTGCGACGCCTCACGACAAGGCTTGGGTTGCGTGCTCATGCAACGCCAAAAAGTCATCGCTTATGCTTCAAGGCAACTGAAGGTTCACGAGAGAAACTATACCACTCACGACCTGGAGCTGGGTGCAGTGGTATTCGCCTTGAAGATTTGGCGACATTATTTATATGGTACTCGATGTACAATCTTCACAGATCACAAAAGCTTACAACACATATTTGATCAAAAGGAATTGAATATGCGCCAGCGACGTTGGGTCGAGCTGCTGAACGATTATGACTGTGAGATTAAGTACCACCCTGGAAAGGCAAACGTTGTAGCAGACGCGTTGAGCCGAAAAGAAAGGATTAAGACCCTAAGGGTTCGAGCACTGGAAATGACGATTCGAACGAACCTCACTGCACGCATTCGAGATGCACAACAAGAAGCTCTTAAAGGAGAGAACCGTAAAGCTGAATACCTATGGGGTATGCTTAAATACATGGCGCCAAATGAAGAGGGAGCCTTATACTTTAAAAAGCGCATTTGGGTTCCGCTCTATGGTGGCCTACGAGAAGTCATCCTTAATGAAGCGCATAAATCGAGATACTCGATCCATCCATGGTCAGATAAAATGTATCAAGATTTGAAATAATACTATTGGTGGCCGAGACTCAAGAGCGACGTTGCTGTTTATGTTGGAAAATGCCTAACCTGTGCCAAGGTTAAGGCAGAATATCAGAAGCCGTCCGGCCTACTACAACAACCAGAGATTCCCGTGTGGAAGTGGGAACAAATCTCGATGGACTTCATAACGAAATTACCCAGGACCCCGAGAGGGCACGATATGATACGGGTAATAGTTGATCGATTGACGAAGTCTGCGCATTTCCTACCAATCCGAGAGAAGGATAGCACTGGAAAGCTTGCAGAGATATACTTAAGAGAAATTGTGGCACGACATGGAGTGCCAATCTTAATCATTTCAGACAGAGATGGACGCTTTGTCTCAAGAATCTGGCAATCATTTCAGGAAGCCTTCGGATCTCAGTTAGATCTGAGCACGGCATTCCATCCGCAAACAGACGGCCAGAGCGAACGGACTATACAAACGTTAGAAGATATGCTCCGTGCATGTGTCATGGACCTAGGCGGCAGCTGGGATACTCATCTACCTTTAGTTGAGTTTTCCTACAATAACAGCTATCATACGAGCATAAAAGCCGCGCCGTTCGAAGCTCTGTATGGCCGTAAATGCCGATCGCCCTTATGTTGGGCAGATGCCGGAGATAAGCGTATGGTTGGTCCTGAACTCGTACAAGAGACAACCGACAAGATTGCGCAGATCCGAGAGCGCATAAAGGCGGCTCGAGATCGACAAAAGAGCTACGCCGATCCGAAAAGGAAATCAGTAGAATTCAAGGTGGGAGACAAGGTGTTGTTAAAAGTCTCACCATGGAAGGGCGTAGTCAGATTTGGAAAGCGTGGAAAGCTGAATCCACGATATATCGGGCCATTCAAAATATTGAAGAGAATTGGTACCGTGGCATACAAGTTGGAGTTACCGGAAGAACTTAATGGAGTACATGATACGTTTCATGTATCCAACCTGAAGAAGAGTCCAACACAAGAAAGCGTGATCATCCCGATGGATGAAGTGCATATTGATGAAGCCCTCCGATTTACAGAACAACCCGTTGAGGTTACCGACTGGAAAGTCAACAAGACCAGGAGGAGCAGCGTAAAACTTGTCAAAGTACGTTGGAACTCTAAGCACGGACCCGAGTACACATGGGAACGTGAAGACCAGTTCAAGAAAAAGTATCCCCACCTATTCAAGAAGACTCCAGCGAGAGTGAGTTCAGCCTGAATTTCGGGACGAAATTCTTTAAACGGGGGGAAACTGTGACAACTGGCCTAAACCGGTAATTTTCGTACACTTTAATTATTGCTTAATGACTGCAATTATGTGCTTAATTGTCAGCCATGTCTGATTACATACTAAACAAGTGAATTCATGCACGTTGTATACTACAAAATATTGCTTTATGCATAAACGAGAGCGTTGCATCAAAAATACTAGTAAACTCACCGGTAAGACACACCGTGTCAACAGAACTGCAGAAAGCAGTCAGACAATAGAATTGGAGCCTAGGTGTAGGTCCGACAACAAGAATGCATTGAAAACCCAAGAGTACATACAAGGGTTTAATATATATGCAATGCGAAAGCAAAATTTAGCACTAAAAAGCACCCGAAACGCACTTTAAGTGCAGAATTTATAAAATTCAGCAATAATTCAGCATTTAGACACATGAATATTTTGTAGAATTGTCGTTTTATTATCCAGAATATTTCCCTAGGTGTTGGGAATCGATAGTGTTACAAAAAGATACTTATTAAACACTAAAAAGTGCAATTTAGCACTTTAACGAATCGGTATGTAACCGAACAACCGGACTTTACCCGGAACATAAAAATATTACCAATAACATTACTTATCTTTTTCTGAGCCAGTTAGGGTCCCTGAATACCCTAACACCCACTGTAAAGCACAACACACTACTAACCGGGTTAATCACTTAACTTAACTAGATTAACCTAACTACATACTTAATGTTTAGTTGGAAACTAACTAGAACCCCCCCCCCCCTTTAACCAACCGTCCCCAAGAGGGGGGACATACTTTGTCCTCCAAAACATTATTTTAATCCATATGTTTAGTATCTAAATGACACAAAATCCTTTGGACCATAACCTAATCTTTGCCCATAAGTAACAAGGTCTTGCACATCATTCATTTCACATTTCACAACTCAACACAAACTCTCCCTCTCTCTCTAGAAGGCTTTGGCCGAACACCCCCTTTACATCCATCACATTTTCGAGCTTCCTTCATCACATTCCAAGTTCATACAAACGCTAAGGGTCACGCATAAGGAGGCTTGGTGCAACCGGAAGGCGAAGGACCTCACTCTATTGCTTTTATCCTCTCATTTTGCGCTTAGATTCTTCCCTAGCCTCGAGCTAGTAGTAAGTTGCTTAAATCACCTTCCCGAACTATTTTAGAGTGGTTAAAATGATGTGTAACGGTTAAAAGTCGCAAACATACAAGATGAAGCATAAAAGTCTACTAAAAACACTAAAAGTGGTGGTTAAAAGCTTAAATATTGTGTAAATCTTGTAGTATTTGATTTGTGGGATTATTTAGGCCCGATCTATGTTGTGGTAGCTCGGATCATCGTTTAACCCGGATTGGTCATGATCATGGATTATGACATAAAGCTTGTTTAAGTGTAACAAGGGTTAGGTGATGAAACTCTACCACACATCAAACTTGAACTTGTGTAAAATCGATTTTACTTATGAAATGGTGTTCAGAACTAGTAGATCTACGGATCTACAAGCGGTATTTTCAAAGGACCAAGTGTCCAAGAAATCATATTTTCCTAAAGCCGGATCTTACATGAAAAAGAATGATTTTAGCAAACACACGAGTGTGTAAACACTTGTGTAACACAAAGTTTCGACAAAATAACTATTTTTGTAAATATTGACAGGAAGTTGTAAAGATGTAACTTCTTTAAAAACGAGACTTTCAAGAAACAAAGTTGATCTATACAAAGATCCACTAAAAATAATGGAAGGATACTACCTATTTTTGAAAAACCACAAGTTCATGTATTTCTGCGATTATATCTATTTTAACTAGTTGCATATTGTTTATTGTTGAATGAGGAAATTGTTGACGATTAAAAAGAAAATAAACACATGTTTTGAAAACATGGGAAACCTCCATTTTTAGGGGAAACTCTGTCAAAATTTTTATAAATTTTGACACTTAGAAAAATATAAGTTTTTGAGAAACTTATTCCCTAAAAATGTGTTTAAAAGTATTACCAAGGTTTCCCTAATTTTTGGTGATAAGAAATGAGGATTTCTTCAAGAATAAAAATGGATATAAGTATGTATATTTTTGAGAGAAAAATATATATTATTTGATCACCAACTTATGTGCTAAGTGTATATAGTATGTGTTATACGTACTAGTGTATTAAGACTTAAAAGTACACTAAATACTCATGAGAAGTATAAACACAAAAATACACATACAACACACAAGATACATAATTCGGGTGCAAAGTGCAAAATACAAAATACTTATATTAAACCTTGAAAAACTAATATAAGTAAAATACTTAGTTAAAAATATGAAATATTTTTAATACAAGAATATATACAAAAGAGAGTGACTGTACTTGTGCGACACAAGTCTAGTGACTAACGTTAAGAAAACGCGTATAGGTTACGACGTTAATTAAGCAAATCCGGTGAAGTTTACGACGCACAGGAACGCAAAGTTGTGAGTTCATGCTCCCCCTTTTCTTTTAACTGTTTTCAGTTTTATAACTTCGGGGGTGAAATACATGTTACAAATATTACAATGTTTACAAATGGTATGATGGATACAAGAATGATACGAGAAATCGTGTCACGAATAGGGTACCATAAGCACCATTAATCGTGTACATACTTAGACCACAGAACAAAAGGTTAGATCTAATGGGTTTCCGAGCAGCCCCACTCTTGGCCACTCTTTTACCAAGCAGTGTTTTTGTGTCTCAGTCGTGAATCGACTACAGAAAAATGCCTATGGTTTGGTGACTTCCTATGTCGTGTCACATGTTAATGGCTTTGCAACCCATTAACACTTGATACATACAGAAATATTTGATTTATTCATGAGTACGTGGTGTACACAAAAGACTTGATTTATACAAAATACAAATTATGTTTTCATACAAAGTATACAAACGTGAAATACAAAAATTGCATGAATTCACACCAACTTTATGTTGATGTTTTTCCAAAACTCACATGTATTTCAGGTAACTAGGATGGATGTGCGCGTGGTCTTACTCATGCTCGTGGATGTCGCTTTGTCTATCTTTAAATAAAGTTGTGACTTTTAAGACAATATGTTATCTCGTGTTGTAAACACTTGACATATGTTTTCAGTAATGTAATATTTGAAGATATTTTTGAGCATGTAGTATGTTTACTCTTCGTATGCAATGAGAACCTTTCATGATCACACCTCGTGCTTCCGCCGCAGAAAGGGGTGTGACAGTGTTCACTTATAGGCGAGCATGTCTTCGCGATACATTATGAGGATCTAATTGCTTTGATTCAGCCTTTGTGTGTCGTTTGTTTGCTTCATGGTACAAACAAATGACCATCACCCATGATTTTGGTCGGTATTTGCAACATCCTATTCTTACCCAATGCCATTTCATTTGTTTTCTCTCTTGTTTCCCCTTTTTAGAATGCCTCCTCGACGCGAGAACCAGATAGCGACTGCCGAACTGGCAGAAATCATTGTGCAGCAAATGGCTGCTCAATTCCCAAACCTCTTTGCTCAATGGAACCAAGCCAACAACAACAACAATGGTCCATGCAATTTCAAGAGTTTTAACTCGGCTAAACCACTCAAGTTTAGTGGTTCTGAGGGAGCGACTGGGCTTCTTCAATGGTTCGAGAGCATTGAGAATACTTTCCGCCACGTGCAGTGTCCTGACAATCGCAAGGTCGTGTTTTCTTCGAGTGTGTTCCAGAAGAGGGCCCTTACGTGGTGGAACGGGGTTATGAGAGATCGTGGTGCAGAAGTTGCTCTAGCACAGACATGGGCTGAACTTAGGGCCCTTATGATGAAGGAATTCGGTCCTCGTCATGAGATCAGGGCCTTGGAAAGGGAATTTGACGATCTTACGCAAGATAGCGGTGAGCATCGAGCCTACACGGACCTTTATGAGGAGTTAAGTCTGTTATGCCCAAACATGGTCACGCCTTTGGATAAGGCAATCGAAAAGTACATTGATGGCCTCCCTGACTCAATACAAGACATTGTGACTGGTAGCAACCCTACTACAGTTAGACAAGCCATTGAGCTATTTGCAACCTTGACTGAATCAAAGATCAGGAAAGGTAAACTTTTCTGAAAAGGTGACAAGAAACCGGTCGAGGAATCAAACCCAATCGAGGAATCAAAGACCATGGATGAACAGACTGGATCCCCTAAGAAGTCAAAGAAGCGAAAGGCTTCTCAGAACTTCGCCATGGTTACTCACAATGATCAAGCCGTCCCCAACCAACCAGCTCAACCCCCTGCTAGGAAGCCATACAATGGAACTGCACCCTTGTGCAACCAATGTAGTGTAACACCTGTGCCTTCACGGCCATCAAACAAATACCAAAGCAATGAAATATTGTATTTCATACTTGGTATTTGTAAAAATATGTGTATCATTTGCACATATCAATTCTTGTTCAATTTCAAACTCTAAATCACTTTCTGGAAGGTTATACGCGCACCGATGCGTAAATATAACCAGTTTAATGCAACAAACACTCCGGAATAGTGACATTGGCTTAACATACCTTAAATAACCTTTACATAACTTAGAAATAAGTTTTGAAGGCTTTGGTATGGCAAAATCAAGTTTAATCGCTTACAGGGACTAAAGTTGACAAACTGCGAAAGTATGCCAATTTGAACTGTAACAGACCTTCCGGAACATGACCATAAGTTAAACATGCCATAAATATCCTTTGCATAGCTTAGAAATAGGCTTTGAGGTGTTCGGTATGCTAAAATAAACTTTTGTGTCATTCAGGGACTAAAAGTGTCAAAAAGTGCACAAGTTTGCATTTTCGCGCATAACTTACGTTCTGAATGCATCCGGACACCCAAAAATTTATGTGAGCATGACTATATTATATTTTAGTGTTCGCCTTAAGAAAATCCATTCGTCGCGTCATTTGGTTCGTTTTTCGCGCTTATGCGCATTCCGTCGTAATTAACCGAACATCTCGTTCGTACGGCCAAACGAACCGACATCCGAGATATTTTTGAGCATGTTTTAAGTTCCCTATACTTTAACTTCATTTTAGAGCTTTGAAATGGGGTTAACGGGCCTTAAACATGTCAAAAATGGCCTAAATACAGTTCAGGGACCAAAACTGTAATTCTGCCAAAGTTCACCCATACGATGCGTATGGTATATATACCATACGATGCGTATGGGGTCTCCAGACCAGGTGCAATGTTTAAACAGCTGTTAACAGCTGCAAACCACTCCTAATCCCAATGCCAAGTGTTGATCTCTTATGGTGAGTGACCAAATGAGCCACCATAAGCTTCCGACACTTGTACGGGTGAGATCAAGGCACGTTTCCCGATAAACGATCCTAACGGTGGTGCATTTACTATAAATACCCATCCATACTCAACACAAAAACCCACAAATCTGATTAAGGAAGCTCTAAGTTGGAACCTTCGTTTCATACCTGAGCTATTTTAATCTGGGTTAGCATTCGGGGACCCTTCATAAGTATTCTTTCGTTCTTTTCCTTATTATTTACTGCTTTTCGAGTCAGAAAGTCAAACTTTGTTTGACTTTCAGCGTTGACCAGTAATGGTCAATGCGAAGTTCGTTAGAACTTCGCAACGTGATTGTAATCACGATGGTCATAGTCCCTTGGGACTATGCCTACTGATTACCACGTTGTTTAGGGTCGTAGGGTAGGCGATCTAATAAATCGCCTATACCTTCGAACCCGACCCAGTTTGGTCGATCATTAGGATCTGACCAAATACGTTAGGTGACCATAGTGTAGGGAATAACCTTCCGAGGTTATACCTTATGGTCACGACGTTTAAGTAGTTGTATGATAGGTAGTTTATATGCCTTAGGTAAATTACCAGAATACCCTTTTCATACATAATTGGTAATTAAGCATATGTAACCTAAACTTTTGTCACGTAACTGATTTTGTAACATGTTTAGGCATATAATACTTGTCATAGGACTAGTTAGGCGGTCCGAACGCGTTTCACGCGCACGACGCGTTAAAGTAGCATAAGCTTCCTAAACGGGTCGTAATGGGTCGTAAACTATTATGTTAAGTTTCATTTAGCATGTAGGCTCTGTTAAACCATATCACGTGAGTTCCGACACTCATTTGGTTTACAAACCCTAATGCTACCCAGTCTTCCGATTTAGGTCCGGTTATTTAACATAGTTACCTATATTAGGTGCCGTTTGATTTCCGTGATCTCTAGCATTGTTTGGTTGTTACTCAAGGACTACTGAGCATTCTCAAGTGAGTACATAGACCCCTCTTTTACTGTTTTCCAAACTGTTTTGGGGTGGAACACATGTGCCTACTTGTTACTTTCATGCTTTCCTGTTTTCACATCATATACCGACTATGTTTGTTAGTACATTATAGTACATGATTTACATTACTTTTCTGCTATGTATGTTGACTGATAACATGCTAAGCACATTGATTTACATTACTTTTTCTGCTAGGTATGTTGACTGATAGCATGCTAGCACATTGATTTACATGACTTTTCTACTTTGTATGTTAACTTAGCATACTTAGTACATCATTTTTACATTGCATCTCTGTTGCATATGTTTACTCAGCATATGGACACATTGTTTTACAGTGCATCTCTGTTGCATATGTTCCAGTAACATGTGGACACATTGTTTTACAGCTCTACCTTGTATGTTTACTCTAGCATACTAGGTACATTATCTTCATCACATGCTTACATTTTGGTATGACATTTGGTTTGTTTAACGGGTCTATATAACATTCATTAACATTTGCTACGCCGCTCGGTAGTAGGTAGTGGTACCATAGGACTTGACAAATCCCATTTCGGACATCCCGGGTAGGTGGGGATGAAAGGAATGACCGAATCCGAATACAATTCTTTTGATAACCTTGACTGAAAGGGTTATCCGACTGTCTCAAGGCTTGAATGTTTGCGTCTAACATACCGCATAAATGTTCATATTCAGTATAGCATGCATATATCTTACAAAACATAACTTTGATTTAAACCAGTTTTACTTCAATACTTTGTTTTGTTCATTTTTACTTATGGTTTAAGTAGTCTAAATTTTACTTACCATACATATCATTTTGGTTATACATTACTTGACTACTTTTGGACTATCAACATTTGACATGGTTTATACAAGGACTTTTGACTATTGGTTTAAACATAGACATTTGACATGGATATTTGACATAGACATTTGACATGGATATTTGACATAGACATTTGACTTGGATATTTGACATAGACATTTTGACATGATTTACATCTTGACATGAACATTTTACATTGTTTGGTTTGGTTTGATTAAGTGATTAAGTAACGATGCGTGTGTAATATGATACAAGCATGGTGGATACGCCGCTGGTACTTCCTATATATAAATGTTTGTATGGTATTACATATCGTAGCGTTATTTGAATCATTTCAGTTTGATACATATAACATTTTATACAAATAACATACTTTTCACAAGACATTGTTTTACAAAACAACTTATCTTTTACAAACTCATTTAACTTGGTTATTCATTTAACCATACATTATTCACTTATTTATACATATCATCTGAACTCGTTGTTTTTCAAGTAATTTACAAAACAAAGCAAATAACAAGGTTCATGACTAAACATTTTCTCAAACATAAGTCATGACACCTATTTTCACAAAACCTATGTATCTCACCGGCATTTTTATGCTGACGTACCATATTTTCACATGTGTTTTTCAGGAGCTGTTGCATAAGATGATCAAGATATACATAGACAGACTTGGGCTTTAGTGACAATAAAAGATGCAAGACTAGTTAATTATGTTGTATTTCTTTGTTTGTTAAGTCATTGTAACACTTTTAATCAATAAAACGAAACTTCAATTGCCATGGATTTGAAACATTAATTCTGTTACAACACTCCCCGATGTTTCCGCCACGTTTTGTATGTTCCACGTGGTCGGGGTGTGACAGAAAAGATGGTATCAGAGCCAATGGTTATAGGGAATTAGGTTATTAGTAATGCTTTGACCTAGTCTATAACCTTCTTAGGACCCTGACGCGAGTTTACTTGCGTTTAGTCATAAAACAATACCGTCACCTATCCTTAGGCGACGACCACAACAAGAACATGAATTTCAAAACCGCTTTGAAAACTAATCATCTGTTCTAGGATGATTGATTACTAGGTTTTGAACCCTCTATTGTAAGGTTTTGAACTCTCTATTATATGGTTTTGAACCCCTTTGAGTTTTCAAAACTTCGTCAAGGTTTTGGGTTTTAAATAATGTGAACACGTGCAAACTGGAAGGGTGAATGCCTGTATTCTGGGTTTTCTGGCTAGGCAAGCACTTCGTATACATCTCATCAGACGCGAGACCAGTTGTGCTTACCTGGGAATTCTTGGGATGAGTGTTCACTTATAGGCGAGCATGTCTTCGCAATACATTATTTTTGACCCATTTACTTTGATTAGTCACCGTCTCATTTGTTTGCCTTAGGTAACAAACAAATGATCGCAATCTTCATGCGTTATCATTCTGTTTTGATTGTCCAATAATCTTTCACCTGTTTCTCCCTATGCCTTTCTTTTTCTTCAAGAATGTCTCTTCATCACGATGACGCCCAGATATCTGAGCAAGCAGCCAAATTCGCTCAGCGAATAGGCGAAGTAGTCCTGAAGACTGTGGAATTAGCTACTGCCATGTATCGTCTCCTGGATGAAGCCACTCAAGAGTCACCAAGACAGGCAGGACCTAGTCAGGTGACAACACCATCAGCCAATAAACCAATCGAGGAATCAAAGACCATGGATGAACAACCCCCTAAGAAGTCAAAGAAGCGAAAGGCTTCTCAGAACTTCGCCATTGTCGCTCACAATGGTCAAGCCTTCCCCAACCAACCAGCTCAACCCCCTGCTAGGAAGTCATACAATGGAACTGCACTCTTGTGCAACCAATGTAACCTTCATCATCACCCTTGTGTGAAGTGCCGCAAATGTCAGATTTGTGGACCTATAGGTCATACAGCAAGGGTTTGCCCAACTACAGCTGTACCAAATCAAGCTGGCGACACTCCTGCTCAAGCTCGTTTCTCACGAGGGCTTTGCTATAACTGTGGCGAGATGGGCCATTTCCTAAGGGATTGCCCAAAGCTTGCTAAGGCAAATCTGACCCACGGATGAGCAGTTGGCCGAGTAGAAGATGTTGCTATCTTATGCTTTTGTTTCTTTCGTTTTCTTGATTGTGAAACAATCTGTCTCGTTCATAAATAAAAGTAGTTGTTCACAGATTCTGATGTACAATTGTAGTTACATATGTGTAGGATTTTCCTATGATACCTACATCAAGGAACTATGTTCCTTACAAACTACTCTTGTGATTCTCTCTTTCAAATGATCGCTCGTGATTCCCTCGAACATTTTAAGTACTCGTTTCATTCTAAGAAACAAAGTACAGAAGATAAAGTGACATTATGAGTGATCATGCTTCTGCACATCAAAGCCTTTGAATCCTTGGTTAGATAACTAAGGGTGTTTTCAAATCTCATACCCATTACGTTTTAATTTTTCAACATACACAGTACCAGTATTTCAAAACAATCTTCATGATCTCAAAACATTTCATATAGTTTGAAAACAATTTTTCTAGATGCATTGTCTATGTTATTTCAAAAACATTGGCCATGTTATCAAAACTGTCACACCCTGGCTTTGCGGAAGCGTGGTTAGTTTTGGTGTGACTTCTTAATACCATAGCTTAATCATAACAAAGCTATATGAATTTAAAAAACCATGCAAGTCATCATTAAGTTTAGAAATCAACGTACAATACCATTGTTTTAAACATACGACCATAACCTTGTTCAACAACATTACAACTAATAACAAAACATAAACGAGGGTTAAGGATTGTGTCTTGTCCAGGTAAGAGAACACAACCCCTAATCCTTGATGACTTCATGAAGATTGCAGCGGAAAACGTTCATACCGTGCCAGAATCCGTTAATTTCCTGAAATACATGTGAGTTGAAAAATCAACAATAATGTTGAGCGAGTTCATGTGCAAGTGAGTGAGTAAAACACTTGTAAGTATAAAAGTTTCCTGGTATGTAGCAGTGTAAGAGGACTTGTGATCACCAATGGTTTGCAAGGCCATTAGCATGTCGTGAAATGCAAGTAAGTAAGATACAACCCTAGCTGATTTTGCGTTGGGTACCAAGTCACTCCGGATCCGTTCTGTTAGTCCTTCGAGAGGCCTGTTCTGTTGGACCGGGAGCTGGGCTCGCTACACCCAAATAGATCTACCGCTCGAGTCCCTCGGGGTTCTAACTACCCATTCACATGATCTAAACCTCCTTACGTTAATTATACCGTGTATAAAGTACTTGTAAACAAAGTAACATGTATTTCACCCCCGCAGTTAAGAAAACTGAAAACAGTTAGAGAAAAGGGGGACATGAACTCACAGTGGATGCGTAAACTCTATCAAGCGTCTCTGAAGCAGTAATCTGTGCAACGACCTACAAGTGCTAATTCTATTAGACGGACGGCCGTGCTTTAGCTTTACAGTTTATGTTTGCGGGAAATAGTTAGACAACTATTTCGTGTTACATTTTGTTTATGCTTGATAGTTATTCTTCTTCCCAAGGATGGGGGATACAATACATGTGCGTAAGTTACGTTTTATCAATCTTGTGGTAATGTAATTACCGGTGTAACTTATATGTTTATGGAAGCGTTCGCAAAGTTTTGGAATCATTAACGCTTGTAAATATTATTTTCACTCTAAAATAATATTTATGTATTTCACAAAATAATCATAAACAGTGTTGTGACAAATATATTTATCACGTTAATCTTTGTGAAAATCCCACCTCCGAATGTTTAGTAAAATATAGTACTGGCGAAATTTATGTTTCAAAAGTATGTCCAAAAATAGTTGTAACACTTGTTGTGTAAAAAGTCTAAGTGTTAGGTTTTTAGAAAATTTCGCCAGAGTTTCCTCTGTAACTGGAGGTGGCCACGCTTTCAAGCGTATCATTTTCTTTTAACAAATCAACTCAATCAACTTCTTTATTCAATCAAACAATTTCCGACACATCAAACTAGTCAACAAGTATGAAAATTTGCGTAATCGCATGAACTTGCAGTTTTTCCGCATTAATAATGTAAATCATCCTTATATATGTAGATTTCTATATAGGGTAACTTTAATCTCGTAAAAACCTCGTGTTTAGAGAAAACCGTCTTTACAACTTCTAGTTATTTTTCCCAAAAATAGTTATTTTGTCGAAATATGCGTCACACAAGTGTTTACACACTTGTGTGCTCTAAATATCATTCTTAACATTGTAAGATCCGTTTCTTTAAAAACATGATTTCTTTAAAGCGTGGTCCTTCGAAGATACCACTTGCGGATACGTAGATCCGCTAGTTTTAAATACCATTTTACCGGTTAAATCACTTTTACACAAGTATAATATTTCACACAAGTTCATGTCTCTAAAATGTGGTAGTGTTTCACCTTTAACCCTTGTATCTATCAAAAACAAGCTTATGTGATGACACGTGATTTTACAAAGTCGGGTTAAACGAAGTTTTGAGCTACCACATTATAGATCGGGTCACAATAAGCACAAATTTCAAGTCCTACGACTTTTACACAAGGCATATGCTATTAACCTCCATTTTAGTGATTTTAGTAGACTTTAAAGATTCAAAACGCGTGTTAACGATATTTATCCGACGAAACTTCTTTTAACCACTTTAGATGAGCTTAAAAACAAGATTTAAAGGTTATACCTCTAGCTCAAGGCTAGGGAAGAGTTGTGACGAAAACCGCGTGGATAAAAGATAACGAGAGTGGTCCTTCGCGTTCCGCTTGCACCAAAGCTCCTTATACGTGTCTTGTGATGTGTGAATGATCTTGGAATGGTGGAGATAAGAACCGAAAGTGTGATGGTGGTGTGTAGGGTGTTCGGCCGAGAGTGGGATAGGGAGGGAGAGAGTAACTTTGTGTTGTGGTGTTTAGTGAATAAGCTCTTGTGGTTAGTGTGTAAATATATAGGCAAGTTCAAGTGCATATACCCATTGGTCACTATGTCACATAAGTACTAGACAACATGGGATTTGGCAAGATTATGGAAAGATCTTAAGTACATGTTGGTGCTCCCAAGGTAACCGATCGGTTGGGGGGGGGGTCCTCTTGTTCGATTTCAAGTAGATGGTTAGGAGTTTAGTTATGTTAAATAAGTTAGTTTAGGTTCTAAACTCCGTTAGTTATGTATAACATGTTATGGCGGGTGTTAGGGTAATCAGGGACCCTAACTGGCTCAGAAAAAGAGTAATAATAAAAATACTAATATTTTCATGTTTCAGGTAAAGTCCGGGTGTCCGGTTGGATAGTAATCCGTTAAAGTGTTACAAAAGACTTTAAAGTGTCGTTATTACATTTTTAGTGACACATTTTGTTTTCCCGACACTTAAGAAAGTGTCTAGTAATATTTTCTCATTTCTGGCACTTTACTAGTCAGCTAGAAGCTGGTTAAATTATTTAAAGTGCTGTGTTTGGTACTTAACGTATGTTCTGGCACATCCGAATCAGTGTATCTTATCCCCTAGAGACGCGGTAACACAACCCTTATATCCTACACTCACTACCAGTGTAGTCAAAATATATGAGGCTCTTAACAGGCCTTGAGGCAGTATTTGCCTGATGCTGGTTATATCAGCATGTTCACTGTGTATCCGTTTAGTGCTACTGTGCTTTTTGTGCATCATGTTTGTCACTAGGGTTCAGCACGTAAATAATGTAGTGACAGCAAATAAAGTATGATGCAAGTAAGTGCATGTATCAGTATGCAGGTAGCAGTTTATCAGCTAGTTTCAATCAAGCACAGTAATCAAGTAATAATTAATCATTAATTAAGTTGTACGGATACCTGGTTTTGTGCGGGTTGTCACATTCTCCCCCCGTTAAATAAATTTCGTCCCGAAATTTTAAGTTCTGCTTGTAGATGCAGTGTTCTTGGGAAATAAGTGGGGGTACTTTTTTTTTTTTTTTTTTTTTTTCATTCGGTCCTCACGTTCCCATGTGAATTCAGGACCATGTCTGGCATTCCAGCGTACCTTGACGAGTTTGACACTGCTCCGGCGGGTCTTGTTAACTTTCCAATCTGTGACCTCGACAGGTTCTTCAACGAAGTGGAGCGTGTCGTCAATGTGAATCTCGTCGATAGGAATGGCAACGTCAACTTGAGTTGGACTTTTGTTTAATTTGGATACATGAAATGTATCGTGAACACCATTCAGTTTAGCAGGTAGGTCCAACTTGTAGGCTACCGTCCCAATTCTTTCTAGAATTCTAAAGGGACCAATGTAGCGTGGATTCAACTTTCCTCGCTTTCCAAAGCGCGCTACCCCTTTCCAGGGTGAAACCTTCAATAATACCATCTCTCCGACTTGGAAGTCCACATTCTTCCGGTTTGGATCCGCGTAGGCCTTTTGCCTGTGGCGAGCGGCTTCGATGCGTTTGAGTATTTGCGCGATCTTATCTGTCGTCTCTTGGACGATCTCGGGACCAGCAAGTTGCCTATCACCTGCGTCAGACCAACATAGTGGGGATCGGCACTTGCGTCCGTATAGGGCCTCAAAAGGCGCAACACCAATACTGGTGTGGTAGCTGTTGTTATATGAAAATTCGACCAAGGGTAAGTGTTTATCCCAGCTACCTCCTAAATCCATAACACATGCCCTCAGCATGTCTTCCAATGTTTGTATTGTTCGCTCGCTCTGGCCATCAGTTTGCGGATGGAATGCAGTGCTCAGATTCAATTGTGAGCCAAAAGATTCTTGGAAAGATTGCCATATTCTTGACACAAATCTTCCGTCTCTATCAGAGATGATCGAGAGTGGTACTCCATGTCGTGCTACGATCTCTCTCATGTAAATTTCCGCAAGTTTACTAGTACTGTCCTTCTCCCTGATTGGCAGAAAATGTGCGGACTTTGTTAGGCGGTCAACAATCACCCAGATCATATCATGGCCTCTTGGCGTTCTTGGCAGTTTTGTAACAAAATCCATTGAGATTTGTTCCCATTTCCATTTGGGAATCTCAGGTTGTTGCAGAAGTCCCGAAGGCTTCTGGTATTCTGCCTTGACCTTAGCGCACGTTAAACATTTGCTCACATAGACGGCAACGTCGCCTTTCATCCTAGGCCACCAATAGTAATCTTTAAGATCCTGGTACATCTTATCCGATCCAGGGTGGATAGAGTACCGTGACTTGTGCGCTTCGTCGAAAATAACTTCCCTTAATCCACCAAACAGAGGAACCCAAATCCTTTTCTCAAAACATAACGTCCCTTCCTCGTTTGGTACCAAAAGCTTCTCCATTTCCCGGAGATATTCTTCCTCAAGGTTTCCCTTCTTGAGAGCTTCCTTTTGTGCAGCACGAATGCGCGAGGGAAGGTCGGTTCGTACAATCATTTCCAAAGCTCTAACCCTTATGGGCTTGATTCTTTCTTTACGACTTAGGGCATCGGCTACTACGTTCGCCTTTCCCGGGTGATACTTGATCTCGCAGTCGTAATCGTTTAGTAACTCAACCCATCGTCTTTGCCTCATATTCAACTCCTTCTGGTTGAATATATGCTGTAAGCTTTTGTGATCTGTGAAGATTGTGCATTTCGTACCATACAGGTAGTGTCTCCAGATCTTTAAAGCGAAAACCACTGCGCCAAGCTCTAAATCGTGGGTGGTATAATTCTTCTCGTGCACTTTCAGTTGGCGTGATGCGTAAGCAATGACCTTTTGGCGTTGCATCAACACACATCCCAATCCCTGACGCGATGCGTCGCAGTATACCACAAAATCGTCGGTACCTTCCGGTAGAGCTAAGATTGGCGCGTTGCAGAGCTTATCTTTCAATATCTGAAACGCTTCGTCCTGTTTGATTCCCCAATCAAACGTCTTATCCTTCTGGGTCAGGAGCGTCAACGGTTGAGCGATTTTCGAAAAATCCTCGATGAACCTTCGATAGTAGCCAGCCAAACCCAAGAATTGTCGAATCTCGGTTGGCGTTGTAGGCGTTTCCCAATTCTTGATTGCCTCGATCTTTGTGGGATCAACATGAATTCCATCCCCATTAACCACATGTCCAAGAAACTGGACTTCGCGTAGCCAAAACTCGCACTTGGAGAATTTGGCGTACAGTTGTTCCTTCTTTAGTAGCTCCAAAATGGTTCTAAGATGTTGTTCGTGTTCAGCCTTCGTCTTTGAGTAAATCAGGATGTCGTCGATGAATACAATCACGAACTTGTCTAAGTATGGCTTGCAAACTCTATTCATCAAGTCCATAAACACTGCAGGCGCATTGGTTAAACCAAATGGCATCACGAGGAACTCGTAGTGTCCATAACGAGTTCGGAAGGCTGTTTTCGGGATACTTTCCTCCTGTATCCTTAATTGATGGTATCCAGATCGAAGATCGATCTTAGAGTAACAGCTTGAACCTTGAAGTTGATCGAACAGATCGTCGATCCTTGGCAGTGGATACCTGTTCTTTATCGTCAGCTTGTTCAATTCTCTGTAGTCAATACACATACGGAAACTTCCGTCTTTCTTCTTGACAAACAAGACCGGAGCTCCCCAAGGCGAGAAGCTTGGTCGGATAAAACCTTTATCTAACAGCTCTTGAAGCTGTGTTGACAATTCCTGCATCTCTGATGGAGCAAGTCTGTATGGTGCCTTAGCCACAGGCGCGGCGCCTGGAACTAAGTCAATGTGAAACTCCACTTGCCTCTGAGGTGGCAGTCCAGGTAAGTCTTCTGGGAAGACTTCTGGATACTCCCTTACGACAGGGATGTCTTCGATTGTTGGCTCGGCAGCCTTCTTGTCTACGATGTGTGCCAGAAAAGCAACACATCCTTTCCGTAAACACTTCCTTGCCTTCAAGCAGCTGATGAATCTTAGCGGTGTGTCACGCTTCTCCCCGTGAACCACAATTGTCTCACCAACGCCAGTTGGGATACGAACAACTTTCTCGTGACATACTATCTCCGCCTTGTTCCTGGATAACCAATCCATTCCTACTACCACGTCGAAGCTTCCCAATGGGACCGGTAGTAGATCCAGAGTAAACTCGCGCTCTCCCAATTCTATCACACAACCTCTGATTACTTCGTCGGCTCCAACTAACTTTCCATTAGCTAATTCGATCGAGTAGGGTATGTCTAACTTATTAGCAGCTAACCCAAGCATATTCTTAAATTCTAGCGATACGAAGCTATAATCGGCACCAGTATCAAATAAAATGGATGCATAGCGTTGATTGATAGGGAACGTACCGGTAACAACATTTGGATCCTGACGTGCTTCTCTAGCTTCAAGTTGAAACACTCTACCACGGGCTTGATTCAGTGTTGGGCAATTCTTCTTAAAATGCCCGATTTCCCCGCAATTGTAGCATCCGAGCCTTTGCCCATTACCATCCCCATTTCCAGCTGGGGTGTTGATCTGGTTGGCATTGCCAGCCTGGTTTGCATTGTTGCTTCGGTTTCTGTTTCCTCCAAAATTTCCTTGCTGGCGATTCCCATTTCCACCACGGTTATCATTCCTATTTCCATATCCTCCCTGGCCTCCACGGCCAGTACCAACCCAACAGGTGTCCTTAGAGTGACCACGTTTCCCACATGCTTCACATACTTTTAGCCCACAATGACCAGAATGGTGTCGTTGGCAGGCACTACACCTGGGATGGGTGCCCATATATCCCTTTCCTCTCCTTCCACCGCCAGCTGCACCCTGAGCTGGCGTGCTTGGTGCTCCTCTCTTTCCATCACCGCTAACACTTAGCTTGAAGTTCGAAAACTTTCTTTTGTTACTTCCGGACGACTCAACATGCGTCTCTTTCTCCTTTGCCTTTACATCACCAAACTTGTTTAAACGAATCCCCTCCTCGGTGAGAGCCACGCTCAAATCGATGGCTTCAGTGATAGTCGCTGGTTTGGAGGAGGTTACCATGCTTATTATTTGGGGAGCCAAACCCCAAATGAAGCGCTCGATTCGTTTGTATTCCGGCGTAACCATGTAAGGAACCACTTGAGATAGGTCATGAAACCTCTGAACGTACTCTGCTACTTTCGGACCATCCATCTTTAAGTGCCAAAATTCAGTCTCCAACCTCTGAATTTCTGCGCGTGAACAGTACTTTCGGCGCATCAGTTCTTTCAATTCGGCCCAAGTCAGGGCGTAGGCGGCAGCTTCGCCTAAGGTTTGAACTTGTAAGTTCCACCAAGATAGGGCTCCGTCGAGAAATAGCCCTGAAATGTACGTAACTTGTTGGTCCTCAGCACACTTGCTCATGCGTATGACAGAGTCGGTCTTCTCAGCCCAGCGGGTAAAGGCAACTGCACCTCCCATGCCATCGAAGTTAACTGGTTTGCAGTCTAAGAACTGCTTGTAGGTGCATCCTGCACGTATGTTAAAACATGTGTTTGGCATTAGCATCACCGCTAAAATCTCCAACTAGTTCATGGTAGGTTCGAATGGCGTAGTATTACCGTGAGGTGGGTTGTTATTGCCTTGATTAACACTTCCGCTTCCTCCTGGCTGAGAAGCTGCGTACTGCGCTATGGCAGCAGCAATGACTTGTTGTAGCTCTTCCTGAGTAGTAGGCATGGGCTGCTGTTGTCGTCTTGGCGGCATCTTTCTAAAAGATGGTTTAAGTTGATTAGGCCATAGAAGGCTCCGATGTATAATACGTAAATCAGTTCGTAATATAGCGTACGTATATAACGGTAGTAATAGTATAATCACACAGCATCTCATGTTATCACCTATCACAAATATCAATCACACAACATCCCATACCATAACAATGCAAATAAGTAATCAAGCGAATCCAAAATATGGTGAGAAAACTGCGATTGCCATAATAATGAGGCCACATCGTAAGTGTATACATACAATCATGAATCACTGGGGCTACAACAGGGTCGACAGGTGCCAAGTGCTCAAATGGTGGGTCAACAGGTACAGCAACAAGGGGTAGAGGATCAATGGGATCAACAGCAATGGGCTCAAGGGGTATATCTGCATGCATAGGGTCATGCTCTGGTAATACATCAAGAGCAGCTGCCTGCTCAGGGGCAAGGGCAGGCTCCAAGTCATCGAATGCCATATCAAAGTCAAAATCAGGATCAATCGGGTCGAAAGGATCAATAGGATCAGCAGGATCCTCCATCATCTCGTCCATAGGGACAAACTCCAAATCACGATCAGGGTCGAACCCTGGGGGAAACATAGGGTCGGAATCCTCCACGTCCTCGTGGTCAAAAGTGGGACTGGGGATGGGGGCGACAGAAGATGCATGATCAGAATCTGACTCGTGAGAGTAGTGCTGCGCACTAAGGGTATGTGTCGGTGCAGAAGCCACAGACTCAGAGGAGTCCTGGGCTGGGGAATGTGCAGGTGCCTCCGCAGCCGGAGCATCTGCAATCAGTAGAGGGGCAACAGCGGGTAGGGCCTCGCCCTGAACGTCCTCCATAGGCTCCTCCTCGAACAAGTCGACGTCGTCCTCGTCGCCGTCGAATGGTAACTCCTGAACAGGGTAAGCAGCGAGGGGTATGGGAGCAGGGATCACCGCTAGTGGCAAATCCCCGGTCGGAATATCAATAGGGAGCTCATCGTCGCCATCAGGTAGGGCGAATGGCTGGAAGTCGTCATCGTCGGTACTGGTAAAGTCCGACGTGTACACCTCGTGCTCCGAGGACTCTAAATCATCTGACACAACACGCCTGGGGTTGGTGATGTCTGAACCACCTGAATCAACCGGATCCATGTATCTGTAACATAAACACAAGTATGCACAAACAGTCAATCTCATAATCAGATAATCACATAAGTCACCAAGTAGGGCATCACATAATTTCTCCTAGTCTTACTAGTCAAAACCATCTAGTCTACAAGACTGTTCTATCCTTCACTTAAACCAAACCTCGATCCTCCAGATCGAACCTTATAACAATTCAACGTGCTCAACTACCTTATTCACCTCGATCCTCCAGATCGAACCTTATAACAAATCAACGTGCTCAACTACCTTATTCACCTCGATCCTCCAGATCGATCCTATAACAAACCACCTTAACCATCTCGATCCTCCAGATCGATCCTCAGCCCTCCAAGCTGAACTTATAATTAATAAAATGTGCTCAACATTTGTTTGTAAAAAGTGTGGATCTGGACTTAAGTGGTATGCAGAAAAATGTTTTCGTGAGAGCCCTAGTGATCATAGTCTAGACTCGAGACAGAATCCTAGTTCGCTATGATCAGAGCTCTGATACCAAGCTGTCACACCCTGGCTTTGCGGAAGCGTGGTTAGTTTTGGTGTGACTTCTTAATACCATAGCTTAATCATAACAAAGCTATATGAATTTAAAAAACCATGCAAGTCATCATTAAGTTTAGAAATCAACGTACAATACCATTGTTTTAAACATACGACCATAACCTTGTTCAACAACATTACAACTAATAACAAAACATAAACGAGGGTTAAGGATTGTGTCTTGTCCAGGTAAGAGAACACAACCCCTAATCCTTGATGACTTCATGAAGATTGCAGCGGAAAACGTTCATACCGTGCCAGAATCCGTTAATTTCCTGAAATACATGTGAGTTGAAAAATCAACAATAATGTTGAGCGAGTTCATGTGCAAGTGAGTGAGTAAAACACTTGTAAGTATAAAAGTTTCCTGGTATGTAGCAGTGTAAGAGGACTTGTGATCACCAATGGTTTGCAAGGCCATTAGCATGTCGTGAAATGCAAGTAAGTAAGATACAACCCTAGCTGATTTTGCGTTGGGTACCAAGTCACTCCGGATCCGTTCTGTTAGTCCTTCGAGAGGCCTGTTCTGTTGGACCGGGAGCTGGGCTCGCTACACCCAAATAGATCTACCGCTCGAGTCCCTCGGGGTTCTAACTACCCATTCACATGATCTAAACCTCCTTACGTTAATTATACCGTGTATAAAGTACTTGTAAACAAAGTAACATGTATTTCACCCCCGCAGTTAAGAAAACTGAAAACAGTTAGAGAAAAGGGGGACATGAACTCACAGTGGATGCGTAAACTCTATCAAGCGTCTCTGAAGCAGTAATCTGTGCAACGACCTACAAGTGCTAATTCTATTAGACGGACGGCCGTGCTTTAGCTTTACAGTTTATGTTTGCGGGAAATAGTTAGACAACTATTTCGTGTTACATTTTGTTTATGCTTGATAGTTATTCTTCTTCCCAAGGATGGGGGATACAATACATGTGCGTAAGTTACGTTTTATCAATCTTGTGGTAATGTAATTACCGGTGTAACTTATATGTTTATGGAAGCGTTCGCAAAGTTTTGGAATCATTAACGCTTGTAAATATTATTTTCACTCTAAAATAATATTTATGTATTTCACAAAATAATCATAAACAGTGTTGTGACAAATATATTTATCACGTTAATCTTTGTGAAAATCCCACCTCCGAATGTTTAGTAAAATATAGTACTGGCGAAATTTATGTTTCAAAAGTATGTCCAAAAATAGTTGTAACACTTGTTGTGTAAAAAGTCTAAGTGTTAGGTTTTTAGAAAATTTCGCCAGAGTTTCCTCTGTAACTGGAGGTGGCCACGCTTTCAAGCGTATCATTTTCTTTTAACAAATCAACTCAATCAACTTCTTTATTCAATCAAACAATTTCCGACACATCAAACTAGTCAACAAGTATGAAAATTTGCGTAATCGCATGAACTTGCAGTTTTTCCGCATTAATAATGTAAATCATCCTTATATATGTAGATTTCTATATAGGGTAACTTTAATCTCGTAAAAACCTCGTGTTTAGAGAAAACCGTCTTTACAACTTCTAGTTATTTTTCCCAAAAATAGTTATTTTGTCGAAATATGCGTCACACAAGTGTTTACACACTTGTGTGCTCTAAATATCATTCTTAACATTGTAAGATCCGTTTCTTTAAAAACATGATTTCTTTAAAGCGTGGTCCTTCGAAGATACCACTTGCGGATACGTAGATCCGCTAGTTTTAAATACCATTTTACCGGTTAAATCACTTTTACACAAGTATAATATTTCACACAAGTTCATGTCTCTAAAATGTGGTAGTGTTTCACCTTTAACCCTTGTATCTATCAAAAACAAGCTTATGTGATGACACGTGATTTTACAAAGTCGGGTTAAACGAAGTTTTGAGCTACCACATTATAGATCGGGTCACAATAAGCACAAATTTCAAGTCCTACGACTTTTACACAAGGCATATGCTATTAACCTCCATTTTAGTGATTTTAGTAGACTTTAAAGATTCAAAACGCGTGTTAACGATATTTATCCGACGAAACTTCTTTTAACCACTTTAGATGAGCTTAAAAACAAGATTTAAAGGTTATACCTCTAGCTCAAGGCTAGGGAAGAGTTGTGACGAAAACCGCGTGGATAAAAGATAACGAGAGTGGTCCTTCGCGTTCCGCTTGCACCAAAGCTCCTTATACGTGTCTTGTGATGTGTGAATGATCTTGGAATGGTGGAGATAAGAACCGAAAGTGTGATGGTGGTGTGTAGGGTGTTCGGCCGAGAGTGGGATAGGGAGGGAGAGAGTAACTTTGTGTTGTGGTGTTTAGTGAATAAGCTCTTGTGGTTAGTGTGTAAATATATAGGCAAGTTCAAGTGCATATACCCATTGGTCACTATGTCACATAAGTACTAGACAACATGGGATTTGGCAAGATTATGGAAAGATCTTAAGTACATGTTGGTGCTCCCAAGGTAACCGATCGGTTGGGGGGGGGTCCTCTTGTTCGATTTCAAGTAGATGGTTAGGAGTTTAGTTATGTTAAATAAGTTAGTTTAGGTTCTAAACTCCGTTAGTTATGTATAACATGTTATGGCGGGTGTTAGGGTAATCAGGGACCCTAACTGGCTCAGAAAAAGAGTAATAATAAAAATACTAATATTTTCATGTTTCAGGTAAAGTCCGGGTGTCCGGTTGGATAGTAATCCGTTAAAGTGTTACAAAAGACTTTAAAGTGTCGTTATTACATTTTTAGTGACACATTTTGTTTTCCCGACACTTAAGAAAGTGTCTAGTAATATTTTCTCATTTCTGGCACTTTACTAGTCAGCTAGAAGCTGGTTAAATTATTTAAAGTGCTGTGTTTGGTACTTAACGTATGTTCTGGCACATCCGAATCAGTGTATCTTATCCCCTAGAGACGCGGTAACACAACCCTTATATCCTACACTCACTACCAGTGTAGTCAAAATATATGAGGCTCTTAACAGGCCTTGAGGCAGTATTTGCCTGATGCTGGTTATATCAGCATGTTCACTGTGTATCCGTTTAGTGCTACTGTGCTTTTTGTGCATCATGTTTGTCACTAGGGTTCAGCACGTAAATAATGTAGTGACAGCAAATAAAGTATGATGCAAGTAAGTGCATGTATCAGTATGCAGGTAGCAGTTTATCAGCTAGTTTCAATCAAGCACAGTAATCAAGTAATAATTAATCATTAATTAAGTTGTACGGATACCTGGTTTTGTGCGGGTTGTCACAAAAACCAACCTTTCTAATTTCAAAATATTTCATATAGTCTGAAGACAATATTAACACAATACATTTTCTGATCAAGTGCATGATTTCGAAAAGCATCATTCATGTCTTTCAAAAACCTTATACATAATTTCAAAATTCATCTCGCATGATTTTAAAACATTTTTGTAAATATATCTACCTAATACACCTACTTTATGATTTCAAAAAGTATTATATATAAGGTTTCAAAAACGTTAAACACATTTTTCTTAAAAGAACCCCATGCATAGTTTTCAAAAATATTTTCCTCATACATTTACTTAACTTTCAAATTCTGCTTCATATGTCGCCTTGACATATCTAGCATCTCAACCTCATAAGCATTTTACTTCATGTTTGGACTTAAGCACATCCCGTGCAAGAATTCAAAGCATCTTCAACTTCTACAATCCATATGGGATCTTTTTATCTCCATAATTAGACCCTTGTGGATGATCATGATTCAAATCAGAGTCCTTAATTGGATTCTTTATGTACCTTAATTCGAACATTTCGAGTTCTAGTAATCGAAATCGAATTTTCTTTTTGAATCTTTCTATCTTTATAGTTGGATTCTCGAAAATGTTTAAAGTACCAAATGAAATCCACAAGATGGATTCCTAGTGTGCTTTAAATACATGTACTCTGTTAGCAGAACAAACTTCTAGTTAGCAATTTTGTGGTTATGTGACTATGTGTTTATTCATCTTATGTTTTCTTTCATGCATTTTTGTGTTTTTAATACTCTGGATATTCGTTATCCAAATCCTCGCAGGATCTTTCATATCTTCATATGAGAGATTCGTAGCAGGATATTCAAAGGTACTACCTTAAATCCTTAATGGGCTTCTATGTAATAGTTAAGACCCTTGGATTTATATAGTACCACTCCAGACCCTTTTTAGTGGTCTAGTCTAAGGATTGATTCACAATTTGGTTAAAGAATGACATCTAGTGATGTAGCTGGACAGACTCCTTGATAGTCTATTTAGATCATTTATTGATCTAGTCTACGGGACTCTATGGCGGTCTAGTCACACTCATCACAGGATTGCTCATTTGGTTTTACCCTACGCATTTTAAAATAGATTGTGTGAACTGTGCAAGGAATTGTCTAATTATGGAGGCCTACATAATTATGAAATTTAGTGCATAGAAACCCAGTAAGGTTTATTATGTGTAAGAACCGATAGTGACAACAATAACAAAATGAGAACGATGTAATGGAGGTACGGTGGACGCACCAATGACGCTTCGTATACTTGTATATAAGTATCCCTCTTACATTGCAAGCATAATGTTATTAAAGTTACTAGAAGTTCAGAACCCTAACCAATGTTGTTCGATCTTTTCAACTTCATGCTTTCAAGCTCTCACAAGTTTCCTCTAAATAAATTTCGGGACGAAATTTCCTAAAGTAGGGGAGACTGTAACACCTGTGCCTTCACGGCCATCAAACAAATACCAAAGCAATGAAATATTGTATTTCATACTTGGTATTTGTAAAAATATGTGTATCATTTGCACATATCAATTCTTGTTCAATTTCAAACTCTAAATCACTTTCTGGAAGGTTATACGCGCACCGATGCGTAAATATAACCAGTTTAATGCAACAAACACTCCGGAATAGTGACATTGGCTTAACATACCTTAAATAACCTTTACATAACTTAGAAATAAGTTTTGAAGGCTTTGGTATGGCAAAATCAAGTTTAATCGCTTACAGGGACTAAAGTTGACAAACTGCGAAAGTATGCCAATTTGAACTGTAACAGACCTTCCGGAACATGACCATAAGTTAAACATGCCATAAATATCCTTTGCATATCTTAGAAATAGGCTTTGAGGTGTTCGGTATGCTAAAATAAACTTTTGTGTCATTCAGGGACTAAAAGTGTCAAAAAGTGCACAAGTTTGCATTTTCGCGCATAACTTACGTTCTGAATGCATCCGGACACCCAAAAATTTATGTGAGCATGACTATATTATATTTTAGTGTTCGCCTTAAGAAAATCCATTCGTCGCGTCATTTGGTTCGTTTTTCGCGCTTATGCGCATTCCGTCGTAATTAACCGAACATCGCGTTCGTACGGCCAAACGAACCGACATCCGAGATATTTTTGAGCATATTTTAAGTTCCCTATACTTTAACTTCATTTTAGAGCTTTGAAATGGGGTTAACGGGCCTTAAACATGTCAAAAATGGCCTAAATACAGTTCAGGGACCAAAACTGTAATTCTGCCAAAGTTCACCCATACGATGCGTATGGTATATATACCATACGATGCGTATGGGGTCTCCAGACCAGGTGCAATGTTTAAACAGCTGTTAACAGCTGCAAACCACTCCTAATCCCAATGCCAAGTGTTGATCTCTTATGGTGAGTGACCAAATGAGCCACCATAAGCTTCCGACACTTGTACGGGTGAGATCAAGGCACGTTTCCCGATAAACGATCCTAACGGTGGTGCATTTACTATAAATACCCATCCATACTCAACACAAAAACCCACAAATCTGATTAAGGAAGCTCTAAGTTGGAACCTTCGTTTCATACCTGAGCTATTTTAATCTGGGTTAGCATTCGGGGACCCTTCGTAAGTATTCTTTCGTTCTTTTCCTTATTATTTACTGCTTTTCGAGTCAGAAAGTCAAACTTTGTTTGACTTTCAGCGTTGACCAGTAATGGTCAATGCGAAGTTCGTTAGAACTTCGCAACGTGATTGTAATCACGATGGTCATAGTCCCTTGGGACTATGCCTACTGATTACCACGTTGTTTAGGGTCGTAGGGTAGGCGATCTAATAAATCGCCTATACCTTCGAACCCGACCCAGTTTGGTCGATCATTAGGATCTGACCAAATACGTTAGGTGACCATAGTGTAGGGAATAACCTTCCGAGGTTATACCTTATGGTCACGACGTTTAAGTAGTTGTATGATAGGTAGTTTATATGCCTTAGGTAAATTACCAGAATACCCTTTTCATACATAATTGGTAATTAAGCATATGTAACCTAAACTTTTGTCACGTAACTGATTTTGTAACATGTTTAGGCATATAATACTTGTCATAGGACTAGTTAGGCGGTCCGAACGCGTTTCACGCGCACGACGCGTTAAAGTAGCATAAGCTTCCTAAACGGGTCGTAATGGGTCGTAAACTATTATGTTAAGTTTCATTTAGCATGTAGGCTCTGTTAAACCATATCACGTGAGTTCCGACACTCATTTGGTTTACAAACCCTAATGCTACCCAGTCTTCCGATTTAGGTCCGGTTATTTAACATAGTTACCTATATTAGGTGCCGTTTGATTTCCGTGATCTCTAGCATTGTTTGGTTGTTACTCAAGGACTACTGAGCATTCTCAAGTGAGTACATAGACCCCTCTTTTACTGTTTTCCAAACTGTTTTGGGGTGGAACACATGTGCCTACTTGTTACTTTCATGCTTTCCTGTTTTCACATCATATACCGACTATGTTTGTTAGTACATTATAGTACATGATTTACATTACTTTTCTGCTATGTATGTTGACTGATAACATGCTAAGCACATTGATTTACATTACTTTTTCTGCTAGGTATGTTGACTGATAGCATGCTAGCACATTGATTTACATGACTTTTCTACTTTGTATGTTAACTTAGCATACTTAGTACATCATTTTTACATTGCATCTCTGTTGCATATGTTTACTCAGCATATGGACACATTGTTTTACAGTGCATCTCTGTTGCATATGTTCCAGTAACATGTGGACACATTGTTTTACAGCTCTACCTTGTATGTTTACTCTAGCATACTAGGTACATTATCTTCATCACATGCTTACATTTTGGTATGACATTTGGTTTGTTTAACGGGTCTATATAACATTCATTAACATTTGCTACGCCGCTCGGTAGTAGGTAGTGGTACCATAGGACTTGACAAATCCCATTTCGGACATCCCGGGTAGGTGGGGATGAAAGGAATGACCGAATCCGAATACAATTCTTTTGATAACCTTGACTGAAAGGGTTATCCGACTGTCTCAAGGCTTGAATGTTTGCGTCTAACATACCGCATAAATGTTCATATTCAGTATAGCATGCATATATCTTACAAAACATAACTTTGATTTAAACCAGTTTTACTTCAATACTTTGTTTTGTTCATTTTTACTTATGGTTTAAGTAGTCTAAATTTTACTTACCATACATATCATTTTGGTTATACATTACTTGACTACTTTTGGACTATCAACATTTGACATGGTTTATACAAGGACTTTTGACTATTGGTTTAAACATAGACATTTGACATGGATATTTGACATAGACATTTGACATGGATATTTGACATAGACATTTGACTTGGATATTTGACATAGACATTTTGACATGATTTACATCTTGACATGAACATTTTACATTGTTTGGTTTGGTTTGATTAAGTGATTAAGTAACGATGCGTGTGTAATATGATACAAGCATGGTGGATACGCCGCTGGTACTTCCTATATATAAATGTTTGTATGGTATTACATATCGTAGCGTTATTTGAATCATTTCAGTTTGATACATATAACATTTTATACAAATAACATACTTTTCACAAGACATTGTTTTACAAAACAACTTATCTTTTACAAACTCATTTAACTTGGTTATTCATTTAACCATACATTATTCACTTATTTATACATATCATCTGAACTCGTTGTTTTTCAAGTAATTTACAAAACAAAGCAAATAACAAGGTTCATGACTAAACATTTTCTCAAACATAAGTCATGACACCTATTTTCACAAAACCTATGTATCTCACCGGCATTTTTATGCTGACGTACCATATTTTCACATGTGTTTTTCAGGAGCTGTTGCATAAGATGATCAAGATATACATAGACAGACTTGGGCTTTAGTGACAATAAAAGATGCAAGACTAGTTAATTATGTTGTATTTCTTTGTTTGTTAAGTCATTGTAACACTTTTAATCAATAAAACGAAACTTCAATTGCCATGGATTTGAAACATTAATTCTGTTACAACACTCCCCGATGTTTCCGCCACGTTTTGTATGTTCCACGTGGTCGGGGTGTGACATGTAGCCTCCATCATCATGCCAATGTAAAGTGCCGCAAATGCCAAACTTGTGGACTTATAGGCCATACAGCAAGAGTCTGCCCAGCTGCAGTTGCACCAAACCAAACTGGCAACAATCCTGCTCAAGGTCGTTTTCTACCAGGTTCTTGCTTCAACTGTGGCGAGATGGGTCATTTCCGAAGAAATTGCCCAAAGCTTGCTAATGCGAATCCAGCACAGGGATGAGCATCTGACCGACTAGAAGACAACATCGTTTAGAAATAATCACGTCTTATGTATTATTTTCTTTTGTTGTCAAGGTCCATGAAACAGTTGTTATCATTGTTTATAAATAAATCTTTTATTTACATTGCAAGGTATTTATGTGGTTGCATGTATAAACAACATATCCCCTACAATACCGACAAGCAAGGAGTCATACTCCTTGTAAAGCAAACTACCACCAAAATTTTTCCATCTTATGATCTCTTGCGTTTTCCACGAAATTCCTAAGTACCCGTTTCTTCTAAGGAAACGAAGTACAAGGCGCAAGTTACAACACTGGACGAATACCCAAAGTACCACTGTAAATCCTTAATAGGGTACTTAAGGATATTTCCGTAAATCCTAAAATTTTTGTGTTCCTTAATTCGAATATTACGTTTCTTTGAAAACAAAATCGAATTTTGGGAGATCATCCTATCTTTTCAGATAGATCCCAGAGGACATTGAAGTCCAGCGACTGGTTTCCTGGTGTACTTTGAATATCCATATTCAATCACTAACAAGTTAATAACAAATTAATAACTGAGTTAAGAAACTATGTGATTATGTGCTTATGTATTCCCTTTTATGTTTTTGGTGTAATCCAAGTTTTTGTTATCTAAAATCCTTAATGGACTTCTACGTTGTAGTTAAGTCCCTTGGGTTATAAAGTACTACTCCATAATTAGACCCCTTGAGTGGTCTAGTTAAACAGATTGATTCAAAAATCTGGTTAGGAACGTCATTTGATGATATAGCTGAAAGGACTCCTTGGTGGCCTAATTAAAAAGATCATTTATCGATCTAATTAAAGGGACCCTATGTGTCACACCCCGACCACGTATAACATACAACACGTGGCGGAAAACGTCGGGGAGTGTTGTAACAGAATTAATTGTTTCATAACCATGGCATACAAAGTTGTATTTTATTTATAAACATAAGAGTTTCATTGTTTTAAACAGGAATCAAAGAGTCTATAACATAATTAAACTAAGTCTATCTTCATTTTTAGTCTCTAAGGCACAGGTCTGCCCTAGTGTCACGATCGTCATCCTATGCAAAAGCTTCTGAAAACACATGTGAAAATAGGTACGTCAGCATAAAAATGCCTGTGAGATACATAGGTTTTGTGAAAATAGGATTCATGACTTAAGTTTAAGAAAAAGTTGTTTAGTAAAAGTCAGTCATGAACCTTGTAAATTGTTTTGTTTTGTAAATCGTTTAAAAAGCGATAAGATCAAATGATATGTATAAATAAAAGTACAATGTATGGTTAAATGTATAACCAAGTAAAATGAGTTGTATAAAGTAAATTGTTTGTAAACCAAAGTCTTGTGAAAATCGTGTTACT
Organism: Helianthus tuberosus; assembly: GCA_030545235.1. Taxonomy (NCBI): domain Eukaryota; kingdom Viridiplantae; phylum Streptophyta; class Magnoliopsida; order Asterales; family Asteraceae; genus Helianthus; species Helianthus tuberosus. Next base: position 89,639,725 of record CM060389.1, read on the forward strand.
TGTGTAAAATGTATAAGTCCAAATTGAATGATTTAAATAACGCTATGATATGTAATATAATACAAACACTTATATATAGGAAGTACCAGCGACGTATCCACCATGCTTGTATCATATTACACACGCCTCGTTACTTAAATCACTTAAACAAACCACCAATGTATAAAGTCTATGTTTAAACCAATTGTCAAAAAGTCTTTGTATAAACCATGTCAAATGTTTATAGTCCAAAAGTAGTCAAGTAATGTGTTACAAATGTTATGTATTGTAAGTAAAGTATTGTCACATAATCCAAATGTAGAAATGTACAAAACAAAGTATTTTGAATATATCAAAAAGTTATGTTTTGCAAAGTAATGCATGTTACATTTATACAAACATTTATATGGTAAGTTAACGCATACATTCAAGCCTTGAGACAGTCGGATAACCCTTTTAGTCAAGGTTATCAAAAGTAATGTTTTCGGATTCAGTCATTCCTTACATCCAAACAAACCCGAGATGTCAGGAATGGGATTTATCAAGTCCTATGGTACCAGTACTTACTACCGAGCGGCGTAGCTAATGTTAATGAACGTATATAAGTCTCGTTTGTGCAAACTGTCACACCCCGACCACGTGTAACATACAAAACGTGGCGGAAACGTCGGGGAGTGTTCTAACAGAATTATTGTTTCATAACCATGGCATAAATGAATTCAGTTTTATTGAATAAATGAACTCATTGTCTTAATACAATCAAATAAGTACAACTATGATCTTCCAAGTTTTAAAGTTGCTAAGGCACGAGTCTATCCTAAGTGTAGCATATATCATCAATCCTCACAAAGCAGTACCTGAAACATGTGTAAAAATAGGTACGTCAGCATAAAAATGCCTGTGAGATACATAGGTTTGGTGAAAATAAGATTCATGACTTATGTTTAAGAAAATGTTTAGTCATGAACCTTGTAGTTTGCTTTGTTTAGTAAATCATTTGAAAAGCAATAAGATCAGATGATATGTATAAATAAGAGAATAATGTATGGTTAAATGGATAACCATGTAAAATGAGTTTGTATAAGATCAGTTGTTTGTAAATCAATGTTTTGTGAAAAGTATGTTATTTGTATAAAATGTTATATGTCTCAAATTTAAATGATTCAAATAACGCTACGATATGTAACACCATACAAACACTTATATATAGGAAGTACCAGCGGCGTATCCACCATACTTGTATCATATTACACAAGCCTCGTTACTTAATCACTTACTCAAACCAAACCAACAATGTAAGATGTCTATGTTTAAACCAGTTGCCAAACGTATTGAATAATATGTCAAAATGTTTATATCAAGATGTAAGTCATGTAATGTATAACCCATGTCAATAATGTTTATGTGTCCAATGTAAATCAAGTAATATGTAACCAATGTGATTTGTATAAATAAATGTAAGGTTAAACGAATAACCTTATAGTAGCATATTAAAAGTATACTTTGGATTTGTAAATAACATACTAAACTATGTTTGGTTTCATAAATAACATATCAAAATATGCTTTGGGTTTTATAAATAACATATCAAAATATGTTTTGGATTGTTGATAGAATATATATGTTGGTTTTGTACAATATCACACATGGGAGTATATCAAACTATACTTTAAAAGTGTGATTTAAGAATTCATTCAGACCTAGTGCATCAAAATACACCTTTGAGACTATAGGGATACCACAAAGGAAATCCCTATTTGGATGGAGAAACAAATTGGTTTCAGACATTCCATGACAACAGGAATGGGGTGTCTAATCCTATAGCGCTATATCATACTAACAATCGGTCTGGTGAACATAAAATAAGTACAATTCAACATTTTATTTTATGTTCTTTGAGAAATCAGTGTTTAAACGATAGATAGTCATTTAGTTTGTCAAATGATAAGTAATAACATGTATAATCAATTATACTTTGAAATCATGAAAATAACACATAGGTACACATGCTTCACCCCAAAACAGTTTGGAAAACAGTAAAATAGGGGAACTATGTACTCACATTGAGAGTGCTTAGGAGTCCTTGTGTAGCAACCAAACAATGCTAGAGATCACGGATATCAAACGGCACCTAATATAGGTAACTATGTTAATAAACCGGACCTAAATCGGAAGATCGGGTAGCATGAGGGTTTGTAAACCAAACGAGTATGGAGACTCGTGTAATATGGTTCAACAAAGCCTACATACTAAATGAAACTTAACCTAAGTGCTTACGACCCATTACGACCCGTTTAGGTAGCTTATGCTACTTTAACGCGTCGTTCGCGTGAAACGCGTTTGGACCGCCTAACTAGCCCTATGACAAGTGTTATATGCCTAAACATGTTACATAATCAGTTATGTGACAAAAGTTTAGGTTACATATTTTTAATTACCAATTATACATGAAAAGGGTATTCTGGTAATTTACCTAAGGCATATAAACTACCTATCATACAACTATTCAAACGAAGCGACCATAGGGTATAACCTCGGAAGGTTATTCCCTTCCTACTATGGTCACCTAATGTATTTGGTCGGATCCTAATGATCGACCAAATGGGTCGGGTTCGAAGGTATAAGCGATTTATTAGATCGCTTACCCTACGACCCTAGACAACGTGGTAATCAGTAGGCCTGTCCCAAGGGACTATAACCAATGTGATTACACTCACGTTGCGAAGTTCAAACGAACTTCGCATTGACCATAAACTGGTCAACACAGAAAGTCAAACAAAGTTTGACTTTCAGACTCGAAAAGACTCGAAAAGCAATAAAAGAACGAAGGAATACTTACGAAGGGTCCCCGAATGCTAATCTCGATCCAAGAATCTTAGGTATGAAACAATGGTTTCAACTTAGAGTTTCTCAAATCAAAATTCTAGTGAGTTTAGCAATGGATGGCATGGGGTATTTATAGTGTTTCCCGAACCGTTAGGATCGTTTCTTGGAAAACGTGATTCGATCTTGGCCATACACTTGCACCCATGGTATTGTAATACCATGTGCATCACAAACCAGTCCATAGTATTGAGAAAAACCATGTGCAAGGTTGGAACGGACCAGATTCGATGTTTCTGCATGTTTTCTGCTGTCAGGGGGCTGATGCGGCCCGCTTCAGGATCAGACAAAGCTCAGGCGGGCCGCCTGGAGCTTCTGATCAGAAAACAAGTTTCCATTTTGACAGTTTCAGTCCCTGTTGTGTTTTAAGGCCATTCCCGACACTTCTAAGGCCCGTAAAGCCAACTTTAAGGCCCTAAAATGATGCCTAAACATTGTGGACATGAAACATGCTCAAAAATATCTCAGATGTCGGTTCTTTTGGTCGTACGAACGCGATGTTCGCTTAATTACGACGGAATGTGCATAAGCGCGAAAAACGATCCAAATGACGCGACGAATGGATTTTTCTCAAGCCAAACACTAAAATAAAATATTTTAGTGCTTACATAAATTTTTGGATGTCCAGATGTATTCAGAACGTAAGTTATTTGCGAAAATGCAAACTTGTGCACTTTTTGACACTTTTAGTCCCTGAATGACCCAAAAGTTTATTTTAGCATACCGAACCCCTCAAAGCCTATTTCTAAGATATGTAAAGGATATTTATGGTATGTTTAACTTATGGTCATGTTCTGGAATGTTCGTTACAGTTCAAATTAGCATACTTTCACAGTTTGTCAAGTTTAGTCCCTGTAAGCGAATTAACTTGTTTTTTCCATACCAAAGCCTTTAAAACTTATTTCTAAGTTATGTAAAGGTTATTTAAGGTATGTTAAGCCTATTTCACTATTCCGGAGTGTTCGTTGGATTAAACTGGTTATATTTACGCATCAGAGCGCATATAACCCTCCAGAAAGCGATTTAAAGCTTAAAATCGAACAAGAGTTGATATGTGCAAACGATACACATATTTTTACAAATCCCAAGTATGAAATACAATATTTCATTGGTTTGGCATTTGTTTGATGGTTGAAGTGACACAGGTGTCACACAAACCAAATGTTATAGCAATTTGTAACACCTGTGCCTCCACGGCCATCAAACAAATACCAAACCAATGAAATATTATATTTCATACTTGGGATTTGTAAAATTATGTGTATCTTTTACACATATCAACTCTTGTTTGATTTTAAGCTTTAAATCGCTTTCGGGAGGGTTATATGCGCTCTGATGCGTAAATATAACCAGTTTAATCCAACGAACACTCCGGAATAGTGAAATAGGCTTAACATACCTTAAATAACCTTTACATAACTTAGATATAAGTTTTGGAAGGTTTGGTGTGGTGAAATCAAAGTTTAATCGCTTACAGGGACTAAAGTTGACAAACTGCGAAAGTATGCCAATTCGAACTGTAACAGACATTCCGGAGCATGACCATAAGTTAAAAATACCATAAATACCCTTCACATAGCTTAGAAATAGGCTTTGAGGTGTTCGGTATGCTAAAATAAACTTTTGTGTCATTCAGGGACTAAAAGTGTCAAAAAGTGCACAAGTTTGCATTTTCGCGCATAACTTACGTTCTGAATACATCCGGACATCCAAAAATTTATGTAAGCACTAAAATATTTTATTTTAGTGTTCGCCATAAGAAAAATCCATTCGTCGCGTCATTTGGATCGTTTTTCGCGCTTATGCGCATTCCGTCGTAATTAAGCGAACATCGCGTTCGTACGGCCAAACGAACCAACCTCCGGCATATTTTTGAGCATGTTTTGAGTTCCCTATACTTTAACTTCATTTTAGAGCCTTGAAATGAGGTTAACGGGGTTCAAACGCATCGAAAAAGGCCTTAAACACGTGCAGGGACCATTTCTGCCAATTTTGAAACAATTCTGGAACTGGGAGGCAGTAGCGTAGCGCGAGCCCTAAGGGCCTACCTGTCGCGCTACGCGACTGCATGATCTGGATCAGATTCAATGTTTTAACAAGCGGGTCCCAGCTGTTCGATTCTCAACCACACATTCTCAATCGTCTAGTCAGCGGATAAGAACCTAATTTCAGCTTCCATAAGGTTCCGACAAGTGTACGGGTTGGATCATGGCACGTTTTCCATGAAACAATCCTAACGGTTCGGGTATTCCTATAAATACCCAACCCACACAACCTCATTTTGCACAAGAATTCTGATTTGAGAGCTCTAAGTTGAAACCATTGTTTCATACCTGAGTTCTTAGATCGGGATTAGCATTCGGGGACCCTGGGTAAGTATTCTTTCGTTCTTTTCCTTATTTTATTGCTTTTCGAGTCAGAAAGTCAAACTTTGTTTGACTTTCAGCGTTGACCAGTAATGGTCAATGCGAAGTTCGTTTGAACTTCGCAACGTGAGTGTAATCACGTTGGTCATAGTCCCTTGGGACTATGCCCACTGATTACCACGTTGTCTAGGGTCGTAGGGTAGGCGATCTAATAAATCGCCTATACCTTCGAACTCGACCCATTTGGTCGATCATTAGGATCCGACCAAATAAATTAGGTGACCATAGTAGGTAGGGAATAACCTTCCGAGGTTATACCCTATGGTCACATCGTTTAAATAGTTGTATGATAGGTAGTTTATATGCCTTAGGTAAATTACCAGAATACCCTTTTCATTTATAATTGGTAATTAAGCATATATAACCTAAACTTTTGTCACATAACTAATTATGTAACATATTTAGGCATATAACACTTGTCATAGGACTAGTTAGACGGTCCGAACGCGTTTCACGCGCACGACGCGTTAAAGTAGCATAAGTTACCTTAATGGGTCGCGATGGGTCGAAAGCACTTAGGTTTGGTTTCATTGTAGTATGTAGGCCTTGTTAAACCATATCATACGAGTTCCAATACTCATTTGGTTTACCAAGCCTCATCCTATCCGATCTCTCGATTTTAGTCCGGTTTATTTATAGTTTTAGATTGCCGACTGATTCCGTGCTCTCTCTAGCTTTGTTTGGTTGTTGTTCAAGACCTCCAAGCATTCTCAGGCGAGTACATTATTCCCCTATTTTACTGCTTTCAATTGTTTTGGGGTGACTCATATGTGCTAAATGTTTTCGATGTTATAACGATGGTTTCAAAAACAATTAAGACGATTTATACAAAACTAATAACGATTTCATAAAGTGAACAAACTTGTTGGTTGTAGTTACATAACAAATGACATTCATTAGCAATGATCAAGCCGACCAGTATTAGGTTATGGTACCATAGGATCTGACAAATCCCGTTATTTACTACACCCGTGGTTATGTGTGGGTATGGTAGGTAGCGACTGAATCTGTAATTATTAACTTACCCTATGGAGGTTTGTTAATACAAAAACGAGAAGCGACGAAAACGAGAAGCGACGAAAACGAGAAGCGATGAAAGTCACGAAGGTTTGAATGTTATTAGCGAGACGACCTTATAAGTAGTTTCACGACCTAAAACGAATTAAACGATTTACGATTGGTTTTCACACGATGTTTTAACGATTGGGTAACGATTGGGTTACACACGATGTTTTATCGATTGGGTAAACGATTGGCTTCAAAGCGATATACGATATTATTTTGGTTATACATATTACATGATTTACATTTGGGCATGAACATTACTTTGGTGGTTTGGTTTGGATTAAGTGATTAAGTAACAATGCGTGTGGAATATGATACAAGCATGGTGGATACGCCGCTGGTACTTCCTATATATAAGTGTTTGTATGGTATTACATATTGTAGCGTTATTTGAATCATTTCAGTTTGAGACATAGAACATTTTATACAAGTAACATACTTTTCACAAGACATTTATTTACAAACAACTTATCTTATACAAACTCATTTTACATGGTTATTCATTTAATCATGCATTATTCTCTTATTATACATATCACCTGAACTTATTATTTTTCAAATGATTTACAAAGGCAAAGCAAATTACAAGGTTCATGACTAAACATTTTCTTAAACAGAAGTCATGAATCTTATTTTCACAAAACCTATGTACTCGCCAGCATTTCTTTGCTGACCTCGTTTTCACATATGTTTCAAGTATTGTTGAATGATATCGATTGATAAGATGCATGCTCACATAGGACTGGACAAGGCCTTAGTGACTAAATAACAATGATAGACTATGTTTAAATAGTGTATTTAGATTTCAAGATGATGTAATTATTCAATGTTTAATAAAACGAAACACTCTTTGGTATCCATGGTTATGAAACATTAATTCTGTTGCAACACGCCCCGATGTTTCCGCCGCGTTTTGTATGTTCTACGTGGTCGGGGTGTGACAGAAAAGATGGTATCAGAGCCAATGGTTATAGGGAATTAGGTTATTAGTAATTAGTAATGCTTTGACCTAGTCTATAACCTTCTTAGGACCCTAACGCGAGTTTACTTGCGTTTAGTCATAAAACAATACCGTCACCTATCCTTAGGCGACGACCACAACAAGAACATAAATTTCAAAACCGCTTTGAAAACTAATCATCTGTTCTAGGATGATTGATTACTAGGTTTTGAACTCTCTATTATATGGTTTTGAACCTCTTTGAGTTTTCAAAACTTCGTCAAGGTTTTGGGTTTTAAATAATGTGAACACGTGCAAACTGGAAGGGTGAATGCCTGTATTCTGGGTTTTCTGTCTAGGCAAGCACTTCGTATACATCTCATCAGACGCGAGACCAGTTGTGCTTACCTGGGAATTCTTGGGATGAGTGTTCACTTATAGGCGAGCATGTCTTCGCGATACATTATTTTTGACCCATTTACTTTGATCAGTCACCGTCTCATTTGTTTGCCTTAGATAACAAACAAATGATCGCAATCTTCATGCGTTATCATTCTGTTTTGATTGTCCAATAATCTTTCACCTGTTTCTCCCTACGCCTTTCTTTTTCTTCAAGAATGTTTCTTCATCACGATGACGCCCAGATATCTGAGCAAGCAGCCAAATTAGCTCAGCGAATAGGCGAAGTAGTCCTGAAGACTGTTAAATTAGCTACTGCCATGTATCATCTCCAGGATGAAGCCACTCAAGAGTCACCACGACAGGCAGGACCTAGTCAGGCGACAACACCATCAGCCAATAAACCAATCGAGGAATCAAAGACCATGGATGAACGATCCCCTAAGAAGTCAAAGAAGCGAAAGGCTTCTCAGAACTTCGCCATGGTCGCTCACAATGGTAAAGCAGTCCCCAACCAACCAGCTCAACCCCCTGCTAGGTGTGTATGGCTTTTCCTATGATACCTACATCAAGGAACTATGTACCTTACAAACTACTCTTGTGATTTCTCTCTTTCAAATGATTGCTCATGATTCCCTCGAAAATTTTAAGTACTCGTTTCACTCTAAGAAACAAAGTACAGAAAATTAAGTGACATTATGAGTAATCGTGCTTTTCGCACATCTGTGCCTTTAAATCCTTGGTTAGATAACTAAGGGTATTTTCAAATCTCATACCCATTACGTTTTGATTTTTCAACATACACAGTACCAGTATTTCAAAACAATCTTCATGATCTCAAAACATTTCATATAGTTTGAAAACAATTTTTCTAGATGCATTGTCTATGTTATTTCAAAAACATTGGCCATGTTATCAAAACCAACCTTCCTAATTTCAAAATATTTCATATAGTCTGAAGACAATATTAACACAATACATTTTCTTATCGAGTGCATGATTTCGAAAAGCATCATTCATGTCTTTCAAAAACCTTATACATAATTTCAAACTTTCATCTCGCATGATTTTAAAACATTTTTTTTGTAAATATATCTACTTAATACACCTACTTTATGATTTCAAAAAAATATTATATATAAGGTTTCAAAAACGTTAAACACATTTTTCTTAAAAGAACCCCATGCATAGTTTTCAAAAATATTTTCCTCATACATTGACTTAACCTTCAAAATTCTGCTTCATATGTCGCCTTGACATATCAAGCATCTCAACTTCATAAGCATTTTACATCATGTTTTGACCTAAGCACATCCAGTGCAAGGTTTCAAAACATGTTCAACTTCTAAAATTCATATGGGATCTTTTTATCTTTACAATTAGATCCTTGTGGATGATTATCACTCAAATCAGAGTCCTTAATTGGATTCCTTATGTACCTTAATTCGAACATTTCGGTTCCTAATAATCGAAATCGAATTTTCTTTTTGAATCTTTCTATCTTTATAGTTGGATTCTTGATAACGTTTAAAGTACCAAATGAAATCCACGGAATGGATTCCTAGTGTGCTTTAAATGTATGTACGCAATTTACAAGACAAATTAACGAACAATTTTGTGGTTATGTGATATGTGTTTATGTGTTCTCCTCTATGATTTTGTGTGATCCGATTTTCAAAATCCTCATAGAATCTTTCATGTTTTCATATGAGGGATTCATAGTAGGATATTCAAAAGGTACTACCTTAAATCCTTATGGGCTTCTACCTGGTAGTTAAGACCCTTGGGTTATATAGTACCACTCCATGATTCTTAAGAGACCTTAAGTGGTCTAGTCTAAAAGATTGATTCACAATTTGGTTAAAGAACGACATCTAGTGATGTAGCTGAACAGACTCCTTGATAGTCTATTTAGATCATTTATTGATTTAATTAAAAGGACTCTATGGCGGTCAAGTTACACTCATCACAGGTTTGTTCATTTGGTTTTACCCTACACATTATAAAATAGACTATGTGAACTGTGCAAGGAATTGTCTAATTATGGACGCGTACATAATTATGAAATTTAGTGCATAGGAACCCAGTAAGATTTATTATGTGTAAGAACCGATAGTGACAAAAATAACGAAATGAGAACGATGTAATGGAGGTACGGTGGACGCACCAATGACGCTTCATATACTTGTATATAAGTATCCCTCTTACATTGCAAACATGATGTTATTAAAGTTACTAGAAGTTCAGAACCCTAACCAATGTTGCTTGATCTTTTCAACTTCATGTTTTCAAGCTCTCACAAGTTTCCTCTAAATAAATTTCGGGACGAAATTTCCTAAAGTAGGGGAGACTGTAACACCTGTGCCTCCACGGCCATCAAACAAATACCAAACCAATGAAATATTATATTTCATACTTGGGATTTGTAAAATTATGTGTATCTTTTACACATATCAACTCTTGTTTGATTTTAAGCTTTAAATCGCTTTCGGGAGGGTTATATGCGCTCTGATGCGTAAATATAACCAGTTTAATCCAACGAACACTCCGGAATAGTGAAATAGGCTTAACATACCTTAAATAACCTTTACATAACTTAGATATAAGTTTTGGAAGGTTTGGTGTGGTGAAATCAAAGTTTAATCGCTTACAGGGACTAAAGTTGACAAACTGCGAAAGTATGCCAATTCGAACTGTAACAGACATTCCGGAGCATGACCATAAGTTAAACATACCATAAATACCCTTCACATAGCTTAGAAATAGGCTTTGAGGTGTTCGGTATGCTAAAATAAACTTTTGTGTCATTCAGGGACTAAAAGTGTCAAAAAGTGCACAAGTTTGCATTTTCGCGCATAACTTACGTTCTGAATACATCCGGACATCCAAAAATTTATGTAAGCACTAAAATATTTTATTTTAGTGTTCGCCATAAGAAAAATCCATTCGTCGCGTCATTTGGATCGTTTTTCGCGCTTATGCGCATTCCGTCGTAATTAAGCGAACATCGCGTTCGTACGGCCAAACGAACCAACCTCCGGCATATTTTTGAGCATGTTTTGAGTTCCCTGTACTTTAACTTCATTTTAGAGCCTTGAAATGAGGTTAACGGGGTTCAAACGCATCGAAAAAGGCCTTAAACACGTGCAGGGACCATTTCTGCCAATTTTGAAACAATTCTGGAACTGGGAGGCAGTAGCGTAGCGCGAGCCCTAAGGGCCTACCTGTCGCGCTACACGACTGCATGATCTGGATCAGATTCAATGTTTTAACAAGCGGGTCCCAGCTGTTCGATTCTCAACCACACATTCTCAATCGTCTAGTCAGCGGATAAGAACCTAATTTCAGCTTCCATAAGGTTCCGACAAGTGTACGGGTTGGATCATGGCACGTTTTCCATGAAACGATCCTAACGGTTCGGGTATTCCTATAAATACCCAACCCACACAACCTCATTTTGCACAAGAATTCTGATTTGAGAGCTCTAAGTTGAAACCATTGTTTCATACCTGAGTTCTTAGATCGGGATTAGCATTCGGGGACCCTGGGTAAGTATTCTTTCGTTCTTTTCCTTATTTTATTGCTTTTCGAGTCAGAAAGTCAAACTTTGTTTGACTTTCAGCGTTGACCAGTAATGGTCAATGCGAAGTTCGTTTGAACTTCGCAACGTGAGTGTAATCAGTGGGCATAATGCGAAGTTCGTTTGAACTTCGCAACGTGAGTGTAATCACGTTGGTCATAGTCCCTTGGGACTATGCCCACTGATTACCACGTTGTCTAGGGTCGTAGGGTAGGCGATCTAATAAATCGCCTATACCTTCGAACTCGACCCATTTGGTCGATCATTAGGATCCGACCAAATAAATTAGGTGACCATAGTAGGTAGGGAATAACCTTCCGAGGTTATACCCTATGGTCACATCGTTTAAATAGTTGTATGATAGGTAGTTTATATGCCTTAGGTAAATTACCAGAATACCCTTTTCATTTATAATTGGTAATTAAGCATATATAACCTAAACTTTTGTCACATAACTAATTATGTAACATATTTAGGCATATAACACTTGTCATAGGACTAGTTAGACGGTCCGAACGCGTTTCACGCGCACGACGCGTTAAAGTAGCATAAGTTACCTTAATGGGTCGCGATGGGTCGAAAGCACTTAGGTTTGGTTTCATTGTAGTATGTAGGCCTTGTTAAACCATATCATACGAGTTCCAATACTCATTTGGTTTACCAAGCCTCATCCTATCCGATCTCTCGATTTTAGTCCGGTTTATTTATAGTTTTAGATTGCCGACTGATTCCGTGCTCTCTCTAGCTTTGTTTGGTTGTTGTTCAAGACCTCCAAGCATTCTCAGGTGAGTACATTATTCCCCTATTTTACTGCTTTCAATTGTTTTGGGGTGACTCATATGTGCTAAATGTTTTTGATGTTATAACGATGGTTTCAAAAACAATTAAGACGATTTATACAAAACTAATAACGATTTCATAAAGTGAACAAACTTGTTGGTTGTAGTTACATAACAAATGACATTCATTAGCTATGATCAAGCCGACCAGTATTAGGTTATGGTACCATAGGATCTGACAAATCCCGTTATTTACTACACCCATGGTTATGTGTGGGTATGGTAGGTAGCGACTGAATCTGTAATTATTAACTTACCCTATGGAGGTTTGTTAATACAAAAACGAGAAGCGACGAAAACGAGAAGCGACGAAAACGAGAAGCGATGAAAGTCACGAAGGTTTGAATGTTATTAGCGAGACGACCTTATAAGTAGTTTCACGACCTAAAACGAATTAAACGATTTACGATTGGTTTTCACACGATGTTTTAACGATTGGGTTTCACACGATGTTTTATCGATTGGGTAAACGATTGGCTTCAAAGCGATATACGATATTATTTTGGTTATACATATTACATGATTTACATTTGGGCATGAACATTACTTTGGTGGTTTGGTTTGGATTAAGTGATTAAGTAACAATGCGTGTGGAATATGATACAAGCATGGTGGATACGCCGCTGGTACTTCCTATATATAAGTGTTTGTATGGTATTACATATTGTAGCGTTATTTGAATCATTTCAGTTTGAGACATAGAACATTTTATACAAGTAACATACTTTTCACAAGACATTTATTTACAAACAACTTATCTTATACAAACTCATTTTACATGGTTATTCATTTAATCATGCATTATTCTCTTATTATACATATCACCTGAACTTATTATTTTTCAAATGATTTACAAAGGCAAAGCAAATTACAAGGTTCATGACTAAACATTTTCTTAAACAGAAGTCATGAATCTTATTTTCACAAAACCTATGTACTCGCCAGCATTTCTTTGCTGACCTCGTTTTCACATATGTTTCAGGTATTGTTGAATGATATCGATTGATAAGATGCATGCTCACATAGGACTGGACAAGGCCTTAGTGACTAAATAACAATGATAGACTATGTTTAAATAGTGTATTTAGATTTCAAGATGATGTAATTATTCAATGTTTAATAAAATGAAACACTCTTTGGTATCCATGGTTATGAAACATTAATTCTGTTGCAACACGCCCCGATGTTTCCGCCGCGTTTTGTATGTTCTACGTGGTCGGGGTGTGACACAATTGTATGCATGTCATATGAAAACAATGTACTAAGTATGCTAAGTTAACACACAAAGCAGAAAAGTCATGTAAATCAATGTGCTAGCATGCTATCAGTCAACATACATAGCAGAAATGTAATGTATAACGATGTACTAAGTATGCACACAATGGGCATACGTAGCATGAAATGTAATGTAAAACGATGTACTAAGTATGCACACAATGGACATACATAGCATGAAATGTAATGTAAATCATGTACTAATAGTGTACTAATGAACATAACAAGTATATGATGTGAAAACAGGAAAAGCACGAAAGTAACAAGTAGGCACATGTGTTCCACCCCAAAACGTTTGGAAAACAGTAAAAGAGGGGTCTATGTACTCATTTGAGATTGCTCAGAAGTCCTAAGATAACCACCAAGCAATGCTAGAGATCACAGAATCAAACGGCACCTAATATAGGTAACTATGTTAATAAACCGGACCTATATCGGAGGATTGGATAGAATGAGGGTTCGTAAACCAAACGAGTATGGAGACTCGTGTAATATGGTTTAACAAAGCCTACATACTAAATGAAACCTAACATAAGTTCTTACGACCCATTACGACCCGTTACGACCCGTTTAGGTAGCTTATGCTACTTTAACGCGTCGTTCGCGTGAAACGCGTTCGGACCGCCTAACTAGTCCTATGACAAGTAACATATGCCTTAACATGTCTAATATTGTTGTCAAATCAGTTTAGATGTCAAAAGTTATGTTACATATGTTTAAAATGAATTTTGGCATCAAAGGGGTATTTTGGTAATTTACCTAAGGCATATAAACTACCTATCATACAACTACTTAAACGAAGCGACCATAAGGTATAACCTCGGAAGGTTATTCCCTATATACTATGGTCACCTAATGTGTTTGGTCGGATCCTAATGATCGACCAAATGGGCCGGGTTCGAAGGTATAAGCGATTTATTAGATCGCTTACCCTTACGACCCTAGACAACGTGGTAATCAGTAGGCATAGTCACAAGGGACTATAACCATCGTAATTACAATCACGTGCATTAACCATAAACTGGTCAATGCAGAAAGTCAAACAAAGTTTGAGTTTCGGACTCGAAAAGCAATAAAAGAACGAAGGAACACTTACGAAGGGTCCCCGAATGCTAATCTTGATTCAAGTAGCTCAGGTATGAAACAAAGGTTTCAAGTTAGAGCTCCTCAAATTAGATTCTAGTGAGGAATGAGTGAAAATGTGATGGGTATTTATAGTTTTTGGTTCACCGTTAGGATCGTTTCTTGGAGAAGAGGGAATGATCACATCCCTACACTTGTTGGAATGTTGTGGTAACTGATTTTGCCCACCACAAGAGATTAACATGTGGCACTTGGCCTTTGGAGGGTGTTAGGGGCTGTTAACATGTGTTTAAAATGGCTTTTTCTGATCAGAAGAGGCCTAGCGTGACGCCAAGGGGGCTAGGTGTCACGCTAGGGTCCCCCTGATCAGCAAACACTTTCTAATGTTCACCTTTCAGTCCCCGTTGCGTATTAAGGCCATTTCCGACATGTTTAAGGCTCGTTAAATCATTTTCAAGGCTCCACAAGGATGCCTAAACATTATGGGCATGAAACATGCTCAAAAATATGCCGGATGCCAGTTCGTTTGGTCGTACGATCGCGATGTTCGCTTAATTACGACGGAATGCGCATAAGCGCGAAAAATGATCCAAATTGCGCGACGAATGGATTTTTCTTATGCCAAACACTAAAATAAAATATTTTAGTGCTTACATAAATTTTTGGATGTCCGGATGTATTCAGAACGTAAGTTATGCGCGAAAATGCAAACTTGTGCACTTTTTTTGACGCTTTTAGTCCCTGAATGACCCAAAAGTTTATTTTAGCACACCGAACCCCTCAAAGCCTATTTCTAAGCTATATAAAGGATATTTAAGGTGTGTTTAACTTATGGTCATGTTCCGGAATGTTCGTTATAGTTCAAATTGGCATACTTTCGTAGTTTGTCAAATTTAGTCCCTGTGAGCGAATTAACTTGTTTTTGCCATACCAAAGCCTTCAAAACTTATTTCTTTTTTTTTTTTTGGGTAAAGGGTTACCCCGGTGATTCTATATATTCACAAAACAAACAAAACAAGTAGTGTAGAATGCCTACACTAGTTCAATCATGAGACATGCCCGATGAAAGTAAAACACAAACTACCAAAAACAACCACTTAAAAGCAAACAAAAACGCCAACTAGACTATCCACTAGACAAACGCAAACACAAATTGACTCAAAACTTAATCAGCCGCCATCGTCTTCCAATTGATCTCCATTTATCTCCCACTCTTCAAGAAGTCTCCGCACACTTGTAGTGTTCTTTAATCTAGCGCCCATCAGTTTGTATCTGACCGTGTTTAAAATAATTTCACTAAGTTTCTTCGGCGGTCTCAACTGATTTTTGAAAATTCTAGCATTTCTTTCCTGCCAAATAAAGTACACAGCAGCCGCAACCAGAATTTTAGCAACATAAGTCGAAGCCGATTTAGATCTAGACCGAACCAGCAACCAATCCACTATATCAGTCCATTTCGGACTAACATCACCCATATTCACCTTATTTCGAATTAGATGCCAAACTTGAGAAGCAAATTTGCATTCAAAAAATAAATGCTGATGTGAGTCGAAATTCTGATAACACAACATGCAACACATCATATTCATGTTCTTCCTTCGCGAGATGTCCCACTTTAGAATTTTATCTTGCGTTAACAACTTACATTTAAGGACCAGCCACATCATAAAAGCATGTCGAGGAATACACTGCGAAAACCAGACAATATTACACCAATTAACTTCCGGAGCCGTGTACCGCACCGACTGCCACACACATGAAGTTGAAAACTCCTTTGTATCGCTACCATTTTTCCATACCAATTTGTCAGGTTTTGTTGGATTTAATTGTACTTGGTCTAACTGAATTAGAACTAGAAATAGATCTCTCCAAGCCACAGGCCAAGACCAAGACCCCTGCGAAAATATGTTAGCCACAGAATCATCCAGATGAAAATCTGCATCGGTAATAGTGCTAGGCGATATAAAATCACCAAGAGGCCCTATATCACACCAATAATCGAACCAAGCAGATGTATCGACTCCATTACCTAAAATCGACCATATATGTTTCCTGATAAGAGGCCGTAACTGCACTAACTTTCTCCAAGACCAGCAACAATTAGCTTGAGATTTACACACCCAAAAACTCTTACCTTTTAACCTGTAACTGTGCACCCAATCTACCCACCTTCAAAACTTATTTCTAAGTTATGTAAAGGTTATTTAAGGTATGTTAAGTATATGTTGATGTTCCGGAGTATTTGTCGCATTAAACTGGTTACGTTTACGCACCAGTTTGCGTATAACTCTCCAGAAAGCGATATAGAGTTTGAAATTGAATAAAAGTCAAAACATGAAAAATGTAAAACATAACCAAACAAACATTGGGATCAAATAACTTCGTTTTATTGATAACTGAATTGTTCACAATGATTACAAGCACAGATGTTACACTATGGTAGTCTAGTCACCCTCATCACACGTTTGATTTTCTTCCCCTAAACATTACAAGATAAACTGTGCGGACTGTGCAAGGAATTACGTAATTATGGACGCATACATAATTATGGAATTTAGTGCACAGAAACCACAGCGAGCTTTGTCATGTGCCTAGAAGTTAACTCTATTCATTTCCGTTTCTGAGGAAGCACCCGTTGAAAATGACTCCGTTTGTTCATTTTCGTTTCTGAAGATTGTCCGTTGAGGAAATGAATATCCGTTTGATTATCCTTTTCATTTCCATTTCTGAGGAAGCACCCGTTGAAAATGACTCCGTTTGTTCATTTTCGTTTCTGAAGATTGTCCGTTGAGGAAATGAATATCCGTTTGATTATCCTTTTCATTTCCATTTCTGAGGAAGCACCCGTTGAAAATGACTTCGTTTGTTCATTTTCGTTTCTGAAGATTGTCCGTTGAGGAAATGAATATCCGTTTGACTATCCTTTTTCATTTCCATTTCTGATGAAGCACCCGTTGAAAATGACTCTGTTTGTTCATTTTCATTTCTGAAGATTTGTCCGTTGAGGAAATGAATATCCGTTTGTCTATCATTTTCATTTCCATTTCTGAGGAAGCACCCGTTGAAAATGACTTCGTTTGTTCATTTTCGTTTCTGAAGATTGTCCGTTGAGGAAATGAATATCCGTTTGACTATCCTTTTTCATTTCCATTTCTGATGAAGCACCCGTTGAAAATGACTCTGTTTGTTCATTTTCATTTCTGAAGATTTGTCCGTTGAGGAAATGAATATCCGTTTGACTATCCTTTTTCATTTCCGTTTCTGAGGAAGCACCCGTTGAAAATGACTCCGTTTGTTCACTTTCATTTCTGAAGATTTGTCCGTTGAGGAAATGAATATCCGTTTGTTCTCCTTTTCTTTCCATTTCTGATGAAGCACCCGTTGAAAATGACTCCGTAAGTTCATTTTACGTTTATGAAGATTGTCCGTTGAGGAAATGAATCCCCGTTTGTTTATTCCTTCATTTCCGCTTCTGAAGAATACTCGTTGAGGAAAATGACTCCGTCTATTTATTTTCGTTCTGAAGAATGTCCGTTAAGGAAATGACAGGATTATGCCTTACATATCTCTGGTGGTTATTTGACACAAAGTCACAAATAGACTCCTACGAATAAATTTCGGGACGAAATTTCCTAAAGTAGGGGAGACTGTGACACCTGGGTCACTGCGACCATCAAAAAAATGCCAAGCCAACGAAATATTGTATTTCATACTTGGGATCTGTATAAGTATGTGTATCTTTTGCACATATCAATTCTTGTTCTATTTCAAGCTCTAAATCGCTTTCTGGAAAGTTATACGCGCACTGATGCGTAAATATAACCAGTTTAATACAACGAACACTCCGGAATAGTGAAATAGGCTTAACATACCTTAAATAACCTTTAAATAACTTAGAAATAAGTTTTGAAGGCTTTGGTATGGCAAAAACAAGTTAATTCGCCTACAGGGACTAAAAGTGACAAACTGCGAAAGTATGCCAATTTGAACTGTAACAGACATTTCGGAACATGACCATAAGTTAAACACACCCTAAATATCCTTTACATAGCTTAGAAATAGGCTTTGAGGGGTTCGGTGTGCTAAAATAAACTTTTGGGTCATTCAGGGACTAAAAGCGTCAAAAAGTGCACAAGTTTGCACTTTCGCGCATAACTTACGTTCTGACTACATCCGGACATCCAAAAATTTATGTAAGCATTATAATATTATGCTTTAGTGTTCGGCTTGTCAAAAATCCATTCGTCGCGCAATTTGGATCGTTTTTCGCGCTTATGCGCATTCCGTCGTAATTAAGCGAACATCGCGATAGTACGACCAAACGAACTGACATCCGACATATTTTTGAGCATGCTTCATGTCCAAAATGTTTAGGCATCATTTTAGGGCCTTAAAGTTGGCTTAACGGGCCTTAAACGTGTCGGAAATGGCTTAAACACATAACAGGGACTGAAACTGTCATTTACGAAAGTTTGTTTCTGACCAGTCAGGCCAGGCGGCCCGCGTAAGATTAGTGAGTCCTCTTACGCGGCTCGCGTCAGACTCCCAGATCAGATAAGATCAATTTAACAGCAGATTACAGCTGTTAAGCTCCCAACCACTCACCCACACTTGCCCTTTCAGTTCATGAGAGGCCATTTTGAGTCACCACAACATTCCAACAAGTGTGCGGATGAGAATCGATCACGTTATTCAAGAAACGATCTTAACGGTTCGAAGAATACTATAAATACCCATCCACCCCCATTGCAAAACCCACAAGAATCTGATCTTAGAAGCTCTAAGTTGAAACCATTGTTTCATACCTGAGCTACTTGGATCAAGATTAGCATTCGGGGACCCTTTGTAAGTATTCCTTCGTTCTTTTATTGCTTTTTGAGTCCGAAAGTCAAACTTTGTTTGACTTTCTGCATTGACCAGTTTATGGTCAATGCGAAGTTCGTTTGAACTTCATAACGTGAGCGTAATCACGATGGTTATAGTCCCTAGTGACTATACCTACTGATTACCACGTTATCTAGGCTCAGTGACGAGCTGTAGTTTCGGCCAGAATACGTATTCTTGCGTATTTTGTAACCAAACTACTTATGGGTATCAAAACCGTTTTTTTTTATACCAAACTTGTTTTCTAACTTAGTTAAGCATGTTTTAACATGCTTAGCTCGTCACTTTTAGTTTAGTGCTTATATAGGGTCGTAAGGTAAGCGATCTAAACAATCGCTTATACTTTCGAACCCGACCCGTTTGGTCGATCATTAGGATCCGACCAAGCACATTAGGTGACCATAGTATATAGGGAATAACCTTCCGAGGTTATACCTTATGGTCGCTTCATTTAAGTAGTTATATGATAGGTAGTTTATATGCCTTAGGTAAATTACCAAAATGCCCTTTTTATGCCAAAATTCATTTTAAGCATATGTTAACCCAAGAATTGATGCACAATTATCATAGAAATATTGGTCCCCCAAGATGTGCTTTTAAAGTAGATATCCAAAAGGCCTATGATACGGTTGATTGGAGGTTCCTTAAAAATATATTGCTTGGTTTTGGGTTTAGCATTAAGATGGTAAATTGGATCATGGTATGTGTCTCTACTGCATCGTACTCTATTTGTGTCAACGGTAATGTGCATGGGTATTTCAAAGGTAATCGGGGGCTTCGTCAGGGAGATCCTCTTTCCCCGTATTTATTTACTCTTGTTATGGAGGTTCTCACGGGCATTTTGCATCATATGATCAGGATCGACTCTTCTTTTTAAATTTCATAACAAATGTGAGAAGCAGCAAATAATCAACCTATGTTTTGCAGATGATTTGTTCATTTTTGCCAGAGGGGAAATTGCTTCGGCTAGATGTATTATGAATTCTCTCTCTAAGTTTTATAAAATGTCGGGGTTGGTGCCTAGTATCCAGAAAAGTACGGTGTTCTTTTGTAATGTTCCAAGTTATATTAAAAACGCTATTCTGAACATTATGCCGTTTAAGGAGGGATCCTTGCCTGTGCGCTATCTTGGTGTGCCCCTAATTTCGTCAGGGCTTCTTTATAAAGATTGTAGTGCTATGATGGAAAAGCTTGATAAACGTATCATGCATTGGAGAAACAAATTACTATCGTTTGCTGGTAGGTTGCAACTCATTATTTCTGTCTTGTCTTCTATGCATATTTTCTGGTCTTCTGTTTTTATATTGCCGACTCGGGTCATTCATGAATTGGAGGCGAAGATGCAGAATTTTCTTTGGTCCCAAGACTTTGTGTTCCAAAAAGGTAAAGCGAAGGTTTCTTGGAAAGTGGTTTGTCTCCCTAAATATGAAGGCGGATTGGGGATTCGGCGATTAAGGGACGTAAATAAAGTTCTCATGACTAATCATATTTGGAGTATTGTTACGAAAAGAAACTCGTTGTGGGTGGAGTGGGTTCACAGCTACAGGTTAAAAGGTAAAAACTTCTGGATATCTAAAGTTATTTCGAATTGCTGCTACTCATGGAGGAAGCTTCTCCAGCTTAGACCGCAAATGAGAGAGTATTTTTGGTCGGATATCGGTAATGGTACTACGACCTCGGCTTGGTATGATTCTTGGTGTGATCTAGGGCCGCTCGGGAATTTTATTTCGCCTAGAATCATTGCTAATGCGGGATTTCGATTGGAGGCCTCTGTGTCTGACATTCAGTTAAATGGAGAGTGGAAATGGCCGGTTGCTTGGAGGGACTTATTCCCAGTTTTCATCCAGCTAGATCAATTCCACATCACTCCGAACAAACCTGATAGATTCATGTGGCGTGATGGTAATGATCGGAAAGATTTTTCGACATCGTGTGTGTGGAACTCGATTCGGTATAAGGAAACGGACGTAGAATGGAGCACTATTGTCTGGTTTGCTCAATGTATCCCGCGGCATGCGTTTCTCATGTGGCTGATCATGCGAGGTAAATTACTTACGCAGGATAAAATTCTAAAGTGGGATTTCTCTCGATGGAAAAATATGAACATGATGTGTTGTTTATTATGCTATGCAAATCACGATTCCCATAACCATTTGTTTTTTGAATGTAATTACTCGTCAAAAGTTTGGGATATGGTGAAACGGAAGGTGGGTATGGATTCGGTTCAACCTAAGTGGGCTGATATTGTGACTTGGTTACTTATTCGGTCCAAATCAAAACTAGCCGCTGACTTTGTTGCTAGAGTGGTGGTTGCGGCTACTGCGTACGTCATTTGGCAGGAGCGCAATGCTAGGATATTCAAGAATCAGCTGAGACCCCCAGAGACTGTTGGTGCTCATATAATACAATTGGTTCGATACAAGTTAATGGGAGCGAGACAGAAGAATACTGGTAATGTTCGCAGACTTTTAAGCGAATGGGAAGTCCATGGCAAAGAGATATTGGATGATGGTGGCTGACTAGTTATTGAATTGTATTTCGTTTTTTCCTAGATGCTAGGCTAGTTGCTTTTGTGATTGATTTGTAGTCGTTGAGTTTGGTGTTTTGGTGTACTTTCATGGGGAATGCCTCATGATCGAACTAGTGTAGATTCTCTACACTACTTGTTTTGTTTTTGGTTGTTGATATATAAAATCACCGGGGTAACCCTTTACCCAAAAAAAAAAAAAAACATAACTTTTGGTATCTAAACTGATTTAGTAACAATATTAGACATGTTAAGGCATATCTTACTTATCATTGGACTAGTTAAGCGGTCCGAACGCGTTTCACGCGAACGACGCGTTAAAATAGCATAAGCTACCTAAACGGGTCGTGATGGGTCGTAAGCACTTAGGTTAGGTTTCATTTAGTATGCAGGCTTTGTTAAACCATACTACATGAGTTTCTATACTCATTTGGTTTACGAGCACTCATTCTATCCAATCCTCCGAAATAGGTCCGGTTTATTAACGTAGTTACCTATATTAGGTGCCGTTTGATATCCGTGATCTCTAGCATTGTTTGGTTGTTACTCAAGGACTATTAAGCAATCTCAGGTGAGTACATAGACCCCTCTTTTACTGTTTTCCAAACTGTTTTGGGGTGAAACACATGTGCCTACTTGTTACTTTCATGCTTTCCTGTTTTCACATCATATACTTGCTATGTTTATTAGTATATTTATAGTACATGATTACAATACATTTTATGCTATGTATGCCCATTGTGTGCATACTTAGTACATCACTTTACAATACATTTTATGCTATATATGCCCATTGTGTGCATACTTAGTACATCACTTTACAATACATTTCATGCTATGTACGCCCATTGTGTGCATACTTAGTACATTGTTTTACATTACACTTACGCTATGTATGTCCATTACATGCATACTTAGTACATTGTTTTACATTGCATTTCTGTTGCATATGCTCATCCAGCATATGAACACATTATACTACATTTTGAACCGTTGTAACCATTTGACTGTGTGAACCGTCGTAACCGTTTGATTATATGAACTGTTTGTAACTGTTGAACCGTGTGAACCTTTTGTATCTGTTAACATGATTTACATTTGAAAATAGACATTGGACTATACATAAACATTTCTACAAGTGTTAAACATTACATCTTGATGGTTTGGTTTGAGTAAGTGATTTAAGTAACGAGGCGTGTGTAATATGATACAAGCATGGTGGATACGCCGCTGGTACTTCCTATATATAAGTGTTTGTATGATATCACATATTGTAGCGTTATTTTAATCATTTCAATTTGAGACATATAACATTTTATACAAATAACATACTTTTCACAAGACATTGATTTACAAACAACTTATCTTATACAAACTCATTTTACATGGTTATTCATTTAACCATACATTATTCTCTTATTTATACATATCATCTGATCTTATTGATTTTCAAACGATTTACAAAACAAATCAAATTACAAGGTTCATGACTAAACATTTTCTCAAACGTAAGTCATGAATTCTGTTTTCACAAAACCTATGTATCTCACAGGCATTTTTATGCTGACGTACCTATTTTCACATGTGTTTTCAGGAGATGATGCATAGGACTTATCAAGACATACTTAGGCGGACATGTGCCTTGGTGACTTAAAACGAGACAAGAACTAGTTAATTTATGTTATGTACTCTTTGGTTCTTGTTTAAAACAATGTAAACTTTCATGTTTGATTAATAAAACGAAACTTCAGTTGCCATGGATTTGAAACAATTAATTATGTTACAACACTCCCCGATGTTTCCGCCACGTTTTGTATGTTCTACGTGGTCGGGGTGTGACATTACACAAGCACATATGTCATAGTCTCCCCTACTTTAGGAAATTTCGTCCCGAAATTTATTTAGAGGAAACTTGTGAGAGTAGATGTGGATATTTCGCTTTCAAATAAATCATCCGTTCCCTAAGTAGAATATCTGGGTCACGTTTGGATTTCCAGCAAGCTTTTGTTATTTGTATTAGTCAGTTGTTTATAGGGAAGGGTTTAGATCCGAAGATTTAAACTCCATTCTGATGAGTTTGTGTATGGTTGTACCAAACCTCAAGAGTGCCATGAAATTGTCAAAATGATGTCCTTGCTGTAGTAAAATGTAAAGTGCGTGTGAATTCGACAAGAAGTTGGAGTTTCGAACAACAGATTGAGAGAATGTTTCTTATGAATACTATTATAGGAAACTTGTTGGTGCTCGAAACTTGAAGTCAGAGAGATTAAACAACATTGGTCAAGGTCCTGAGCTTTTAGCAACTTAAATAACATCACGCTTGCAATGTAATAAGGGACACTTTTATATATATATATATATATATATATATATATATATATATATATATATATATATATATATAGAGAGAGAAAGAGAGAGAGAGAGGAAGCACCATTGGTGTATCCACCGTGTCCTCATTACATTGTTCACGTTTCATTATTCTTATCACTATAGGTTCTTACACATGACAAAACTTGTTGTGGTTTCTGTGCCCTGAATTCCATAATTATGTATGCATCCATAATTACGTAATTCCTTGCACAGTCCACACAGTACATTTTATAATGTGTAGGGGAAGAAAATAAAACATGTGATGACTGTGACTAGTCCACCATAGGGTCCCTTTAATTAGATTAGCAAATGATCCCTTTAAATAGACCACTAAAGAGTCTCTTCAACTACACCATCATCAATCAGATTAACGAATTAATCTTTGTAACTAGACCACCTAAGGGGTCTTTTTAACTTTGGAATTGTACTTTATAATCCAAGGGTCTTAACTATTACATAGAAGCCCATTAAGGATTTAAGGTAGTACCTTTGGATTTCCTTTTATGAATCCCTCATATGAAGATATGGGAGATTCTATGAGGATTTGAACAACGAACATTCGGATCACACAAAAACACATAAATACATAATCACATAATTGTTCAACTTGATTATCAATTTGTTATCAACTTGTTATTAATTTTGTTCATCAACTTGTTATTGATTAGTACACGTGTATTTAAAGTACACCAGGAATCCAATCCATGGACTTCAATTGGTACTTTAAGCATTCTCGAGAATCCAACTATGACGATAGGAAGATCTTAATAGGAATTCGGCTTTGTCTTTATAGATTCATAATATACGTATTAAAGCATATAAAGAATCCAATTAAGGACTCTGATTTTGCGCTTTAAACATTCACAAGGATCTAATCAGGAAGATATGAAGATTCTGTAAGGATTTTGAAATTCGAATAGCGGGAGATGTTTTGAAACCTTGCACTAGACGTGCATAAGTCAATACATGATGTAAAATGTTCATGAAGTTGAGGTATTAGATATGCCAAGGCGACATACGAGCAGAGTGTTTCTTGAAAACTATGCATGGGGTTCTTTGGAAATGTGTTTTAATGTTTTTAAAACCTTACATAATACTTTTGAAATCATATGGTAGGTGTATTATGTTTATAAAATGTTTTAAGATCATGTGAGACGGTTTTGAAATCATGTATAAGGTTTTTGAAAACATGGATAATGTTTTTGAAATTATGCACTTGGTATATTTAGTAAATATACTATGTTAAAATGTTTTTAAATCATATGAAATGTCTTTGAAATCATGAAGGGTGTTTTGAAAACATATACTATGCATGTCGTTATGAAAACCAGAATGTAATGATATGTACATAGACATATTGCATGAGATTGTTGAAGGACTTATGAAAAGTGTGACAACTCGAGTTTTCAAGGTCTTTCCCCGACACGTTATTTGTTTCACAATGGTGTTTGCATAACTTGGTTGCCTTGCAATTGTGCACGTTTGTTATATGTTGAGATATTGTGTTATTGTTTGGTTGTTGATGGAAATTTATTAACTATTTGAGTTATGAATTGTTTGAGTTATAAACCATGTATTCTCACCTTCATGACCACGAGACATAGGATTTTCGCCACACACCTCACTCGATGAAACTTAGACTTTCGCCATCATTCAAACTCGACGAAACACGTGACTTTCGCCACACTCTTCAGACGACGAAACCCTGGAGTTTCGTCCAGTGGAGTTTCGCCGAAGTGGGCTTTTGGCCCATGTGAGGTAGAGGTGTACAAAAAAACTGGTTTTAGAACTGAAACCAGAAAAAAAAACCGAAACCGGTTTTTTTTAACCGGTTTTTTTATAACCGGTTTTTATACCGGTTACTATTCTTGACTTCAAAAACCGGTTATTAACCGAACCGGTTATTAAAAAAACCGTTTTTTTGGGGAAAAACCGGTTAAAAACCGCTCCCAACCGGTTATACCGGTTATTGTTTTGGACCTCAAAAACCGGTTAGTAACCGGAACCGGTTATAAAAAAACCGGTTTTTATTTTGGGTGAAAAAACCGAAACCGGTTAATAACCGAAACCGGTTTTTGTAAAAAACCAATTTGTACTCCTCTAATGTGAGGCCCAAATGTGACACCTGTGTCACTTCAACTATCATACAAAATGCCTTAGGAAAATGACCAAAATGCCCTTTTTATGCATAATTGATATTTAAGCATATGTAACCCAAACTTTTGTCACTTAACTGATTATGCAACATAATTAAACATGTATAGGCATATAATACTTGTCATAGGACTAGTTAGGCGTTCCTAACGCGTTTTACATGAACGACGTGCTAAAGTAGCATAAGCTACCTAAACGGGTCGTAATGGGTCGTGAGCACTTAGGTTAGGTTTCGATTTAGGATGTAGGCTTTGTTTAACCATATTACATGAGTTCCAATACTCATTTGGTTTACGAAACCTCATCCTATCCGATCTTCCGATTTAGGTCCGGTTTATTTACTTAGTTACCTATATTAGGTGTCGTTTGATTTCCGTGATCCCTCTAAGCTTTGCTTGGTCGTTATTCACGACTTGTAAGCATCCTCAAGTGAGTACATAGTCCCATCTTTTACTGTTTTCAAATGTTTTGGGGTGAAATATGTGTACCTATTTGTTATGTTCATGATTTCAAAGTGTAATTTGATTATACGTCTTAGTACTTATCTTTTGACAAACTGAATGATTATTTATGGTTTAAACTCTAATTTTTCAAAAATTATAAAATTAATTGTTGGATAGTACTTATTTTATGTTCACCAGACCGGTTGGTAGTATGATATAGCGCTATAGGATTAGACACCCCATTCCTGTTGTCATGGAATGTCAGAAACCGATATTTTATCCAAATAGAGATTGCCTTTGTGGTATTTCTATAGCCTCAATTGGTGTAGTTTGATGCACTAAGGTATGGTTGAATTCTTAAATCACATTTTTATTGTATATTTTGTTATACTCCCAAAAGTATAGTTTGATATACTCTCATGTGTGATATTGTACAAAACAACATATATTTTGTTAATTACTAAAACATAGTTTGATATGTTATTTATAAAACCAAAGCATAGTTTAATATGTTATTTATAAAACCAAAGTATACTTTTGATATACTACCGAAAACGATTATTTTGACGACTAAAGTATATTTAATATACTATCTGTTTAACCATTTTGGAACCGAAATATATTTTGATATATTACTTATTCGACTTTCTTAAAACCTAAGTGTATTTTTATATATATACTACAAACCTTTTTATCAAAATATTGTTATACAAACTCATTTTACTTAATTATTTATTTATTCATCTTTCTTTTATATCATCTGTTTTCTTATCACTTGTTATATGAGTTATAAAAGAAAACATTCTTAAAGTTCATGACTATTTTTGTTAAAACATTCTTTTAAACTTACAAGTTATGAATCCTATTTTCAATAAAACCTATGTAACTCAAAGGCATTTTTATGCTGACGTACCTATTTTTACACATGTTTCAGGTGTTGCTATGTGATGATTGTTGATACATGCTATACATAGGATGGACTCGTGCCTTAGCGACTTTAAAATTTGAAAGACAATATTTGTATTCATTTAATTTTGAATAAAACAATGAGTTCAATAATTCAATAAAACGAAATTATTTAATCCATGGTTGTGAAACAATGATTCTGTTACAACACTCTCCGACGTTTCCACCACGTCTTGTTGTTTTACATGGTCGGGGTGTGACAGAAGAGTTGGTATCAGAGCCAATGGTTATAGGGAATTAGGTTATTAGTAATGCTTTGACCTAGACTATAACCTTCCTAGGACCCTAACACAAGTTATCTTGTGTTTAGTTTTAAAACAATACCGTCACTTATCCTTAGGTGACAACCACAATAAGAACACAAATTTTGATTCTGCTTTGAAAACTAATCATCTGTTCTAGGATGATTGATTACTAGGTTTTGAATCCTCTAAGTTTTCAAAATCCAGTCAAAGTTTGGGTCTTATAATGTGAACACGTGCAATCTGGAAAGGTGGATGTGACAACTGTGTTCTGTAATCGATGTACGATGTAAAACAATGATGATTATTAATAAAACAATGTTCTTTGGTGTTATTATATGTGTTTTGTTGTTTCTATGTGTGTATTTGTGTTTGGTGATTTTACAATATGATTCGATTCCAATTTCAAGCTTTAAATCGCTTTCTGGAAGATTATACGCAAACTGGTGCGTAAACGCAGTCAGTATAACGCGAAAACTACTCCAAAATAGTGACATAGGCTTAACATACCTTAAATAACCTCCACATAACTTAGAAATAAGTTTTGGAGGGTTTGGTCTGGCGAAATCAAGTTTGTTCGATCGCAGGGACTATTTGTGTCAAACTGCGAAACTATACCGATTTGTATAGTAACGAACATTCTATAACTTGATCATAAGTTAAACATACCCTAAATAACCTTTACATAGCTTAGAAATAGGCTTTGAGGGGTTCGGTATGCTAAAACAAACTTTATTGATCAATAGGGACTAAAAGCATTAAAAAGTGCACAAGTTTTCATTTTCGCGCATATCTTACGTTCTGAATATATCCGGACATCCAAAAATTCATGTAATCATTAAAATATCATGTTTTAGTGATTGGCTTGATAAAAATCCATTCGTCGCGCAATTTGGACCATTTTTGCGTCCGTTATGACTTCCGTCATAAATAACCAAACAACGCAACCGTACGGCCAAACGAACTGACATCCAACATATTTCTGAGCATGTTTCATGTTCCCTATGCTTTAACATCCTTGTGGAGCTTAAAAATGGGTTTGACGGGTGTTAGAAGTGCCAAAACACGACTATACGCGCACAGGGGCCTGTTCTGCCAAAAGTGAAACATTGCTGGTCTGCACAAGGCTTACAGACCGTAAGCACTTAGCCATACGGTCCGTAAGGACCTCCCAGATCAGAAAAATCAGATTAAAACAGCTGTTAAGCACTCATAACCTCTCTTGCACATGGCATTTCCTGATAATGGGGGGCCATTTTGATGTACCATGGAATTGCAACACATGTATGGATAAGATTGAATCACGGTTTTCGATAAATGATCTTAACGGCTCTCCGAACACTATATATACCCCATCCATTTCACTTCAAAACCCACAATTTGAAATCTGATTTATGCTCTCTTAGTGGAAGTATATGCTTCCTACCTGAGAGAAAATCGGAATCAAATCTTGCGGGGACCTTCTGTAAGTGTTCTTTCGTTCTTTTCATTCGTTTTAGCGTTAAAGTCAAACTGCGTTTGACTTTCTGCATTGACCAGTTTATGGTCAATGTGAAGTTCGTTTGAACTTCATAAAGTGAGCGTAATCACGATGGTTATAGTCCCTAGTGACTATACCTACTGATTACCACGTTATCTAGGCTCAGTGACGAGTCGTAGTTTCGGCCAAAATACGTATTCTTGCGTATTTTGTAACCAAACTACTCTAAGGTATCAAAACCGTTTGTTTTGATACCAAACCTGTTTTCAAACTTAGTTAAGCATGTTTTAACATGCTTAGCTCGTCACTTTTAGTTTAGTGCTTATATAGGGTCGTAAGGTAAGCGATCTAAACAATCGCTTATACTTTCGAACCCGACCCGTTGGTCGATCATTAGGATCCGACCAAACACATTAGGTGACCATAGTTGTATAGGGAATAACCTTCCGAGGTTATACCTTATGGTCACGACGTTTAAGTAGTTGTATGATAGGTAGTTTATATGCCTTAGGTAAATTACCAAAATGCCCTTTTTACGCTAAAATTCATTTTAAGCATATGTAACATAACTTTTGACATCTAAACTGATTTGGCAACAATATTAGACATGTTAAGGCATATTTTACTTGTCATAGGACTAGTTAGGCGGTCTGAACGCGTTTCACGCAAACAACGCGTTAAAGTAGCATAAGCTACCTAAACGGGTCGTAATGGGTCGAAAGCACTTAGGTTAGGTTTCATTTAGGATGTAGGCCTTGTTAAACCATATTACATTAGTTCCAACACTCATTTGGTTTACAAGAACTCATTCTGTCCGATCTTCCGATTTAGGCGTCTATTATTTACTAGTGATTCAATTACTAGGTGCTGCTTGATTTCTCTGGTTTACTCGAGTTTGTTGAAGTACTATTGATTGAGGACACCTTGCACTACAAGTGAGTACATAGTTCCCCTATTTTACTGTTTTCAATTGTTTTGGGGTGATTCATATGTACAAAATGTTTTCAAGGGTTAAAGGATGATTTCAAAAACGAATAGAACGGTTTATACTAAACTAATAACGATTTCGACAATGTGAACAAACTTGTTGGTTGTAGTTACATAACGAACGACATTCATTAATTTTGGCCGAACCGACCAGTATTAGGTTATGGTACCATAGGATCTGACAAATCCCGTTATTGCACTATACCCATGGTTATGTGTGGGTGTTGTGGGTAACGACTGAATCTGTAATTATTAACTTACCCTTTGGGGGTTTGTGTGACAACCCTCAAAATCCCATGTATTCCGTACAAATTATTAATGAAAATTTAAGTGCATGATGACTGTGCTGAATCATTTAACTGCTTCTGATATCTATGTTATACTTACATATACTTGTTAATATACTAATAATGTACAGAAAGGTCACTACATAGTCCGTTATGATTTCCTAAGTGTTAGAAATTATAAACGTTGCAAAAATATATATGTAGGACGCTTTACGGATTAATTAAGTAGTTTATCGGAACAGTGTCGAACCGAACAACCGGACTTTACCCGGAACACAAAAATATTGTCAATGACACTATTTTTCCTTTTCTGAGCCAGTTAGGGTCCCCGAATACCCTAACACCCGTTGTAAATTACAACACAAATATTACATTAACTAACTTCCAATTAAACTAACTAATCTAAATGTCTAGTTAGAAACCATACCCATTGTAACACCCGAAAATTTTAAAACAAAAATATAACAACCCTCATTAAAAACTATTATTTCTTATGATTTATAGTCCAATAGGAAACCCTAATTAAGATACCCAAGTAATTCTGTACAAACCCTAAGATTTTCAGAATTTTCAGAATCAGGATTAGGGCCCCTAAAACTAAGGGGGGATAAAACCTAGTGGATGATTATCCACTAAATTCGTTGTCAAATTATAAGAATTCGATTTTGGCAACTCAGCTAAGCTAGTCCCACACGTGGCTACCCTAGAACCTACTTTTGACCCTTACGCATCGTAACAGACATATGCTTACGATGCGCAGGCTTCTTAGAATACCTTACGCATCGTAGGGGTTTATGGCCTACGATGCGCAGCCAGGTTAAAATACCATACGATGCGTATGGTATTGATAGCCTACGATGCGCAGGGCTTCTCAAATTTTGGCTATAAATAGAGGACATTGGCACTCGCTTTCTGGTGTTCAACGACGAAGAAATTCGTCTCAGGCTTCGAGTTATCATCCAATTACTTCAATTAACACACACGAAACACAAATTAAGCATAGCAGGGTGCTGCAGAACAGGGTATTAACTCAATCGCTGATACGATTCATTGTCCGATCAATCAATATATCCAATGAATGTTTAAGTGCCGCCCACTTTAGGGTTATACTTTATCGTTCGTCATTAATTTGACGGATTGTCGTTAATTCGATAGGTAAAGTATTATACTTTATCGTTCGTTGTTAATTCAACGGATCATCGTTAATTCGATGGGTAAAGTATTATACCTTGTCGTTCGTTGTTAATTCAACGGATCATCGTTAATTCGATGGGCAAAGTATTGCATTTTTTCATTCGTTGTGAGAATTTGATATCGTGAGTTATCGTAAAAGCTGTATTAAGTTAATTACCTAGTTTGTATGCAAATTAGGTTAATAAGATAATCAGTAGGCTAAGCTCTGCCCGTATAATTCTACAATTGAAAACAAGGTAGCATCACCTGGAGATTTTAAGGTACGGATAGACTCTTGTCTTTTGATTTGTGTCATTTGAATATAAGTATATCATTCCTAATTTTAAGTCCGTATTAAGATTTAAGGTATAAGTTATAAGTTCAG
Source organism: Helianthus tuberosus (assembly GCA_030545235.1). Lineage (NCBI taxonomy): Eukaryota > Viridiplantae > Streptophyta > Magnoliopsida > Asterales > Asteraceae > Helianthus > Helianthus tuberosus. The sequence goes on from CM060389.1 coordinate 89,672,095, forward strand.
TACGGGTAGATTCCTTTCTTTCGATTTCTGTCAATTCTGATATATCGTACGGGTAGATTCCTTTCTTTCGATTTCTGTCAATTCTGATATATCGTACGGGTAGATTCCTTTCTTTCGATTTCTGTCAATTCTGATATATCGTACGGGTAGAATCCTTTCTTTCGATTTATGTCGTTTTTATAAGAACCCTTTCTGTCGATTTATGTCCGTTGGGTACGGATAGAATCCCTTTCTTTTGATTGATGTCGTTCCTGAAATTAAGTTTCCATATTAAGATTAAGTTATGAAATAAGTTATAGATTCCATATTAAGATTAAGTTATGAAATAAGTTATAAATTCCGTACGGGTAGATTCCTTTCGTTCGATTTATGTCGTTTTTATAAGAATCCTTTATGTCGATTTATGTCCGTTGGGTACGGATAGAATCCTTTCTTTCGATTTAGATCGTTTTGATACAAGTATATTATTCCTGATTATAGATTCTGTATTAAGATTAAGTTATAAGTTATAGATTCCGTATTAAGATTAAGTTATGAAATAAAGTTATAGATTCCGTATTAAGATTAAGTTATGAAATAAGTTATAGATTCCGTATTAAGATTAAGTTATGAAATAAGTTATAGATTCCGTATTAAGATTAAGTTATGAAATAAGTTATAGATTCCGTATTAAGATTAAAGTTATGAAATAAGTTATAGATTCCGTATTAAGATTAAGTTATGAAATAAGTTATAAATTCCGTATTAAGACTAAGTTATGAAATAAGTTATAGATTCCGTATTAAGATTAAGTTATGAAAAATGTGTTGAAAGTTACAAACGTTTTGAAAAGGTTTTGTTTTACATCAGTTATTTAGAAAATGGTTTATTTTATACAAGTTTCATTTCCTACTCTAGTGGTTCCTTATTAACGAGTCAAGGTTTTATCTTGTTTCGTTTAATAAACCACATTTTGGGGACGAAATTGTCAAGATAGGATTGATAACCATACCTTGATGACTGGTTCCATTCTTATATTTTCAATCTCGCCAAAAGATTCGTATTTTACAAGTTACAAGTTAAATATCTTAAGACTTATAAGTTATAAGTAAATAAGTTACAAGTTTAATATGATATATAAGTATTATGTTACTCAAGTCAAATTGTTTTAAATTACTATGTCTTGTTTTTAAAACTCCTCACGTCTTTGATTATTGATTCATTTGACAGTCCGTTGAATTCCTTGATTTTAGTTTTCATGTCATGCGATAGTTTTTCTGTTAAGTTGTACTCATTATCGCATGTTCCAATATATGTTCCGTTCTGTTCTGAAAATAAGTTTTATAAGTTATGTGAATAAGACCATTCGTACTCTGATACCCTGAGTATCGCTTCTCGTGGAGTGTCCCACGAGCATGTTGTTGCGGCATCGACATCATGTGCTCCATCCGTGACGGAGAGATTAGTTCACGGCGTCTCTTAAGTACAAGTGTGGTACATATAAGATATTAGGGGGCGTATGGATCGATCCTAGGATTTAAGTTTTCTGGAGATGGATAACGGGTATGCCAACTCGCCATCTCATCTGTGTGATAATTATGCAGGAGTAGCTACCTGTGTATTGTCACGTTTTAAGTTTTCAGTTTGCTCATGGGTACATCCGTAAGATATGATTTTGAAATTAAGTTATTTGCATCGTCAAGTTCCATCCGGTTATTAAAATAAAATAAGCTTCTTTTTATGTTCCGCTATCCGCACACTGGGCAAAACTTTCGAAATTTTGCTCAGACGTACGTTTTTGTTGTTGTTGTTTTCTTCTTTACGTCAGGTTATCAAGACAATCTGGGACGGGATCTGGAAGAGTGCTCGAGTGTTTGGAAAAGACAGTAGAAATAAATGTACTGGATTAGATATCCGATTTCCATTTAAGCTGTAAAGCCTTGTAATACATTTAAGTATAAATGGAATTATGTTTTTGATCTGACCACCGTTATTGTGACACGCCGGCCCGTTCCGGGACGGGGTGTTACAGCTATGGTATCAGAGCAAAGGCTCTTTCCTGTAGAAAACTTAAACATAAGATAAGACCTGTGAGGTAATGGGTAGACATTGGGTTAGGATTTCGATGTCCAATCAGTCAATACAGCGGTTAGTAACTTTTCTTTAAACATTCATGATAGTCTCAAACATAAGTATTTCGTCATCTTCATTGTTTTTACTCCAGCTTTATTTCAAGTATGACTATTAATCATAGTAGGTAGTGTTCAAGTATGATTATTAATATATATATATGTATGACATAATTTCGAGGACGAAATTTTTTTTAAGAGGGGTAGATTTGTAACACCCGAAAATTTTAAAACAAAAATATAACAACCCTCATTAAAAACTATTATTTCTTATGATTTATAGTCCAATAGGAAACCCTAATTAAGATACCCAAGTAATTCTGTACAAACCCTAAGATTTTCAGAATTTTCAGAATCAGGATTAGGGCCCCTAAAACTAAGGGGGGATAAAACCTAGTGGATGATTATCCACTAAATTCGTTGTCAAATTATAAGAATTCGATTTTGGCAACTCAGCTAAGCTAGTCCCACACGTGGCTACCCTAGAACCTACTTTTGACCCTTACGCATCGTAACAGACATATGCTTACGATGCGCAGGCTTCTTAGAATACCTTACGCATCGTAGGGGTTTATGGCCTACGATGCGCAGCCAGGTTAAAATACCATACGATGCGTATGGTATTGATAGCCTACGATGCGCAGGGCTTCTCAAATTTTGGCTATAAATAGAGGACATTGGCACTCGCTTTCTGGTGTTCAACGACGAAGAAATTCGTCTCAGGCTTCGAGTTATCATCCAATTACTTCAATTAACACACACGAAACACAAATTAAGCATAGCAGGGTGCTGCAGAACAGGGTATTAACTCAATCGCTGATACGATTCATTGTCCGATCAATCAATATATCCAATGAATGTTTAAGTGCCGCCCACTTTAGGGTTATACTTTATCGTTCGTCATTAATTTGACGGATTGTCGTTAATTCGATAGGTAAAGTATTATACTTTATCGTTCGTTGTTAATTCAACGGATCATCGTTAATTCGATGGGTAAAGTATTATACCTTGTCGTTCGTTGTTAATTCAACGGATCATCGTTAATTCGATGGGCAAAGTATTGCATTTTGTCATTCGTTGTGAGAATTTGATATCGTGAGTTATCGTAAAAGCTGTATTAAGTTAATTACCTAGTTTGTATGCAAATTAGGTTAATAAGATAATCAGTAGGCTAAGCTCTGCCCGTATAATTCTACAATTGAAAACAAGGTAGCATCACCTGGAGATTTTAAGGTACGGATAGACTCTTGTCTTTTGATTTGTGTCATTTGAATATAAGTATATCATTCCTAATTTTAAGTCCGTATTAAGATTTAAGGTATAAGTTATAAGTTCAGTACGGGTAGATTCCTTTCTTTCGATTTCTGTCAATTCTGATATATCGTACGGGTAGATTCCTTTCTTTCGATTTCTGTCAATTCTGATATATCGTACGGGTAGATTCCTTTCTTTCGATTTCTGTCAATTCTGATATATCGTACGGGTAGAATCCTTTCTTTCGATTTATGTCGTTTTTATAAGAACCCTTTCTGTCGATTTATGTCCGTTGGGTACGGATAGAATCCCTTTCTTTTGATTGATGTCGTTCCTGAAATTAAGTTTCCATATTAAGATTAAGTTATGAAATAAGTTATAGATTCCATATTAAGATTAAGTTATGAAATAAGTTATAAATTCCGTACGGGTAGATTCCTTTCGTTCGATTTATGTCGTTTTTATAAGAATCCTTTATGTCGATTTATGTCCGTTGGGTACGGATAGAATCCTTTCTTTCGATTTAGATCGTTTTGATACAAGTATATTATTCCTGATTATAGATTCTGTATTAAGATTAAGTTATAAGTTATAGATTCCGTATTAAGATTAAGTTATGAAATAAAGTTATAGATTCCGTATTAAGATTAAGTTATGAAATAAGTTATAGATTCCGTATTAAGATTAAGTTATGAAATAAGTTATAGATTCCGTATTAAGATTAAGTTATGAAATAAGTTATAGATTCCGTATTAAGATTAAAGTTATGAAATAAGTTATAGATTCCGTATTAAGATTAAGTTATGAAATAAGTTATAAATTCCGTATTAAGACTAAGTTATGAAATAAGTTATAGATTCCGTATTAAGATTAAGTTATGAAAAATGTGTTGAAAGTTACAAACGTTTTGAAAAGGTTTTGTTTTACATCAGTTATTTAGAAAATGGTTTATTTTATACAAGTTTCATTTCCTACTCTAGTGGTTCCTTATTAACGAGTCAAGGTTTTATCTTGTTTCGTTTAATAAACCACATTTTGGGGACGAAATTGTCAAGATAGGATTGATAACCATACCTTGATGACTGGTTCCATTCTTATATTTTCAATCTCGCCAAAAGATTCGTATTTTACAAGTTACAAGTTAAATATCTTAAGACTTATAAGTTATAAGTAAATAAGTTACAAGTTTAATATGATATATAAGTATTATGTTACTCAAGTCAAATTGTTTTAAATTACTATGTCTTGTTTTTAAAACTCCTCACGTCTTTGATTATTGATTCATTTGACAGTCCGTTGAATTCCTTGATTTTAGTTTTCATGTCATGCGATAGTTTTTCTGTTAAGTTGTACTCATTATCGCATGTTCCAATATATGTTCCGTTCTGTTCTGAAAATAAGTTTTATAAGTTATGTGAATAAGACCATTCGTACTCTGATACCCTGAGTATCGCTTCTCGTGGAGTGTCCCACGAGCATGTTGTTGCGGCATCGACATCATGTGCTCCATCCGTGACGGAGAGATTAGTTCACGGCGTCTCTTAAGTACAAGTGTGGTACATATAAGATATTAGGGGGCGTATGGATCGATCCTAGGATTTAAGTTTTCTGGAGATGGATAACGGGTATGCCAACTCGCCATCTCATCTGTGTGATAATTATGCAGGAGTAGCTACCTGTGTATTGTCACGTTTTAAGTTTTCAGTTTGCTCATGGGTACATCCGTAAGATATGATTTTGAAATTAAGTTATTTGCATCGTCAAGTTCCATCCGGTTATTAAAATAAAATAAGCTTCTTTTTATGTTCCGCTATCCGCACACTGGGCAAAACTTTCGAAATTTTGCTCAGACGTACGTTTTTGTTGTTGTTGTTTTCTTCTTTACGTCAGGTTATCAAGACAATCTGGGACGGGATCTGGAAGAGTGCCTCGAGTGTTTGGAAAAAGACAGTAGAAATAAATGTACTGGATTAGATATCCGATTTCCATTTAAGCTGTAAAGCCTTGTAATACATTTAAGTATAAATGGAATTATGTTTTTGATCTGACCACCGTTATTGTGACACGCCGGCCCGTTCCGGGACGGGGTGTTACACCCATTTACCCTTTCCCCTCAACAAAATCGTCCGCATGTGGAGACATCCCCACTAAAGTTTTGATTATTTTATTAACCCCTTGTCCCATATCTAGAATGCATTTTATCCCATGGAAATTAGGAGATAATGGTCTTTAAATAGGCATGATGGTCAAGAGGAGCATTTCATTCACCAAAGCACTTAACAAAATTGCAACTCTCCTCTCTTTCTCTTGTGATCGGCAGCCCCCTTTCGCACCATACTTACCACCACCTTCAAGCCTCCTACAAGTATTTTCACATACATACAAGGGTGCAAGGGGATCATACAAACAAGCCCGCGTGCTCTCGGAAGTTGAAGGACCGCGCTCTCGTTTTCTTTTATCCTCCACTTTTACGCCTTTTATCTTCCCTAGGCCTTGTGCTAGTTGTAAGTGACTCTAAACACCTTCTTGATCTATTCTAAAGTGGTTAATAAGAGTTTCGTCGGTTGAAAATCACAAACATATAAGATCACCAACTAAAAGTCTACTAAAGTGAATGAACAAGGGTGGTTAATGGATGAATATTAGTGTTAAAGCATGTAGATCTTGTGTGATTATGATTATTGGTTGATTATCTGATGTGTTGCTGGATTATATGGATGTTTGATGTTGTTACGATCACTAAACATAATTAACGGGGATCAAGCCGAACACAAACTAGTAAGGCTAGAGACTAAAAACAACAATCTATCCATACTTTACAGCCAACTTCAGTTGGCTGTAAACAGGTCGTAAATTCAACGAAAAACCGATATTTTGAATCTAAAATATGTTATTATAAAATACGGTTCTAATGGCACCGGAATCGTAATTTTTGGACTCCGTTACTATTTTTAAAGTGTTAATTTGTAATAGCAACTTAAGCTGAATTTTGACAGCAATAAAATGGGGTGTCATACTTTCAGTCATAACCTGAGTTTTGTGATGAATCGGACCATCAAATTTGTACAGTAAATGACAACCGATGCATTTGTAATTACCCCACTGGAATTTCATAAATCGGACACTCGATGAAATTTTTAATAAATTGTTCCGTGGGACTGTGGTCAGAAATACATAAATCTGAGTTCAGTCCGGAATATGAATTTTTATAAAATATTGGTAATGAACCGGACTACGATATTTTTACACAATAAAATATGGATCGTTTAAGACATCCTTGTAAAAATTTCGGAATTTTTGGAATAATTTTAACTATTTTATTAAAATGTCCGAAAACAGCCGTTTTGAATATTAATGCTGAATTGACATAAGTTGTGACTTGCGTGTCTAAATGTCGAGTATGCTATCGGTGAATGATCTAACATGTTATATGTGTTACGTGCAATATCGTATGCTTGTTTATGAGTGGGGAATGGATGGGAAGTTTATATGGGCATAAATCGTTAAAGTGTGTACCTGTTATGTGGTCGAAGTAATGTGCAAATAAACCATACGTAGGATACGTGTTATGCATGAGAAACTGATTGTTATCCGTACCTTATTAGGACGTGATTGACCGACCTTGACTGTTAACTATATTTGAGAATCTAACCGAGCAAACCGAGGTGAGTTCACACTTTTCTACAAAGCATGGTAAATTCCCGGTGGGGAATGGGAATGGGTACAGGAATAGGGATTCCTCGTCCTTTGAGATGTGTTCAGGAATGTAAATTCCTCGTCCTGTTGGGACGTGTTAGACTTACTAGACTAGAACTCTATCAGCGAAGTCCCTCCCTTTTTGTATCGACTTAATCGCCGAGGCGTATGGCGAGCGGGTCATTAGTTAATAACGCTATTAGGTTTAACAAACCCTCACACCGTGCCAGGTCGGTACGGGGCGTGTGTACTAATGGGCTATGGCACGTCGGTGGTGATAGAACACCAACGCTAGGGCACAATTGATTTCTTTTGTTAGTAGTCGATATGATAAACGAGTCTGGTAGTTTAAAATACTGGGGCAGCTCCCCACGGCCAAAGTGCCGGGCTGGATAGCCAGGAGAAGGTGGACATGGGATGGTTAACAAATAAACGTTTTCAATGAGATTAAACTAAGTTTTTGGAAACAACTCTAAAATGGACAACCAACCGTGAACTCACTCAACTTTGTTGTTGACTCGTTATTACATGCTTTGCAGGTCATTAGATGCTATGGAGCTTGCACATGGAGGTGGTCGTTGTGGGATGCGAACTGATATGTCCCGTACTTAATGAATAAACTTTATGAACTTATTAAACCTACGTTTTGGACTTTAAACTTATGAACTATGAACTTATGTTTTATGCTTCCGCTGTTAAACTAAAATCGGTTTACTTCCTTTTGGTCACCAATCGTATTGTGTTTGGTTTTATTTACTTAATTATGTTGTTCAATATGATTGGTGGTTCGATCCTGGTCATGTCACGCCTCCAAGCGGTGATACTCCGCATGGTGGATTTTGGGGGTGTGACAGATTGGTATCAGAGCCATTGGTTATAGTGAACTTGGTTTTAAAAAGGGAAAGGCTTTTTGATAAAACCAGACTATAACCTGTACAGTGCTCAACGATCCACAACGGCGCTACATTCCACGTGCAAGACTCGACACCATAAGTGGTATGATTTATGTTATATTGTCGGTTAGATAGTTCTCACTGTGCATTAGATAATGTGGTAGTTGCTATTTGAACCTTGTGTGCTTACTCTCTATTGTCGTCCCACACTTACGCACTTTCGCGACACTTTTCTCACTTACGTTGCTTCGTTATGAAGATCATGAGCGGACGCGAAGGACGTATCAACCTCACTCAAGCCCAGTTGACGGCTTTGATCAACGAACGAGTTGCTGAGGCACTCGCAGCTGTTCCTGCAGGAGGTATAACCTGCCGTATCAACCCATCTTAGGATGTTTAGATCCTACCTTCGCAAACCAACCCTCATGCTTAATTTTGTCCTTTATTCTCGCGCAACAGGTCAACATGCTCAACCTCCTGTGTGCACGTTCAAGACGTTCATGGACTGCCGACCTACCACTTTCAGTGGCACCGAAGGAGTAGTGGGCCTTCTTCACTGGTTTGAAAAGCTTGAGTCGGTTTTCGAGATGTGCGAATGCCCCGAAGACCGTAGGGTGAAATATGCTACCGGAACACTTGAAGGGGTAGCGCTCACATGGTGGAACACTCAGGTTCAGCTGCTGGGGTTGGTTGCTGCTAATGCCACCCCATGGAACTGTTTCAAGGAACTGATCAAAGAGGAATATTGTAGTCGGGATGACATCCACAAACTGGAGGTGGAATTTTTCAATCTGAAGATGACGGGGTCTGAGATTGAGGCGTATACCAAGAGGTCGAATGAACTGGCCATCCTGTGCCCTACTATGGTGGACCCTCCCATCAAACGTATTGAGCTTTACCTCAAGGGCCTTGTACCAGAGATTCAATGTCACGTAACTTCAGCCAACCTGGGTACCATTCAGCAAATTATCAAGTTGGCTCATCGTCTCACCGACCAGGTGGTGGAGCAAAACAGGCTACCCAAACGTATCAGCGCCACGGCTACTTCTGATGCACCTACCGACAACAAGCGAAAATAGGATGGGAATTCAGGCAAAGGTTCTACTTCAGCTCAGTTCCAGCAGCGAAAGACAGATGAGTACAGGAGCCCCAGTCAGCAGTCTTTTGGGAATCAAGGTCAGGGTGGATACAAGGGAAATCACCCCAAATGTAATCGCTGTAACTTGCACCACAGTGGGCCATGTGGTAAAGGCAACTGTCATCGATGCAACAAGCCTGGTCACATGGCAAGGGACTGCAGGAGTCAGCATCCGGCAAATCAGAACCGGCAGCAACAGCAAGCCCCACCCAATCAACGCTAGCAGCGGCAACAACAAGGTAACAACAAAGGGTGCTTTCAAAGTGGTGCTGAGGGCCATTTCAAGAAAGACTGCCCCTAGTTAAATCAGAACCAGAACAACAACAATAATGGAGGAAACAATGGAGGCAACAATGGGGGTAACAACAATGGCAATGGTGCCAGGGGACGTGTGTTCGTGATTGGTCAGGGAGAAGCAAGGAACGATCCCAACGTTGTGATGGGTAAGTTTCTTCTGGATGACTTCTTTGTTAATGTTTTATTCGATTCGGGTGCCGATACTAGTTATGTGTCCGTAAAAGTTAGCCAAATGCTTAAGCGTCCAACACTCCTGAACACCAAACACACGGTAGAACTAGCTAACGGTAAAAGTCTTGAAGCCACACACGTAGTTAAAGGTTGTAACCTCGTCTTAGCTGGTCAGACCTTCCCTATCGATCTTATTCCTATCACACTGGGTAGTTTCGACGTCGTTATTGGGATGGATTGGCTGTCTCATCATCAAGCGGAGATTGTTTGCAAGGGGAAAATCGTCCGCATTCCTCGTTCTGGTGAAGAACCTCTAATGATTCGTGGCGACAAGAGTGGTGCTGTCGAAGGCATCATCTCTTTCCTTAAGGCCCAGAAGTGTTTGCGAAAGGGCCACACTGCCATTCTAGCACTCGTTACTGACACATCAGCGGAAGAGAAGAGAATTGAGGACATTCCTATTGTGCGCGATTTTCCTGAGGTATTTCCTGAGGAATTACCTGGTCTTCCGCCTCATCGCCAAGTTGAGTTTCAAATCGAGCTAGCTCCTGGAGCAGCACCAGTAGCTCGAGCGCCATATCGTCTAGCCCCATCAGAACTCGAAGAACTGTCTACGCAACTACAAGAACTCTTGGAAAAAGGTTTCATACGTCCTAGCTCTTCGCCCTGGGGAGCTCCAGTCTTGTTCGTGAAGTAGAAAGACGGTACCTTCAGGATGTGTATTGACTATCGCGAACTTAACAAGGTGATGGTGAAGAATTGTCACACCCCCAAAATCCACCATGCGGAGTATCACCGCTTGGAGGCGTGACATGACCAGGATCGAGCCACC
>CM060389.1:89682683-89730978 GCA_030545235.1 Helianthus tuberosus
GGAAGGTTATTCCCTACCTACTATGGTCACCTAATGTGTTTGGTCAGATCCTAATGATCGACCAAATGGGTCGGGTTCGAAGGTATAAGCGATTTATTAGATCGCTTACCCTACGACCCTAGACAACGTGGTAATCAGTAGGCATAGTCCCAAGGGACTATAACCAACGTGATTACACTCACGTTGCGAAGTTCAAACGAACTTCGCATTGACCATAAACTGGTCAACGCAGAAAGTCAAACAAAGTTTGACTTTTAGACTCGAAAAGACTCGAAAAGCAATAAAAGAACGAAAGAATACTTACGAAGGGTCCCCGAATGCTAATCTAGATCACAATAACTCAGGTATGAAACAATGGTTCCAACTTAGAGTCACTTAGATCAGATTCTAGTGATTTTTGAAGTTGGGGTGATGGGGTATTTATAGTATTCGGAGAACCGTTAAGATCGTTTGTCGAATATCGTGCCTTAATCGCATCCGTACAAGTGTCGGAACCTTATGGTGGCTAAAAATGGTTCTTATCAGCTGACTAAGCATGTGTGAGTGTGTGGTTGTGGATCAAACAGCTGGAAACTGCAGTTAAATGCAGTTAATCTGGTCCAGAAGGCGGACGCGGCCCGGTTCAGGATGTGTAGAAACTCAGGCGGGCCGCCTGGGAGTCACAGATCAGAACAAAGTTTCAGAAATGACAGTTTCAGTCCCTGCACGTGTTTAAGCCCATTTCCGGCACTTCTAAGGCCCGTAAAGCCAACTTTAAGGCCCTAAAATGATGCCTAAACATTGTGGACATGAAACATGCTCAAAAATATGTCGGATGTTGGTTCGTTTGGTCGTACTAACGCGATGTTCGCTTAATTACGACGGAATGCGCATAAGCGCGAAAAACGATCCAAATGACGTGACGAATGGATTTTTCTTATGCCGAACACTAAAATAAAATATTTTAGTGCTTACATAAATTTTTGGATGTCCGGATGTATTCAGAACGTAAGTTATGCGCGAAAATGCAAACTTGTGCACTTTTTGACACTTTTAGTCCCAGAATGACCCAAAAGTTTATTTTAGCATACCGAACCCCTCAAAGCCTATTTCTAAGCTATGTGAAGGATATTTAGGGTATGTTTAACTTATGGTCATGTTCCAGAATGTCTGTTACAGTTCAGATTGACATACTTTCGCAGTTTGTCAACTTTAGTCCCTGTAAGCGATTTAACTTGATTTTGGCATACCAAACCTTCCAAATCTTATTTCTAAGTTATGTAAAGGTTATTTAAGGTATGTTAAGCCTATGTCACTATTCCAGAGTGTTTGTTGCATTAAACTGATTATATTTACGCATCGGTGCGCGTATAACCTTCCAGAAAGCGATTTAGAGTTTGAAATCGAACAAGAGTTGATATGTGTAAACGATACACATATTTTTACAAATCCCAAGTATGAAATACAATATTTAATTGGTTTGGCATTTGTTTGATGGCCGTGGAGGCACAGGTGTTACATTTATGACTTCGCGAGTCAATGGTAACAGAAGGTTCTGGCCTTCTGAGTCCCTAAATACAATCCTTAATCGCTTCGACTGTTTAAACTAGCCTCCTATATGCCCATTTCTAAAGAATACGGGGCGTCTATTTTTACTCGGAACTAGGCCCAGCAGTTTCTTATGTTCTTAAGCATGCAAGGTAAAAGTTGATGCCAGTATTAATTAAAAGTAGATGCACAGGGTTGGTTATTAGGGAATGTACCCGTAACCGCATCTGGATCCTGGCGTGCTTCACGAGTTTCGATCGTGAAAACCCTTCCTTGCTTGTTTCTTCTTAGGGCAATCTTTCCTAAAGTGCCCTGCTTCACCACATCTGTAGCAACCTGGTATTCTCTTATTTCTTCCATCTGGGTCCTTCGCCCAACAGGCATCCTTGCTGTGCCCTTCTTTTCCACACTTTCCGCACGTAGGCCTTGGACATCGACCTTCATGGTGAAAAGTGCATTCCCCGCATCTCGGCTTAGTCCTCGAGTATATTTTGCCGCCAGCCTTATTAGTGGCTCCATCAGTTTTCCTGTCATGTGGTTTGCCTGTTTTAGAGCTTCCATAGCTGACTAGTGTGCCCACCTTTAGGTTCGAAGACTTCCTTTTCTTATTGCCTGATAACTCCACATGAGTCTCTTTCTTGTTATCCTCAGGTTCCGAAAATTTTCCAGCACGTAGAGCTTCTTCGGTAAGAGTGACACTCATATCGATAGCCTCTGTAATGGTTGAGGGCTTTGAGGTAGTAACCGTGCTCCTGATCTGAGGTGCAAGTCCCCAAATGAATCGTTCAACCCTTTTGAATTCCGGTTTGACTAAGTAGGGGACGACCCTAGACAAGTCGTGAAATCGTTGGACGTATTCAGGAATCTTCGGTCCATCCATTTTCAAGTTCCAGAACTCCACCTCAATCTTCTGGATTTCAGCCCTAGAACAGTATTTCTTTTCCATCATTTCCTTGAGCTCGTCCCAGCTTAGTGCATAAGCAGCATCCGCACCAAGGGTTTGAACCTGAAGGTTCCACCAGGAGAGTGCGCCATCTACGAATAACCCTGAGATATAAGTAACACTTTGTCGGGGCGAACAGTTACTCATTCTTAGAATGGAGTCAGTCTTTTCTGCCCAACGAACAAATGCAACGGCACCTCCTGTTCCGTCAAAGGTTAATGGTTTGCAGTCTAGGAACTGCTTAAAGGTGCAGCTAGTTGGAGGGTTATTTTCAGTAGTGCCATCGCTGTGCTTAGAGCGGAGGGCTTCATGTCGCGCAATTGCCTGTGAGATGCGTTCTTGCAGCTCGGCTTCTGTCCTTGGCAACGTACTGGTGTTTGTGTCTCGCCTGGGCGGCATTTTCTTCTGCCAAAATGGTATGAAGTAGGTTAGACAACATTTCAATTGTCTATGATATACATAGCACCATAAGCCATCATGTAATCACCCGATTTCACATGTATATATAATCAATGTATGAGCGAGGAAACAATTATTGAGCCTTCACACAGGCTTGCCAACTTGGCTTATTGTTTGAAATGAACTCGAGGCTACATCGCCTTGGTCATTCAAGTTTTAGTTATTTCCTGCTACATTGGTTTTCTTAGGTCCTTAGCTTTACTGGTGCGTGTATTTCCCCTTTGATGGGGTTGTTTGTGTAGAGGTGATAGGGAGTGTATCGTCGCTGATTCTTTCTGAATGTCATTCCACCTCTCTCGCTCAAATATCGTTTTCTCAAACGTCTCGTATGCCGGTAGAAGTGTCAGTCACGAAGTAGGCTAAGACAGGCTTCCTACTTTCTAACGTGCTAAAGCACTGATCTTTGTGTTGTTCTACCAGATGAAGGTGAGGACACCTATAGATTAATTTTGTATGGTTTTCATTAGCTTGACCCGCAGAGTCCACCAGGATTTCTGTGCACTACAAGTCGTTATTACGTGGGCCCCCGTAATAATAAATTGTCTTGCACAGTTATCCCAAATTTTCTCTCGTCCAAGCAGATGATCAATCAAGGAGGGGACACTACTGTCCTTATACCTCTTGTCATGGAAAGGACCTTTGCGATGGTCCACACGCTAACATTCGTTATTGTTACACGCTTAAAGGCACAATGATTAGATGGAATAGGAATAGAGAGAATTCCTAGTAATTGGAGGGGCACCTTCGAGATGAATACTTCATCTTCCTTTTCTGGTCAAGTATGTCGTCAATCTCGCTTCACATAAGCCGCAGGGATCTCGTCCCGTTGATTGAGAATTCGTTCCAGGTTGCCGCCTCTGCCTCGTCGTCATCACCGTAGTTAGGCACCTTCACGATCGAGAGGGAAGAGCAGCCATCTCCTACGGAAGCAAGCTCAGCATCTTGTTTGGTAATCACTCCCAGCCATGAGCTTTGCAAAGGACGCGAGGTCAGTAGCTTCATCGTGCGAGTCGCGTGTAGTAGTAGGAGTCAGAGTCGAAAGTATCTCATTCACGTCAATAATCATTCCGTACACTTATTTGTATGTATGTATATCAATAACATATATGCTACTTAGCATAATCAAGCAATTTAATGCATTATATCACGTATAACTCTCGTTTTTTTTTTTGGGTCATTTTGTTTTTGGCAAGTCTAACTCGTGTAGACTATGCTTTGATTGGCACCTTATTTTAAAGGTATTCCTCACTAATGTCCTTGCCTTGTCACTTTTTGAAAAGTGTCTTGACTTGTGGATCTTGGCGCTTTCATGAATGCAATGAAAACCTTTTTGTAAAATGTTTTTGTGAGAGAACTCTAGTGATTGTAGTCTAGACTCGAGAAAGAATCCTAGTTCACTACAATCGAAGCTCTGATACCAAACTGTCACACCCTGTCTTTTGCGGAAGCGTATGATGTGTGACTAGCTTGTTATCATTGCATTCAATCGTAATAAACAACTACATGATCAAAACGATGTTCATCCATTCGTGAAAATTTGAGTATTACAAACACTTGTTATTTAAGTTTTCAAAATACGACCTTTGAAAATGTTACAATTCAACAAAAGTGGATGACATCTAAACTTGTAGTCTACTTCTAGTTACGACACTTGCGCCCAAGATCCATCCTGTCACCTGAAATACATGTAATTTTGGAAAACATCAACATAAAGTTGAGCGAGTTCATGCGTTTTTGTATTTCACGTTTTTATACTTTGTATGAAAACATAGTATTTGTCATGTATAATTCAAGTCTTTCTTGAGTACCCCACGTACTCAAGTATAATTCCCGTTTTCTTGAGTACCCCACGTACTCAAGTATCATTCAAGTTTTCTTGTGTACCCCACGCTTTAAATGATTGTTTATACAAGGACATTAAGGCATGTGAGGACATATGGAGCATTAGTGCTGGCTCCTTTAAGGCATGTGAGCATATGGAGCATTAGTGTTGGCTCCTTTACTGTGTCGATTACCCTCGACTGTGTCGATTAACCTCGACTGCGTCAATTTCCCTTGACTGTGTCGATTTCCCTCGACTGTGTCAATTAACCTTGAATGTGTCGATTTCCCTCGACTGGGACACCGAAGCACTCAAGAGGTCACATAAGGACCATGAGTGGGGCTCGGCCGTACCCGTTAGATCTAACCCTCGTCCCTAATTAAGTATTAATGGCATCTCAATATCTAGTTTAAGCTCACATGATCTAGTATTTTCTAGGCATTTCTTAAAGCTCGTCATATTGCACTCACCACGAGTGCTTCTCGTATTCTTTTGTATTCTCAAATCACATTGCACTTGGTACTCGTTTTCACCAAGAGTGCTTCTTGTCTTTTTTTTACCATTTGTAAAAATTGTAATATTTGTAACATGTATTTCACCCCCGAGAGTTATAAAACCAAAAACAGTTAGAGAAAAGGGGGAGCATGAACTCACAACTTTGCGTTCCTGTGCGTCGTAAACTTCACCGGATTTGCTTAATTAACGTCGTAACCTATACGCGTTTTCTTAACGTTAGTCACTAGACTTGCGTCGCACAAGTACAGTCACTCTCTTTTGTGTATATTTTCTTGTGTTAAAAATATTTTATATTTTTAACTAAATGTCTTACTTATATTATTTTCTCAAAAATAAATATAAGCTTTTTGTATTTTGCACTTTGCACCCAAACTATGTATTTTGTCTAAATAGGTTGCATGTGTATTCTTTTGTATTTTTACTCGTTACGAGTATCTCCAAGTCATATTATTTTTTACTCTAAAAATAATATATACCTAGTTCACAAAATAATCACATAATCATACAAGCGATAAATATATATTCTAAATATATATTTAACAAGTTTCATTTATGAAAATCCACCTCCGGTATTTGGTATCTTGTACTAAAAATCATGGGGAAGTTTATATTCTGAAAACAAGTTAAAAATATGTTTATAAACACTTATCACAAAAATATTACTAAGTGTTATATTTCTAGAAAAATTTCGCCAGGGTTTCCTCTGTAACTGGAGGTGGCCACGCTTACTAGTGTATCATTTTCTTTTAAAATCCAAATCAACAATTTCCTTATTCTCAATAACAACTTTCTAAAACATCAATTAGTCAAAATATATATAAATCGCAAAAATTACATGAACTTGTGGTTTATCCAAAAATATGTAGTAAAGCTCCTTACGTTTAGTGTATCTTTATATAAATCCATCCGGTTTCGTAAAAGCCTCGCTTTTAAAGAAATTCCCTCTTTACAGCTTCTTGTAAAATTTGACAAAACTAGTTTTTTTTTTGTCGAAACTTAGCGTTACACAAGTATTTGCACACTTGTGTGTTTAAAAATCATTCTTATTCATGTAAGATCCGGTTTTAGAAAATAAGATTTCCTTGACACTCGGTCCCTTGAAAATACCGCTTGTAGATCCGTAGATCTACTAGTTTTAAACATTATTTCGTAAGTAAAGTCGATTTTACACAAGTTCATGTTTAGTGTGTGGTAGAGTTTCATCATTTAACCCTTTGTACACTTAAACAAACTCTATGTCATGATCCATGATCACGACTAATCCGGGTTAGACGATGATCCGAGCTACCACAACATAGATCGGCACTAAATAATTACACAAAACAAATCTTACAAGATTTACACAACAACTTAGCTTTTAACCATCATATTCATCATTTTAGTAGACTTTTACCATATCATCTTGTATGTTCATAGATTTTAACCGACAAAGTTCTTTTTAACCACTTTAAAATAGATCGAGAGTGTGTTTAAAGCAACTTACTACTAGCTCGAGGCTAGGGAAGAAACTAGTCGAAGAATGAGTGGATAAAAGCAATAGGGTGAGGTCCTTCGCGTTCCGAATGCACCGAGCTCCTTTGTATGAGATCCTTAACCCTTGTATAAGCATGGAATGAGATGATCAAGATCGAAAGATGGATGGATGATATAGGGGGTGTTCGGCCGAGAGTTTATAGAGAGGGAGAGAGGAGAGTGAATTTGATGTGTTGTGAAGTGAATATGATGGATTAATGATGTTACTTATAGACAATTCCCAACTTAATTACCCAAAGGTTACTATGTCCCATTGATATTGGACAAGCAAGATTATAATAATCTTGGAAGGACAAAGGATGTCACCATATGGTGACCAAATTCGGTTGGGGGGGAGGGTATTTGGTTAGATTTCAACTAAATAGGTAAGTAATAGTTAGGTGATTTGGAGGTTTAACCAATTACAAGCGTGTTATAATTTGTAATGGGTGTTAGGGTATTCGGGGACCCTAACTGGCTTAGAAAAGGAAAAACAATGTTATTGACATTATTTTTATGTTCCTGGTTAAGTCCGGTTGTCCGGTTAGACACCGGTTCGTTAAAGTGCTAAATTACACTTTTTAGTGTCTAATAAGTACCTTTTTGTATCCCTTTTAATTCCCAACACTTGGGGAAGTATTCTGGATAATAAAACGTAATTTCTGCATAATATTCATGTGTTTAAATGCTGAATTGAGCTGAATTATCTAAAATTCTGCACTTAAAGTGCGTTTCGGGTGCTTTTTAGTGCTTATTTTTGCTTTCGCAATGTCTATAAATTAAACCCTTATATGTACTCATGGGTTTTAATGTACTTTTGTCATCGGACCTACACCTAGGCCTCAATTCTAATGTCTGACTGCTTTCTGCAGTTCTGTTAACACAGTGTGTCTTACCGGTGAGTTTACTAATATTTTCCACGCAATGCTATCATAACGTAATTCTTGTAGCATATATCATGCATGAATTCACTTGTATGGAATTCAGAAATTTATTTGTCTGGTAAACCAGATCATGCACAGTCATTTAAGCACAAATTACTGTTCATTTCGTGTACGGAATGTACGGAAAAGTGACGGTTGTCACAGTCTCCCCCTGTTAAAAGAATTTCGTCCCGAAATTCAAGCGATGCCATCGGTCGCAGGGGAGTTGTGAAACCAATATGGTCACTTAGATTCATGATTTGTCTTTATGTTCCCATGAAATCTCTGGGCCATGTCATGAATTCTATCGTACTCAAGTAAGTCGATCATGACTTTTTCTGTATCTTGTGGACTCTTGGTCCATAACCTCAGCAGGTTTCTATAGTATCACGGACTCTAGGTCCAAAACCTCAATAGGTTTCTATAGTATCACGGACTCTAGGTCCAAAACCTCAACAGGTTTCTATAGTAATTCTTGTCGTTTGTCATTGACGTGAATCTTATTTGTGGGAACAACGACTGTTCCTTAAGTCAGACTCCTCTACAGACTAGACACATGAATGTGTCGCGATCACTACTGATCTTTTTCCGGGAGCTTCATTTTGAGAGCAATGGTTCTTATCCCTGCACCGGGGATTCAATCTTTTCGTTTTCCAAAACACACTACGCCTTCTCTAGGCGAGGCTCTCATTTTAGTCATACTTCTTGTCTCAAATTCATACGATTTATGCCGCTCATCAGCGTAATCTTTCTGTATTCTGCGGGCTGTCCTGATATGATCACATATCTGAGCGATCTTGCCTCTAGTTTTCCTGGGCCATCTCGGGCTAGTTGATTGTTTATTTCTGTATCCGTTCAATCATGACGGGAATTGACTCGTTATGTTCCGTCTAAAGCTTTACACGAAGCGGTTTAGACGGCGGTGTGATAGATACCGTTGTAGGAAAACTCCACTAAGGGTAAGTGAGTGTTCCGACTTTTCATTAAAGTTTATCACACAAGCACGTATTGTGTTCATACAGTCTGCATCGTTCAGCAGCTCAGTTTATATTCGAGTTCTTACGATCATCGGTGTGCTGCAACCCTTGTGATCATTAAAGATCATGCAGCGTTTCCTCTCAGGTAATGACGTCCAGTTTGCGGCGCGCAATTACTGTATCTATCTCAAGGTCTCTTCTCATGATTCCTTAATCAATGTGCCGCGTACGCAATGTTGTGGTCTCGTTGTATCGACGTACAACCGAGACTTTGTCGAGAGACGTCACATAATGGCAACTCTAGCTCCTTAGCTCTTGGTTGCAGGGTTGGCATGAATTTCGTTCTTATCCACCCTGTATCTTCAGTTCTCCCTTCGCGAACTCGAAATCCGCTTTTCGTCATCATTGCACATAACTGTGCTTTCTCTAAGAGTTGCAAGATAAATTGCAGCTGTTGCTCACGACCTTCCTTGGTCGTTGGCCATATAAGAATGTAGTCAATAAGTATATGACTTATCCAGGTATGGCTCACATGTTCGATTCATGAGGTCCATGAATATATTGTCGATGCCTGTGTCAAGCCAAATGATACGACAAGGATCTCGTAATGCTCGAAGCAAGTCCTAAAGGTCGTTTTAATGGATATTTCCACTTGTATTCACAGTGGAGGACCTCTTATCCTCAAGTTGATCCTTGGCAAAGGATTCTGATTCTCAATTTTCTGAAGTTTATGTAAAGTGGAGACTACCAACTTTCTCCTTGTCTCCTTAACTAAGGATGTCATGTCTTTAATTTCCCCTGTCTAGCAGCTCTCGCCGTTATATCAGAGGTTCATGCTTCGCTGGTGAAGCTAGTCGGTATGGCGTCATTCATTACTGGTGCTACTCCTGGCACGCGATTTATCCTGAACTCCTCTCGTCGCTACGGAGAGGCGTTCCTGGCAAGTCTTCCGAAAAGGCTGCTGGGACTTCTTCCGTCACGGGGATGTTCTCAGTCTCTGCAGTCTACCCGGAGGCGTTTCTATGCCTCTTCGACTAATGAGAGATGTCGTAGATCTGCCGCCTTGTGGGGTCTAGCATCCTTACCCCTATTGCAGG
Organism: Helianthus tuberosus; assembly: GCA_030545235.1. Taxonomy (NCBI): domain Eukaryota; kingdom Viridiplantae; phylum Streptophyta; class Magnoliopsida; order Asterales; family Asteraceae; genus Helianthus; species Helianthus tuberosus. The sequence continues at coordinate 89,692,460 of CM060389.1, forward strand.
AAAGTTGGGTTTCATCATCCGCAAGAGGGTTGCGTCTGATTTTCTCATGTCGAACGACTTCAGCTGTATACTTGGATTTCTGATCCATGTTGACTATCATTTTATTGTCACACCCCGACCACGTGTAACATACAAAACGTGGCGGAAACGTCGGGGAGTGTTGTAACAGAATTAACGTTTCATAACCATGGATACAAAAAAGTGTTTCGTTTTATTAAACATTGAATATTTACATCGTCTGGAAATCTAAATACACAATTTAAACATAGTCTATCATTGTTATTGAGTCACTAAAGCCTCGTCCAGTCCTATGTGAGCATGCATCTTATCAATCGATATCATTCAACAATACCTGAAACATATGTGAAAACGAGGTCAGCAAAGAAATGCTGGCGAATACATAGGTTTTGTAGGAGTGTTGAAATCATGGCTAGTTTAGATGTTGCAATACTTTATAAAAACCTTGTTTTGAAAAGAGTATAACATTGCAACTTAATTAACCAACTCAAATCAAGCGGGTTATAGTTTATAAAACCTCGTAGCCATGACTCGTAACCCAAAAACATTTGTTTTAGTAAAGCAAATTGTGAAACATCTCAAAATAAATCGTTAATGAAACTCGTTAATAAATCTCGTTAAAAACTCGTATAGTTTATATCATATCGAAAATCTCGTTTGTGTGACATCGTTTGAAAATTGTTTACCCAAGTGAACTAAATAACGCCACGGCATGTAATATGATGAAATCATTTATATATAGGAAGTACCAGCGGCTTATCCACCATGCTTTCATCACATTACACCCGTCCCGTTATCTAAACACTTAACCAAAAACCAATCGTATATCGCTTTGAAGCTAATCGTTTAACCAAATCATTTAACTCGTTAATACATCGCGTGAAAACCATTCGTTTATCCAAATCGTTAAAATTCGTTTTAGGTCGTGAAACTACTTATATGGTCGTCTCGCTAATAACATTCAAACCTTCATGACTCATCCCTCGTCACTTCTCGTTTTCGCATTAATAAACCCTTACCAAAGGGTAAATTAACAATTACAGATTCAGTCGCTACCCACCACCCCCACACATAACCACGGGTGCAGTATGATAACGGGATTTGTCAGATCCTATGGTACCATAACCTAATACTGGTCGGCTTGATCATTGCTAATGAATGTCATTTGTTATGTAACCCAACCAACAAGTTCGTTCCCATTATCGAAATCGTTATTAGTTTTGTATAAATCGTCTTAATCGTTTTTGAAACCATCCTTATAACATCGAAAACATTTAGCACATATGAGTCACCCCAAAACAATTGAAAGCAGTAAAATAGGGGAATAATGTACTCACCTGAGAATGCTTAGAGGTCTTGAACAACAACCAAACAAAGCTAGAGGGAGCACGGAATCAGTCGGCAATCTAAAACTATATAAATAAACCGGACTTAAATCGGGAGATCGGATAGGATGAGGCTTGGTAAACCAAATGAGTATTGGAACTCATATGATATGGTTTAACAAGGCCTACATACTACATGAAACCTAACCTAAGTGCTTTCGACCCATCGCGACCCATTAAGGTAGCTTATGCTACTTTAACGCGTCGTGCGCGTGAAACGCGTTCGGACCGCCTAACTAGTCCTATGACAAGTAGAATATGCCTAAACATGTTACATAATCAGTTATGTGACAAAGGTTTAGGTTACATATGCTTAATTACCAATTATACATGAAAAGGGTATTCTGGTAATTTACCTAAGGCATATAAACTACCTATTATACAACTACTCAAACGATGTGACCATAGGGTATAACCTCGGAAGGTTATTCCCTACCTACTATGGTCACCTAATGTGTTTGGTCAGATCCTAATGATCGACCAAATGGGTCGGGTTCGAAGGTATAAGCGATTTATTAGATCGCTTACCCTACGACCCTAGACAACGTGGTAATCAGTAGGCATAGTCCCAAGGGACTATAACCAACGTGATTACACTCACGTTGCGAAGTTCAAACGAACTTCGCATTGACCATAAACTGGTCAACGCAGAAAGTCAAACAAAGTTTGACTTTTAGACTCGAAAAGACTCGAAAAGCAATAAAAGAACGAAAGAATACTTACGAAGGGTCCCCGAATGCTAATCTAGATCACAATAACTCAGGTATGAAACAATGGTTCCAACTTAGAGTCACTTAGATCAGATTCTAGTGATTTTTGAAGTTGGGGTGATGGGGTATTTATAGTATTCGGAGAACCGTTAAGATCGTTTGTCGAATATCGTGCCTTAATCGCATCCGTACAAGTGTCGGAACCTTATGGTGGCTAAAAATGGTTCTTATCAGCTGACTAAGCATGTGTGAGTGTGTGGTTGTGGATCAAACAGCTGGAAACTGCAGTTAAATGCAGTTAATCTGGTCCAGAAGGCGGACGCGGCCCGGTTCAGGATGTGTAGAAACTCAGGCGGGCCGCCTGGGAGTCACAGATCAGAACAAAGTTTCAGAAATGACAGTTTCAGTCCCTGCACGTGTTTAAGCCCATTTCCGGCACTTCTAAGGCCCGTAAAGCCAACTTTAAGGCCCTAAAATGATGCCTAAACATTGTGGACATGAAACATGCTCAAAAATATGTCGGATGTTGGTTCGTTTGGTCGTACTAACGCGATGTTCGCTTAATTACGACGGAATGCGCATAAGCGCGAAAAACGATCCAAATGACGTGACGAATGGATTTTTCTTATGCCGAACACTAAAATAAAATACTTTAGTGCTTACATAAATTTTTGGATGTCCGGATGTATTCAGAACGTAAGTTATGCGCGAAAATGCAAACTTGTGCACTTTTTGACACTTTTAGTCCCAGAATGACCCAAAAGTTTATTTTAGCATACCGAACCCCTCAAAGCCTATTTCTAAGCTATGTGAAGGATATTTAGGGTATGTTTAACTTATGGTCATGTTCCAGAATGTCTGTTACAGTTCAGATTGACATACTTTCGCAGTTTGTCAACTTTAGTCCCTGTAAGCGATTTAACTTGATTTTGGCATACCAAACCTTCCAAATCTTATTTCTAAGTTATGTAAAGGTTATTTAAGGTATGTTAAGCCTATGTCACTATTCCAGAGTGTTTGTTGCATTAAACTGGTTATATTTACGCATCGGTGCGCGTATAACCTTCCAGAAAGCGATTTAGAGTTTGAAATCGAACAAGAGTTGATATGTGTAAACGATACACATATTTTTACAAATCCCAAGTATGAAATACAATATTTAATTGGTTTGGCATTTGTTTGATGGCCGTGGAGGCACAGGTGTTACATTTATGACTTCGCGAGTCAATGGTAACAGAAGGTTCTGGCCTTCTGAGTCCCTAAATACAATCCTTAATCGCTTCGACTGTTTAAACTAGCCTCCTATATTCCCATTTCTAAAGAATACGGGGCGTCTATTTTTACTCGGAACTAGGCCCAGCAGTTTCTTATGTTCTTAAGCATGCAAGGTAAAAGTTGATGCCAGTATTAATTAAAAGTAGATGCATAGGGTTGGTTATTAGGGAATGTACCCGTAACCGCATCTGGATCCTGGCGTGCTTCACGAGTTTCGATCGTGAAAACCCTTCCTTGCTTGTTTCTTCTTAGGGCAATCTTTCCTAAAGTGCCCTGCTTCACCACATCTGTAGCAACCTGGTATTCTCTTATTTCTTCCATCTGGGTCCTTCGCCCAACAGGCATCCTTGCTGTGCCCTTCTTTTCCACACTTTCCGCACGTAGGCCTTGGACATCGACCTTCATGGTGAAAAGTGCATTCCCCGCATCTCGGCTTAGTCCTCGAGTATATTTTGCCGCCAGCCTTATTAGTGGCTCCATCAGTTTTCCTGTCATGTGGTTTGCCTGTTTTAGAGCTTCCATAGCTGACTAGTGTGCCCACCTTTAGGTTCGAAGACTTCCTTTTCTTATTGCCTGATAACTCCACATGAGTCTCTTTCTTGTTATCCTCAGGTTCCGAAAATTTTCCAGCACGTAGAGCTTCTTCGGTAAGAGTGACACTCATATCGATAGCCTCTGTAATGGTTGAGGGCTTTGAGGTAGTAACCGTGCTCCTGATCTGAGGTGCAAGTCCCCAAATGAATCGTTCAACCCTTTTGAATTCCGGTTTGACTAAGTAGGGGACGACCCTAGACAAGTCGTGAAATCGTTGGACGTATTCAGGAATCTTCGGTCCATCCATTTTCAAGTTCCAGAACTCCACCTCAATCTTCTGGATTTCAGCCCTAGAACAGTATTTCTTTTCCATCATTTCCTTGAGCTCGTCCCAGCTTAGTGCATAAGCAGCATCCGCACCAAGGGTTTGAACCTGAAGGTTCCACCAGGAGAGTGCGCCATCTACGAATAACCCTGAGATATAAGTAACACTTTGTCGGGGCGAACAGTTACTCATTCTTAGAATGGAGTCAGTCTTTTCTGCCCAACGAACAAATGCAACGGCACCTCCTGTTCCGTCAAAGGTTAATGGTTTGCAGTCTAGGAACTGCTTAAAGGTGCAGCTAGTTGGAGGGTTATTTTCAGTAGTGCCATCGCTGTGCTTAGAGCGGAGGGCTTCATGTCGCGCAATTGCCTGTGAGATGCGTTCTTGCAGCTCGGCTTCTGTCCTTGGCAACGTACTGGTGTTTGTGTCTCGCCTGGGCGGCATTTTCTTCTGCCAAAATGGTATGAAGTAGGTTAGACAACATTTCAATTGTCTATGATATACATAGCACCATAAGCCATCATGTAATCACCCGATTTCACATGTATATATAATCAATGTATGAGCGAGGAAACAATTATTGAGCCTTCACACAGGCTTGCCAACTTGGCTTATTGTTTGAAATGAACTCGAGGCTACATCGCCTTGGTCATTCAAGTTTTAGTTATTTCCTGCTACATTGGTTTTCTTAGGTCCTTAGCTTTACTGGTGCGTGTATTTCCCCTTTGATGGGGTTGTTTGTGTAGAGGTGATAGGGAGTGTATCGTCGCTGATTCTTTCTGAATGTCATTCCACCTCTCTCGCTCAAATATCGTTTTCTCAAACGTCTCGTATGCCGGTAGAAGTGTCAGTCACGAAGTAGGCTAAGACAGGCTTCCTACTTTCTAACGTGCTAAAGCACTGATCTTTGTGTTGTTCTACCAGATGAAGGTGAGGACACCTATAGATTAATTTTGTATGGTTTTCATTAGCTTGACCCGCAGAGTCCACCAGGATTTCTGTGCACTACAAGTCGTTATTACGTGGGCCCCCGTAATAATAAATTGTCTTGCACAGTTATCCCAAATTTTCTCTCGTCCAAGCAGATGATCAATCAAGGAGGGGACACTACTGTCCTTATACCTCTTGTCATGGAAAGGACCTTTGCGATGGTCCACGCGCTAACATTCGTTATTGTTACACGCTTAAAGGCACAATGATTAGATGGAACAGGAATAGAGAGAATTCCTAGTAATTGGAGGGGCACCTTCGAGATGAATACTTCATCTTCCTTTTCTGGTCAAGTATGTCGTCAATCTCGCTTCACATAAGCCGCAGGGATCTCGTCCCGTTGATTGAGAATTCGTTCCAGGTTGCCGCCTCTGCCTCGTCGTCATCACCGTAGTTAGGCACCTTCACGATCGAGAGGGAAGAGCAGCCATCTCCTACGGAAGCAAGCTCAGCATCTTGTTTGGTAATCACTCCCAGCCATGAGCTTTGCAAAGGACGCGAGGTCAGTAGCTTCATCGTGCGAGTCGCGTGTAGTAGTAGGAGTCAGAGTCGAAAGTATCTCATTCACGTCAATAATCATTCCGTACACTTATTTGTATGTATGTATATCAATAACATATATGCTACTTAGCATAATCAAGCAATTTAATGCATTATATCACGTATAACTCTCTTTTTTTTTTTTGGGTCATTTTGTTTTTGGCAAGTCTAACTCGTGTAGACTATGCTTTGATTGGCACCTTATTTTAAAGGTATTCCTCACTAATGTCCTTGCCTTGTCACTTTTTGAAAAGTGTCTTGACTTGTGGATCTTGGCGCTTTCGTGAATGCAATGAAAACCTTTTTGTAAAATGTTTTTGTGAGAGAACTCTAGTGATTTTAGTCTAGACTCGAGAAAGAATCCTAGTTCACTACAATCGAAGCTCTGATACCAAACTGTCTCACCCTGTCTTTTGCGGAAGCGTATGATGTGTGACTAGCTTGTTATCATTGCATTCAATCGTAATAAACAACTACATGATCAAAACGATGTTCATCCATTCGTGAAAATTTGAGTATTACAAACACTTGTTATTTAAGTTTTCAAAATACGACCTTTGACAATGTTACAATTCAACAAAAGTGGATGACATCTAAACTTGTAGTCTACTTCTAGTTACGACACTTGCGCCCAAGATCCATCCTGTCACCTGAAATACATGTAATTTTGGAAAACATCAACATAAAGTTGAGCGAGTTCATGCGTTTTTGTATTTCACGTTTTTATACTTTGTATGAAAACATAGTATTTGTCATGTATAATTCAAGTCTTTCTTGAGTACCCCACGTACTCAAGTATAATTCCCGTTTTCTTGAGTACCCCACGTACTCAAGTATCATTCAAGTTTTCTTGTGTACCCCACGCTTTAAATGATTGTTTATACAAGGACATTAAGGCATGTGAGGACATATGGAGCATTAGTGCTGGCTCCTTTAAGGCATGTGAGCATATGGAGCATTAGTGTTGGCTCCTTTACTGTGTCGATTACCCTCGACTGTGTCGATTAACCTCGACTGCGTCAATTTCCCTTGACTGTGTCGATTTCCCTCGACTGTGTCAATTAACCTTGACTGTGTCGATTTCCCTCGACTGGGACACCGAAGCACTCAAGAGGTCACATAAGGACCATGAGTGGGGCTCGGCCGTACCCGTTAGATCTAACCCTCGTCCCTAATTAAGTATTAATGGCATCTCAATATCTAGTTTAAGCTCACATGATCTAGTATTTTCTAGGCATTTCTTAAAGCTCGTCATATTGCACTCACCACGAGTGCTTCTCGTATTCTTTTGTATTCTCAAATCACATTGCACTTGGTACTCGTTTTCACCAAGAGTGCTTCTTGTCTTTTTTTTACCATTTGTAAAAATTGTAATATTTGTAACATGTATTTCACCCCCGAGAGTTATAAAACCAAAAACAGTTAGAGAAAAGGGGGAGCATGAACTCACAACTTTGCGTTCCTGTGCGTCGTAAACTTCACCGGATTTGCTTAATTAACGTCGTAACCTATACGCGTTTTCTTAACGTTAGTCACTAGACTTGCGTCGCACAAGTACAGTCACTCTCTTTTGTGTATATTTTCTTGTGTTAAAAATATTTTATATTTTTAACTAAATGTCTTACTTATATTATTTTCTCAAAAATAAATATAAGCTTTTTGTATTTTTGCACTTTGCACCCAAACTATGTATTTTGTCTAAATAGGTTGCATGTGTATTCTTTTGTATTTTTACTCATTACGAGTATCTCCAAGTCATATTATTTTTTACTCTAAAAATAATATATACCTAGTTCACAAAATAATCACATAATCATACAAGCGATAAATATATATTCTAAATATATATTTAACAAGTTTCATTTATGAAAATCGACCTCCGGTATTTGGTATCTTGTACTAAAAATCATGGGGAAGTTTATATTCTGAAAACAAGTTAAAAATATGTTTATAAACACTTATCACAAAAATATTACTAAGTGTTATATTTCTAGAAAAATTTCGCCAGGGTTTCCTCTGTAACTGGAGGTGGCCACGCTTACTAGCGTATCATTTTCTTTTAAAATCCAAATCAACAATTTCCTTATTCTCAATAACAACTTTCTAAAACATCAATTAGTCAAAATATATATAAATCGCAAAAATTACATGAACTTGTGGTTTATCCAAAAATATGTAGTAAAGCTCCTTACTTTTAGTGTATCTTTATATAAATCCATCTGGTTTCGTAAAAGCCTCGCTTTTAAAGAAATTCCCTCTTTACAACTTCTTGTAAAATTTGACAAAACTAGTTTTTTTTTTTTGTCGAAACTTAGCGTTACACAAGTATTTGCACACTTGTATGTTTAAAAATCATTCTTGTTCATGTAAGATCCGGTTTTAGAAAATAAGATTTCCTTGACACTCGGTCCCTTGAAAATACCGCTTGTAGATCCGTAGATCTACTAGTTTTAAACACTATTTCGTAAGTAAAGTCGATTTTACACAAGTTCATGTTTAGTGTGTGGTAGAGTTTCATCATTTAACCCTTTGTACCCTTAAACAAACTCTATGTCATGATCCATGATCACGACCAATCCGGGTTAGACGATGATCCGAGCTACCACAACATAGATCGGCACTAAATAATTACACAAAACAAATCTTACAAGATTTACACAACAACTTAGCTTTTAACCATCATATTCATCATTTTAGTAGACTTTTACCATATCATCTTGTATGTTCATAGATTTTAACCGACAAAGTTCTTTTTAACCACTTTAAAATAGATCGAGAGTGTGTTTAAAGCAACTTACTACTAGCTCGAGGCTAGGGAAGAAACTAGTCGAAGAATGAGTGGATAAAAGCAATAGGGTGAGGTCCTTCGCGTTCCGAATGCACCGAGCTCCTTTGTATGAGATCCTTAACCCTTGTATAAGCATGGAATGAGATGATCAAGATCGAAAGATGGATGGATGATATAGGGGGTGTTCGGCCGAGAGTTTATAGAGAGGGAGAGAGGAGAGTGAATTTGATGTGTTGTGAAGTGAATATGATGGATTAATGATGTTACTTATAGACAATTCCCAACTTAATTACCCAAAGGTTACTATGTCCCATTGATATTGGACAAGCAAGATTATAATAATCTTGGAAGGACAAAGGATGTCACCATATGGTGACCGAATTCGGTTGGGGGGGGGGGAGGGTATTTGGTTAGATTTCAACTAAATAGGTAAGTAATAGTTAGGTGATTTGGAGGTTTAACCAATTACTAGCGTGTTATAATTTGTAACGGGTGTTAGGGTATTCGGGGACCCTAACTGGCTTAGAAAAGGAAAAACAATGTTATTGACATTATTTTTATGTTCCTGGTTAAGTCCGGTTGTCCGGTTAGACACCGGTTCGTTAAAGTGTTAAATTACACTTTTTAGTGTCTAATAAGTACCTTTTTGTATCCCTTTTAATTCCCAACACTTGGGGAAGTATTCTGGATAATAAAACGTAATTTCTGCATAATATTCATGTGTTTAAATGCTGAATTGAGCTGAATTATCTAAAATTCTGCACTTAAAGTGCGTTTCGGGTGCTTTTTAGTGCTTATTTTTGCTTTTGCAATGTCTATAAATTAAACCCTTATATGTACTCTTGGGTTTTAATGTACTTTTGTCATCGGACCTACACCTAGGCCTCAATTCTAATGTCTGACTGCTTTCTGCAGTTCTGTTAACACAGTGTGTCTTACCGGTGAGTTTACTAATATTTTTGACGCAATGCTATCATAACGTAATTCTTGTAGCATATATCATGCATGAATTCACTTGTATGGAATTCAGAAATTTATTTGTCTGGTAAACCAGATCATGCATAGTCATTTAAGCACAAATTACTGTTCATTTCGTGTACGGAATGTACGGAAAAGTGACGGTTGTCACACCAATTTTATTGTCTGGCTGCTTTCTGCAGAGTTGTTGACACAATGTGTCTTACCGGTGAGTTTACTAGTATTTCTGACGCAACGCTCTCGTTTATGCATAAAGCAATATTTTGTAGTATACAACGTGCATGAATTCACTTGCTTAGTATGTAATCAGAAAATGTTGACATCTAAGCACATAATTGCAGTCATTAAATAACAATTAAAATGTACGGAAATTACCGGTTTGGTGCCAGTTGTCACAGTCTCCCCCCGTTAAAAGAATTTCATCCCAAAATTCAGGCTGAACTAACTCTCACAGGAGTCTTCTTGAATAGGTAGGGATACTTTTCTTTGAACTGGTCTTCACGTTCCCACGTGTACTCGGGTCCGTGCTTAGAGTTCCAACGTACTTTGACAAGTTTAACAGTGCTCCTCCTGGTCTTGTTGACTTTCCAGTCTGTAACCTCAACGGGTTGTTCTGTAAATCGGAGGGCGTCATCAATATGTACTTCATCCGCAGGGATGATCACGTCTTCTTGTGTTCGACTCTTCTTGAGGTTGGATACATGGAATGTATCATGTACTCCATTAAGTTCTTCCGGTAACTCCAACTTGTAGGCCACGGTACCAATTCTTTCTAAGATTCTGAATGGTCCGATGTATCGTGGATTCAGCTTTCCACGATTTCCAAATCTTACTACGCCCTTCCAAGGTGAGACTTTTAACAACACTTTGTCTCCCACCTCGAATTCTAATGGTTTTCGTCTTTGATCAGCGTAGCTCTTTTGTCGATCTCGAGCCGCCTTAATGCGCTCTCGGATCTGCAATATCTTGTCAGTTGTCTCTTGTACAAGTTCAGGACCAACCATTCGTTTATCTCCAGCGTCTGCCCAACATAGGGGCGATTGGCACTTACGGCCATACAGAGCTTCGAACGGTGCGGCTTTTATGCTCGTATGATAACTGTTATTGTAGGAAAACTCAACTAAAGGTAGATGAGTATCCCAGCTGCCGCCTAGATCCATGACACATGCACGAAGCATATCTTCTAACGTTTGTATAGTCCGTTCGCTCTAGCCTTCTGTTTGTGGATGCAAGGCCGTGCTTAGATCTAATTGTGATCCAAAGGCTTCCTGAAATGATTGCCAGATTCTTGAGACAAAGCGTCCATCTCTGTCTGAAATGATTGAGATAGGCACTCCATGACGTGCCACAATTTCCCTTAAGTATATCTCAGCAAGCTTTCCAGTGCTGTCTTTTTCTCGGATCGGTAGGAAGTGCGTAGACTTCGTTAACCGATCGACTATCACCCATATCATATCGTGCCCTCTCGGGGTCCCGGGTAATTTCGTTATGAAATCCATCGAGATTTGCTCCCACTTCCACATGGGTATCTCTGGTTGTTGTAGTAGGCCGGACGGTTTCTGATATTCAGCTTTAACCTTAGCACAGGTTAGGCATTTTCCAACATAGACAGCAACGTCACTCTTGAGTCTCGGCCACCAATAATATTCTTTTAAGTCTTGATACATTTTGTCCGATCCTGGATGGATCGAGTATTTCGACTTGTGCGCTTCATCCAGGATGACTTCTCGTATGCCACCATAGAGCGGAACCCAAATACGCTTCTTAAAGTATAAGGCTCCCTCTTCATTTGGCACCATGTATTTCAGCATACCCCAGAGGTATTCAGCTTTACGGTTGTCCATCTTAAGGTCTTCTTGTTATGCATCACGAATGCGTGTAGTGAGGTTCGTTTGTATGGTCATTTCCAATGCTCAAACCCTTAGGGTCTTAACCCTTTCTTTTCTGCTTAATGCGTCTGCTACAACATTTGCCTTTCCAGGATGGTACTTGATTTCACAGTCATAATCGTTTAGTAGCTCGACCCATCGTCGCTGACACATGTTTAGTTCTTTCTGATCAAATATGTGTTGTAGGCTTTTGTGATCTGTGAAGATTGTACATCGAGTACCATATAGATAGTTTCGCCAGATCTTCAAGGCGAATACCACTGCGCCCAGCTCTAGGTCGTGAGTGGTATAGTTTCTTTCATGAACCTTCAATTGTCTTGAAGCGTAAGCGATGACTTTTTGGCATTGCATGAGCACGCAACCCAAGCCTTGTCGTGAAGCGTCACAGTATACCACGAAGTCTTCAGTGCCTTCAGGTAATGATAGTATTGGTGTATCGCATAGCTTGTTTTTAAGTAGCTGGAAGGCTTCTTCCTGTTTGTAACCCCAGTCGTATTTCTTGTCTTTTTGTGTAAGGGTCGTTAGCGGTTGAGCTATCTTTGAGAAATTCTCGATGAATCGCCGATAATAGCCCGCTAAGCCCAAAAATTGTCGAACTTCAGTTGCGGTTTTGGGAGCTTCCAAATTCTTTATTGCTTCGATCTTGGATGGGTCTCCATGAATGCCCTTTTCATTCACGACGTGACCAAGAAATTGTATTTCGCGAATCCAGAATTCGCATTTTGAGAACTTCGCATAAAGTTTCTCTTTCTTTAGTAACTCCAAAATAGTTCAGAGATGTTGCTCATGTTCTTCTTTCGTTCGCGAGTAAATCCTGATATAATCGATAAATACAATCACGAATTTATCGATATATGGTTTGCATACACGGTTCATTAGATCCATAAATACCGCTGGCGAGTTTGTCAGTCCAAATGGCATCACAAGGAACTCGTAGTGCCCATAACGCATTCGGAATGCGGTCTTTGGTACGCTTACTTCTTGTATCCTTAACTGATGGTATCCAGATCGAAGGTCGATCTTGGAATAGTAGCTTGATCCTTGCAACTGATCAAATAAGTCATCAATCCTCGGTAGTGGATACCGATTCTTGATCGTGAGCTTGTTCAGTTCTCTGTAATCGATACACATCCGCAGAGTTCCATCCTTTTTCTTCACGAACAATACTGGAGCTCCCCAAGGCGAGAAGCTTGGCCTTATGAATCCTTTATCCAACAACTCCTGGAGTTGTGTGGATAATTCTTGCATTGCGGATGGTGTAAGCCGATAGGGCGCTTGGCTACAGGAGCGGCTCCTGGAACCAAGTCTATACGGAATTCGACTTGTCGTTGCGGAGGTAATCCTGGCAGATCTGTGACAACCCGCACTAAACCAGGTATCCGTACGACTTAACTAATGATTAATTACTGCTTAATTACTATGCTTGTTTGAACTAGCTGATGAACTGCTACTTGAATACTGATACATGTACTTACCTGCATCATACTTTACTTATCGTCACTACATTATTTACATGTTGAACCCTAGTGACAAACATGATGCACAAAAGCACAGTAGCACATGAACGGATAACCTATTGAACATGCTGATAAAGCCAGCATCAGGCAAACACTGCCTCTAAGGCCTGTACGAGCCAGAAACGTTTTGCTACACTAGTAGTGAGTGTAGGGATATAAGGGTTGTGGAACTGCGTCTCTAGGAATAAGTCACTATGACTGGATGTGCCTAAAACGTACTCTAAGTACAAAACTCAGCACTTTACAAAACAATTCAGCTTTTAGCTAACTAATAAAGTGCCAAAACATGAGAAAAATAACACTAGACACTTTCCAAAGTGTCAGGAATGAGTAGTGTCACTAAAGAGAGTAATAACGACACTTTAACGCTTTAGTAACGCTTTAACGGATTACTATCCAACCAAACAACCGGACTATACCCGGAACATGAAAATATTGTTATTTTCACTATTTATCTTTTTCTGAGCCAGTTAGGGTCCCCGTATGCCCTAACACCCATTGTAACACACTATACACAAGTAACTGGGTTAAACACTTAACTAACTTGGTTTAACCTAACTAATACTTAGTGCCTAGTTGAAATCGAACCAAGGGACCCCCCCTAACCGAATCGTCCCCTTGGGGGACACCCTTGGTACTTGCTTGATTATTTAAATCTTCTTGTCTAATATCAATTAGACATTGGGACCTTTGGATAATGCACACTTAATTTGCCTATAAGATCTTGGCTTAACACATTTGATCATTCACAACACACAAATCAACAAACACACTTTCTCTCCCTCTCTTGGAGGTCTCGGCCGAGAGCACCCCACCCACATCCATCATCTTCGAGTTTTGATCAAGGCATTCCAAGCTCACACACGCATCAAGGGTCGTATACAAGGAGTCTTGGAGCAAGCGGAACGCGAAGGACCTCTCTACTTAGCTTTTATCCACCTCATTTGCGCGTAGATTCTTCCCTAGCCTCGAGCTAGAGGTATAATGCTTAAAACTCGTATTCGAACTAATCTAAAGTGGTTAAAAGGATTTTTATCGGTTAAAACTCGGAATCTTGCATTTTGAAGCATTAAAGTTTACTTAAAACACTAAAAATGGTGGTTAATAGCACATAAGTTGTGTAAATGATGTAGTATTCGAAATGTATGATTTTTTAGGCCCGATCTATGATGTGGTAGCTCGGATCATGTTTAACCCGGTTTGGTAAGATCATGGATCTTAACATAAGCTTGTTTTGAATAATACAAGGGTTAAAAGGTGAAACTCTACCACACGCGAATCATGAACTTGTGTAAAGGAGTTTTACTTGTGACATTGCGTTTAAAAACTAGCAGATCTACGTGTCTGCAAGTGGTATTTTCAAAGAACCACGTATCAAAGAAATCATGTATTTTAAAAGATAGATCTTACACTAACAAGCATGATTTTTATAAACCACAAGTGTGTAAACACTTGTGAAATGAAAAGATCCGACAAAATAACAGTTTTTGTAAAAGATGACGGAAAGTTGTAAAAATGGATTTTTCTCTAAAAACAAGGTTTTTACAAGATCAAATTACCTTATATGAAGATCTACTAAATTTAAGGGGATTTACACCACAGTTTTGGGAAAACTACAAGTTCATGTAATTTTTGGCAATTTACACATATGTTGATTAGTTGTTGTGATGAAAGTTGTTCTGATCAAATAAATAAAATTGTTGAGTTGATTTGTTAAAGAAAATGATACGCTTGAAAGCGTGGCCACCTCCAGTTACAGAGGAAACTCTGGCGAAATTTTTCTAAAAACCTAACACTTAGAATTATTTACACTACAAGTGTTAGAAATATTTTTGGACATGTTTTCAAAATATAAATTTCGCCATGACTTTATTTACTAAATATTCGGAGGTGGGATTTTCACAAAATTTAACGCGATAAATATATATTTTCACACACTGTTTATGATTATTTTGTGAAAATACATAGATATTATTTTTAGAGTAAAAATAATATTTACGAACGTTAACGATCCCAAAATAATACGAACGCTTTCACCATAAATATATAAGTTACACCGGTGATTATATTACCACTCGATTGTTAAACGTAACTTACGCACTTACAGAAATATTTATGACGCACATGTATTGAATCCACCATCCTTGGGAAGGAAAATAATTCCAAGTATTTACAGAATGTAAACACGAAATAGTTGTCTAACTATTTCCCCAAAAACATAAACCATGAAGCTAAGGTACGGCCGTCCGTCTAATAGAAATTAGCACCTGTAGGTCGTCGCACAGCTGCGTGAGCAGGAGATACTTGGTAGAGACGCTTCACTGTGAGTTCATGTCCCCCTTTTCTCTAACTGTTTTCAGTTTTCTTAACTGCGGGGGTGAAATACATGTTACTTTGATTACAAGTACTTTATACACGGTATGGTTAGCGTAAGGAGGTTTACTACTTAGATCATGTGAGTGGGTAGGAGCAATATGAGGCCATTAGTCCTCATAACGGGACCGAGGGACAGGAGCGGTAGATATATCTGGGTGTAGCGAGCCCAGCCCCAGGCCAAACTAGAAACGGACCTTGGGGTGACTTTGTCCACATACTAATGCCGTGGCGAAATCTGCTAGGTTTGAGTCTCCCTATTTGCACTTCACATATATCAGTGGCCTTGCAAACCATTGGTGATCTCAATTCCCTTATTTGCTACATACCAAGACTATTTTTATACTCACAAAGGTTTACTTACTCACTTACACATGAACTCGCTCAACATTATTGTTGATTTTTCAACTTACATGTATTTCAGGAAATTAACGGATCTGGCACGGTATGGCACGTTTTCCCGCTGCACTAGTTACGAGATCATCCGGGTTTGGGGAATGTGACTCTTTCCTGGACAAGTCACAGTCCTTAAACTGCGTTTATTTCATGTTGATGTTTATGTTTATCAAGACAATGTTTTACGTTTTGAGGTTGTAAGTCCCTAAGACAATGTTATGTTACTCTGGTTTTAAAACTTAATCGAATGGATGATCTTGCATGATTTTACTTCATATAGCTTTGTTATGGTTAAGCTATGGTATTAAGAAGTCACACCAAAATTAACCACGCTTCCGCAAAGCCAGGGTGTGACAAGATCTTCGGGAAATACATCAGGAAATTCCTTCACCACAGGAATATATTCGAGTTTTGGCTCCACAGCCTTCTTATCTACAACGTGTGCTAGGAAGGCAACACATCCTTTCCTTAAGCACTTCTATGCCTTCATACAACTGATGATTCGTAGAGGCGCGTCTCGCTTTTCTCCATGCACGATGAGAGTTTCACCATTCGCTAACGGGATGCGAATGATTTTCTCATGACAAATAACTTCAGCTTTATTCTTGGACAACCAATCCATTCCGACCACTACATCGAAGCTACCCAATTGAATAGGTAAGAGGTCGATGCTAAAATTTCATTCACCAAGTTCTAACGAGCAGCCTCTAACAACTTCGCATGATTTAACAACTTTACCATTGGCTAGTTCTATGGAATAAGGAATTTCTAATCTACTAGATTCTATTCCAAGCATGCGTTTAAATTCCACAGACATGAAGCTATAATCGGCGCCAGTGTCAAATAATATGGATGCAAAGTGATTGTTAATGAGAAACGTACCGGTGACCACGTTAGGGTCCTCGCGTGCGTTCTTTGCTCCAATCACAAATGCTCGAGCCTGAGCGTTTTTCCCCTTTGGGCAATCTTTCATGAAATGATCATTGCTTCCACAACTGAAGCATCCTTGATTTTTTCCATTCCCGTTACCATTCCTGTTACCAGCACCATTCCCATTCCGGTTCTTTCTATTTCCCCAACAATCTTCAGTGCGGTGACCCAGCTTTCCGCACTTGTCGCATTTTGGAACGCGACAAACCCCTTCGTGATGATGCTTGCAATTGTTGCAAACGGGCCGAGTGCCCAGGTACCTCTTGGTAGAAGCATCATTCATGTTTGCAAGAGTTTTCGCCTCGTGAGGCGGATTAGTGTCACGCTTCCTGTTGAAACCCTTGTTGTTACGAGTTGCTTGATTTAGGTTTGCATGTTTCCCTTTCTTGTCACCGGACGACTCAGCATGCGTCTCGGTCTTTTCAGTTGGGTTCAGTGATAGCTTCTTCATACGAACACAATCTTCAGTAAGGCTGACAGCCAGAGTTACAACCTCGGTGATTGTTTGAGGTTTAGCCGAAGTTACCATGCCGCGAAACTCTGGGGCCAGTCCCTAAATGTAGCGTTCAACGCGCTTAAATTCTGGAGTCACCATGTAGGGAAGCACTCTAGACAGATCGTGGAACTTTCGAGTATAACCATTAATGTCACCACCTTCCATGGTCAAGTGCCAGAACTCCGTTTCCAGTCTTTGAAGTTTAGAACGAGAGCAATACTTCTCTCTCATTCTTTCCTTCAGTTCATCCCAAGTTAGGCCATAAGCGGCATCATCGCCCAAGGTTTGGGCTTGCAAGTTCCACCAAGTCAAGGCTTCATCGACAAACAACCCAGTAGCAAAAGTGACTTGCTGATCCGCGGTACACTTGCTCATGCGAATAGTAGCTTCAGTCTTCTCCGTCCAGCGCACAAACGCTACTGCACCTCCCGTACCGTCGTAGTTCATTGGTTTGCAGTCGAGGAACGGCTTGAAAGTGCAGCCTGTAATTGATCCAACCAACTCACACGTGAGCAATCGAAGAAATAATGAAACAAAGACCGTTCATAAATTTCTCCATGCTTAGTACATTGCCTTAAGGTTACCTTGAGCTGCGTTTCCTCCAAACGAATCTCCATGGTCGTTACGTCTAGCATTGCTTGGTCCTCCACTATCTTGAGTACGGTTCACCTCGTATTGGGCGATAGCAGCGTAGATTCTTTCTTCCAGTAGAGCGTTCAGCTCTTCCGCAGTTCTTGGCAGTGGGGGAGGAGGAGGTTGATCATCATTGCGAGCATTCACAGCTTTCCTGGGTGCCATGTTCTGACAGACCATAACACAACAGGGTTAAACATTTGTTTGATATCGTCATACTAGACAGTAGTAGCATATATATTCACAGGTATATACCACATAAGTGACATCAAACAATTATTACTCTAGCAGAGTACTTAGTAGGCTTGCACTGAGGGAATCTACACGTGACAAGACTTGCTATGGTTTCTGTGCACTGAATTCCATAATTATGTATGCATCCATAATTACGTAACTCCTTGAACAGTCCGCACAGTTCGTTTCATCCTCGTATTTCTTCCTTCAGATAGGCCATTTCTTTCAGGTAAAGTCACGTATACTTGTGACATTCTACTTCTAGTATCTCCCATAATTGCAAGTAATTTCTAGTCAACGACAAGTGCTACTCAAGTGCACCCTAAGTCTCATAGTGTCTTTTCTTGACTCTTTGTACAGTTTCAGGTTGTGGATGTCACGGAACGTTTTATGCAATGAAAACTTTTGAAAAATCATTTTCGTGAAAGGATCCTAGAGATTGTAGACTAGACTCGAGAAGGAATCCTGGTTCACTACAATCACAGCTCTGATACCAATCTGTCACACCCCTTTCTGCGGCGGAAGCACGAGGTGTGATCATGAAAGGTTCTCATTGCATACGAAAGGTAAACATACTACATGCTCATAAAAATAACTTCAAATGTCATTACCATTACATAACGGAAAACATAGTTAAGAGTTTACATCGCGAAACGACACATTGTCTGAAAGTTTACAACTTACTTAAGACAAACATAGACGACATCCACGAGCATGAGTAAGACCGCGCGCACATCCACTTAGTTACCTGAAATACATGTGAGTTTTGGAAAAACATCAACATAATGTTGGTGTGAATTCATGCAGTTTTTGTATTGAACACGTTTGTATGCTTTGTATCAAAACATGATATGTATCTTGTGAAAATAAAGTACTCTTGTAGTATGAATCAAATAAAGTATTCTTTAGTACGAACTTCGTACAAATAAAGTATTCATGTATAGTTAATGGGTTGCAAGGCCATTAACATGTGACACGACATAGGAAGACACCAAACCATAGGCATTTTTCTAGTTGTCGATTCATGACGGAGACACAAAAGCACTACTTGGTACTAGTGTTCACCGAGAGTGTGGCTGCCCGGTCACCCGTTAGATCTAACCTTTTGTTATGCGGTCTTAGTATATACACGATTAATGGTGCTTATGGTACCCTATTCGTGACACGATTTCTCGTATCATTCCTCAAACGCATCATACTTGGTACTAGTGGTCACCAAGAGTGCTTCTTGTTTATGTATTCATCATATCAAGTGTCAATTCTCGTTTATTATTTCAAGTATCAATTCTCGTTTACTATTTCAAGTATCAATTCTCGTGTGTTCGCCCCAAGTTTAAAAAGTAAGTAAAAGATTTAAAAGTGGGGACACGAACTTTCTTGTAAACATTCGGTAACATGTATTTCACCCCCGAAGGTATAAAAATTGAAAACAGTTAAAGAAAAAGGGGGAGCATGAACTCACAACTTTGCGTTCCTTGCGTCGTAAACTTCACCGGATTTGCTTAATTAACGTCGTGACCTATATGTGTTTTCTTATCGTCGGTCACTAGACTTGTTTCGTACAAGCACAAGTCACTATCTTTTGTATTTGTATTGTTGTGTTAAAAATAATTTATATCTTTAACTAAGTGGCTTACTTATATTATTTTCTCAAAAATAAATATAAGTTTCTTGTATTTTGCACCCGAGTTATGTATCTTATATGTTGTATGTGTATTTTTGTGTCTTTACTTCTTATGAGTAATTAGTGTATTTTCAAGTCCTAATACACTATCACGTATAGTACATACTACATACACTTAGCATGAAATTTGGTGACCATTAAATACATATATTTTCCTCAAAAATACACATACTTAATATTAATTTTAATTTTGAAGAAATCATCATTTCTTATCACCAAAAATTAGGGAAACCTTGGTAATATTTTTAGATACATTTTTAGGGAATAAGTTTCTCAAAAACTTATATTTTTCTAAGTGTCAAAATTTATAAAAATTTTGACAGAGTTTCCCCTAAAAATGGAGGTTTCCCATGTTTTCAAAACAAGTGTTTATTTTCTTTTAAAAATCATCCTCAATCATTTTCAACAACAATCATCAACAATATACATTAATTACTTTATTTCATGAACTTGAAAGTTTACAAAAATGTGTAGTAACTTACTAGCATAATTAGTAAGTCTTATTACCTTTAAAAATGTGATTAGTTTCTTAAAAGCTTTATTTTTAAAGGGTTTGAAGTTTTACAACTTCTAGTCATGATTTACAGAAATATTTCTTTGTTAAATTTTTTGTCTACACAAGTGTTCCTACACTTGTTTAATTACTAAAAATGTGTTCATTTCATGTAATATCCAAGTTTTAACAAAACTTGTTAGTGCATACATCTGTCGACTTCGTCTTATATCGAGTCTTGTACTAGATATGTTAGATCAGGGCACGTTGTATGAGAAAATAGGTGATTTTAGGTTGTTTTAAGTGGTAGTTCGCTTGAAGGAGGCCATTTCGCTTGAAATGTCAAATGACAAGTTCAAGCGAAATCCAGTGTGTTGAGTTCGCTTGA
Organism: Helianthus tuberosus; assembly: GCA_030545235.1. Classification (NCBI taxonomy): domain Eukaryota; kingdom Viridiplantae; phylum Streptophyta; class Magnoliopsida; order Asterales; family Asteraceae; genus Helianthus; species Helianthus tuberosus. The sequence continues at coordinate 89,713,036 of CM060389.1, forward strand.
ACTAACGACATGACAGTTTCAAGCGAAACTCTGATGCCTATATGTAACACCACGTAAAAACGTGTCCAATTATGTATAGACACGTGTCCTAAACTCTAAACATGTGAAAGAGTTAGTTTGAAGGACCAAAGTTATCGAACAGTGAAACTATGAAACCACAGGGACTAAAAGTGTCAACATGCCAAACTTGTGCCTCTGAATGACCTTCCATGATGAATATATTCTTAAATGAGTGATTGATTTGATATAAGAATCCGTTTATAAAAATAATCGGAAGATTATTAAATTACAAGGGTTAAACGTGTCAACATGTCGTTTCTGACCTCTGAGTGACCTATTAATGAAACCGAGGCTTCAAAACATTCAGATATACTCTTAAGAATAAGTGGTATAAATTTCACGTGGTTTCGATATCGTTAAGCATGTTTTCAAGACTTTGGGCCAAAAGTGTCAACTTGGTGAAACTTGCTTTCATAGTGATATTTAATGAACCCGAGCCTAACGAGGTTTGTTTATACATCCTTGGGCCCCAAGAAATTAACTACAAGGGTCTCTATTGCCAAAAACCATGTTAAAAAGGATTAAAAATAAGCAGGGACTGAAACTGCCATCTTTCAAATTGTTTTCCCGGTTTAACATGTCCACGCGGCCCGCGTAAGACACCCTTAAGTCTTATGCGGCCCGCCTCAGCACGCCCAGATCAGAAAGTTGCTGCCAGGTGCGGGTTTTGGCTGTTCCACCGCCTTAACCTAGTTTGTAACGACCTAGGGAGCTGTAAGTCGGTTAAAATTAATAGCTTGGACACCTGGGTCGATCTCTGAGCCCCCAATTACACCTGGAAGTGATCTAGCTTCAAGGAATTTACTATATAAAGGACCTTAGTTCATGTGTTCTTGGCACATTATTTGCAACAACTTCAAAAGGACTTGCTCTGGAGCTTCCATCAGTAAGAAGAGGATAATCAAGTGTAGAAAAGTTTGCTAGGACCTTAAGTAAGCTTCTAATTACTTGTTTAGTTGTTTAATTTAGCTTAATTACTCTAAAGTCAAACTTATCATAAAATTAGTTTGACTTTCGTTTTCATTACATGTGGCTTAACCACTGATCAAATTGAAAGTGGTTATAAGACCACATTAGTGTAGGTGATTAACCCTTAAAAGGGCATCTCCTAATTATCTCGTTTGACTGATCAATTGTCGGGTCAAAGTAGTTTAACAAAAAGTCAAACTGGACAGAATGTTTGCAAATGATTAAAAATTAATAAACCAGAGGTTCTAAATTATATTTTAACATTCTAATGACTTGGTAATTAATATTAAAACATGTTTTATCAGTCCTAACCCGACAATTAATAGTCTAAGGTCAGTTTATAACCGAAAGTCGCAAAGGCTTGACTTTTGCTTTGACTTTCAGTTCTGACCCATTCAATCTTAATTCTTCCATGTTTTAAGCTTCCATTAGAACCACATTACTTAGTAGTATAACCTCCTGGAGTTATATTGCATGGTACCTAGTGGTTTGAATTATATGCACTTGATCGTAATTATGCTTAATAATGCCATAAACGCCCTTTTTACATACAACTGAGATTTTTAACAATGTGATTGGACTAACACCTTTGCTACTGATATTTAGACATGTCCTAAAAATTTGACATCAATTTGAGGTCCAGAATTAAAGTTATGCTCAATAGCGTGCTTAAGGAACTTGTTGTTATTTAAATGGCGTAATTAGTATGAAGCCTATCTAAACCCAATTTTTGACACCAAGTTTCATACCTACCGATGTAAAATAATATTTTATGATTTTTAAAGATTTTTAATTATTTTTAGGCTGAGCATAACTTAGGATTATAGCTTAATTTCGGTAAATGTCGGTTTTACCCTTTTCATGCATAAAATGAGTTTTACTTAACTTTTTAGTGCCAAACCTTTTGCTACTGAATTTATATAATAAATAAAGTATTTTGAACTTTATAAACTGAACAAAAAAAACTCAGATTTACTATTTTAACTCGAATAACCCTTTAAACCGACTTTTAAGCATTTTAAGCACCTAGTATGGGTTAAAACTACATTTGACATATAAAATTTATTACCCACTGATGTTTTAAGTTAATTTATGTAATTAAACAGTAAGTCAAAGTTTTTAAACTAAGAAGTCTACTTTGACCTTTAAAGCCTATGTAAAATTACCAAAATGCCCCTACGGGACATAGTTTGGCTATATAAGATAATTTTCACATATATAAAGTATCCTACTGTTATAACTTATAAAAATACATATTTTTACTATTTTAATCAGACCTGAAACTCATTTGCACAATTAAACTCTTTTGTGGGCATTAAAATTACCAAAATGCCCTTATGGGACGTATTTTGGTTTAAATTACATTTTGGGCATATATGTTAACATCTTACTGATGTATTAACATATTCTAAGCATAATAATGATTAAGACCTGTATATAATTTATTTGGTTACCCGTTACGCGTTTACACGTTCGGATCGGCTTATGTGACTAGTTTACATAAAATAGTCGAAACAGGTCAAACCTTATCATTAAGTTCTCAATTTCCAGAATATGTTTAGTTTACCCATATTATACAAGTATCCAAGCTTGTCGGGTCTAAACCACATTCTGTTCCGATCTCCGCTTAATCTAGCGTTTAGAACCGTAAGGTTTCTTTCTAGCTAGTCGGTCTAAGTCCTTGACTTAATTAAAGACCCGTTAGCATCCTAATAGGTTAATAAACCTTCTATACAGATTAAATAGCTTTCGGTAGAAGGTGCCTTCGAAAAGCTTTAAGATTTTTACTGCTAGCATCAGGTAAATACTTTTAACTTATTTTCCCTATACGGGCTTGGGATATGGTATTATAATAATACCACTTGGTCTGGTATGAAATCATTTAATCGGATTGTGATTAATAAATAGCATAACCCGTTTTAATCTGTCTTGTTTGATAACATAAGCATTGGGGGTTAACGACCGTGTCCTGGATATCCTCGGCTCATTTTATTTGAAAATGGCCACGACCTATGCACGGGGTGTAGTCATACACCTGACAGATGCAAATGCTAAATATAAACCCACATGTTGGGGATAACTCCTTTGTGGGTTCTATAAGTGGTGAGTCGGTTAATCACGACCGGCTTCCAACCGGCCCCAATTGTATGACAAACATATAAATCTGTATACAAGATTATATTTAAATAATTGTCCCAAGTTATAAAAGATTTATGCAATGTGCACCTAAATCAATTTTCTTAAATATTTTCAAAAGAGTCAGTTAATTGTATTTACCAGTGTAAACTGATGTATTTTCTTAAAGACTGATTTGACAGGTACCTCTCGAAATAGGCTGGAGCTATAGGGTGTCTTTAGAGGATCTTGCAAATCCATAAGATGCCTGCAGTCTGTTATTTTGTTTCTTTGTACATTTATGATCCGCCTGTGGATCTTATTACATTCCAGTCTGTATATTCATAAACTCGAACACTCAGACGATATGGTTTGTAATAGTTTATTCACCAAGACTTCCGCTGTGCTATTATATTGTGTGTATTGACTATGATGATATCAACTACGTCACGATACTCCCCGCCGGGCCCACCGGTCATATGTGGAAATATCGGGGTGTGACAGGTTGGTATCAGAGCCAACATTGAGTGAATTAAACACTAACCTTTTGTGTTTAATCTCAATGACACAATAAGCACATTCCTTAGACTCTCGAGTCTAGGCAAATGACCTAGTATTTTACTCTTAACCTTCCTTTTATTGTTTTATTATATTTACTTGTTTTGACAGGAAAATGCCACCACGCGTACGAGGAAAAGGCAAAGGACCCATGCGTGGAGGACCGTCCAGCAGCACGGGACCACTCGCTTTCCGGTTCCGACTCCAAGGATAATTGGAGCCATAGCTTTCAACCAGCAAGACATTCTGTCTCGCTGGGGTCCTCACCGTCTGACCCTCCTTATTTTGGGTTGCCCATTCCTATCGAACCTCATCATTCCCCTCTTTCACAGGGAACTCGTCACTCAAACCAATCACATCACTCTTTCCAATCTCATCCTTTTCATCATTCAGATTTCACTTACTCACCTTCATAATTTAATCCAAATGCTTATGTAAACGACTTTTTGGGCTACAACCCTTTGGGACCTGAGGACCACTTTTCTCAGGAAATGGAGATGGATGACGACCCAGACCCGGATTTGCAAACAGGAACAACAAGCCACCCAATAAGTATCTCCAGCGGTTCCCCATTTCAGGGATCACCGTATAATGGGCCTGATTCATTCCAGGAGAGGATGGGTCAGTATGACTGGTTCTTTACACCTTCATACCATAACTCCCCAATCCAACCTCCCTTGGATGAACCACAGCTTCGGGCTGTTACCCCACCTCCCATGCCAGTTTGCATCTCCTCGTGGCTCAAGTTCGTATCCTCCTATCCCAGATGATCCTCAGTTGGGTGAATCATCCCGCATGGTGACGGAAGTAAACCTTCCGCCAGTTTCACACGCTCCACTTCAGCCACGATTGGGTTTCGATAACCCGATCCCAACATACCCAGGATCATCCGGGTATAACCCATCTGGTTATCCATCTGATTATGGAGCTTAGGATCCGTACCTTACCGCTACCCAATACCATCATCTTTACCCGTCTTCTTACCCTCCAGTGTATCCCACTGGATATCCGGCACAAGATTTTCAATACCCGCCATACCAACAACCTCCTCCGTTCCAGCAGCAACAAACTCAAGAGATTTTTGAGAGGTTGGATAGGGTTGAACATGTGGCTCACGAAACCAAGAAGAAACACAATGGTTTTGTCAAGGGTCTTATGAACCTTCTCAAGGGCAAGAAGAAATAGGGTGATGTTGGGTTGTTTTGTTTTGATTGTAATAAAGTCCCTGCGAGGACGTTTATTTTGTTTCCATGTACCAAGTCCCTGCGAGGACTTATTTCTGCTTCAGTAAGCCCCTGCGTGGGCAATGTTTTCAGTAGCCCCTGCGTGGGCAATTTGTGTTGTTATTCTCAAGTCCCTTTTCGGGAAACGTTGTAATCGTTTCATGGTTAATGAAGTTATTTTGGTTTTAAATATGTAATTTATTATATCATGCTACTTCATTTCAAAATTTTATTTAATCCGCCTAAGAAACTCTTAGAGGTATAACCTAGCCAAAATATTAAATGGCTATGATGGTATAACCTTTTTAAGATAATGATTCTCTGTTAACATCTGAAAACATGTTAACAATCCTGAATTTGTGTGGTACGAGAAACCACACAATCTTCCTAATGTACTTGGATTTTTCCAAGTCATTATTTTTAGCCTATATGATCATCATGAATCATGGCTAATAAACATCAATATGATGTATACACCATAACATTCATTAGCAATGTAAGCTTACAAGCAAAGGTGTACTAATGACAATGGAGGTTTTAATAAACTTCTTGTCAAAAAGGCGATGAACTTTGTTCGACCCTTAAAGAAAGCAATGATTATAATCGTCCCTGTGACAAGCTTTCTAAGCTATATAAATGTCCTTCGAGATGAACTTTGTGTGATATGATTATCCCTTTGATTATTATTATTTTTATGGTCTATATGGTTTAATAATACCATGACCATCTAATCATCAATACGATGACCAAATATGTAAATTAAATATATCATTTATGTTGATATAGTATTTAGAAATGGCTGGCTCAGATGAAGTAAGCAGTCATCCTACAGAAGGCAACAACACCAGGATTAATATCACTGGTGCCGAAATGCAAGCAATGATCACTGCAGCAGTTTCTCAAGCGGTAGATATTAAGTTTAAAGAGCCTAGTATTGTTAGGTCTCAAACTCATTCAAAATCCCATTCTCAACCCCATACTAATAAGAAAAGTGAGTCTCAGCACTCATCTAACCAGGGTAGTGAACCCAAGAGGCAGATAGTCCTCAAGCCGACTCCTAGGTACACCAAGGGTTGTACATACAAGTACTTTGTCTCCTGTAAGCCTAGGGATTTTACTGGAGAAAAGGGGGCGATTGATTGTATGAAATGGTTAGATGAGATGGAAACTGTAATAGATATTAGCGGATGTGCTAAGGAGGATGTGGTTATGTTTGTATCACAATCCTTCAAGGGTGATGCCCTCACATGGTGGAAAGCCCTAGTGCAGTCTACTGGGAAGGTTCATTTGTATAATCTTTCTTGGGAGAAGTTTGTAGATCTTGTAAAGGACACTTACTGCCCTCAACACGAGGTTGAGAGGATTGAATCTGATTTCCTCACTTTAGTAATGAAGGATCTAGATTGTAGATCCTATGTGACTAGTTTCAATTCAATGTCAAGGTTGGTACCGTATTTAGAAACTCCTGAACCCAAACGCATTGCGCGGTTCATTGGTGGTTTGGCTCCCGAAGTAAAAGGAAATGTTAAGGCTTCAAAGCCAGCCACTTATAGGTCCGCTGTGGATCTATCTTTGTCCCTATGACACCTGTGTCACTTCAACCATCAAACAAATGCCAAGCCAATGAAATATTGTATTTCATACTTGGGATCTGTATAAATATGTGTATCTTTTGCACATATCAATTCTTGTTCGATTTCAAGCTCTAAATCGCTTTCTGGAATGTTATACGCGCACTGATGCGTAAATATAACCAGTTTAATGCAACGAACACTCCGGAATAGTGAAATAGGCTCAACATACCTTAAATAACCTTTACATAACTTAGAAATAAGTTTTTAAGGCTTTGGTATGGCAAAATCAAGTTAAATCGCTTACAGGGACTAAAGTTGACAAACTGCGAAAGTATGCCAATTTGAACTGTAACAGACATTCCAGAACATGATCATAAGTTAAACATACCATAAATATCCTTTACATAGCTTAGAAATAGGCTTTGAGGGGTTCGGTATGCTAAAATAAACTTTTGGGTCATTCAGGGACTAAAAGCGTCAAAAAGTGCATAAGTTTGCCCTTTCTCGCATAACTTACGTTCTGAATACATCCGGACATCCAAAAATTTATGTAAGCACTAAAAAATTTTATTTTAAGTGTTTGGCATAAGAAAAATCCATTCGTCGCGTCATTTGAATCGTTTTTCGCGCTTATGCGCATTCCGTCGTAATTAAGCGAACATCGCGATTGTACGGCAAAACGAACCGACATCCGAGATATTTTTGAGCACATTTTAAGTTCCCTATACTTTAACTTCATTTTAGAGCTTTGAAATGGGGTTAACGGGCCTTAAACATGTCGGAAATAGCTCAAAACACTAACAGGGGCCAAAAGTGTAATTCTGTGAAAGTAGGTCCTTGCGCACCTCAACACTCTGAGTGTTACGGTGCGCAAGCAGTCCCCAGACAGCAGAATGGCAGAAAAATTGAATCTGGTCCGTTCCACTTGTTGCACATGGTTTTGAGGAATATATGGGCTGGTATTGAGTGCACATGGTATTACAAAACCATGTGTGCACATGTATGGACAAGATCAAAGCACGGTTAACGAGGAACGATCTTAACGGCTCTCCGAAAACTATAAATACCCAACCCCATTCCTTCCAAAAACCCACAAGAATCTGATTTGAGAAGCTCTAAGTTGAAACCATTGTTTCATACCTGAGCTACTTGGATCAAGATTAGCATTCGGGGACCCTTTGTAAGTGTTCCTTCGTTCTTTTATTGCTTTTCGAGTCCGAAAGTCAAACTTTGTTTGACTTTCTGCGTTGACCAGTTTATGGTCAATGCGAAGTTCGTTTGAACTTCGCAACGTGATTGTAATCACGATGGTTATAGTCCTTTGTGACTATGCCTACTGATTACCACGTTGTCTAGGGTCGTAAGGGTAAGCGATCTAATAAATCGCTTATACCTTCGAACCCGACCCATTTGGTCGATCATTAGGATCTGACCAAATACATTAGGTGATCATAGTAGGTAGGGAATAACCTTCTTAGGTTATACCTTATGGTCACAACGTTTAAGTAGTTGTATGATAGGTAGTTTATATGCCTTAGGTAAATTACCAAATTACCCCTTTGATGCCAAAATTCATTATAAACATATGTGACATAACTTTTGACATCTAAACTGATTTGGCGACAATACTAGGCATGTTAAGGCATATTCTACTTGTCATAGGACTAGTATAACCTCCTGGAGTTATATTGCATGGTACCTAGTGGTTTGAATTATATGCACTTGATCGTAATTATGCTTAATAATGCCATAAACGCCCTTTTTATATACAACAGAGATTTTTAACAATGTGATTGGACTAACACATTTGCTACTGATATTTAGACATATCCTAAAAATTTGACATCAATTTGACGTCTAGAATTAAAGTTATGCTTAATAGCGTGATTAAGGAACTTGTTATTTAAATGGCGTAATTAGTATGAAGCCTATCTAAACCCAATTTTTGACACCAAGTTTCATACCTACTGATGTAAAATAATATTTTAGGATTTTTAAAGATTTTTAATTATTTTTAGGCTGAGCATAACTTAGGATTATAGCTTAATTTCGGTAAATGTCGGTTTTACCCTTTTCATGCATAAAATGAGTTTTACTTAACTTTTTAGTGCCAAACCTTTTGCTACTGAATTTATATAATAAATAAAGTATTTTGAACTTTATAAACTGAACAAAAAAAACTCAGATTTACTATTTTAACCCGAATAACCCTTTAAACCGACTTTTAAGCATTTTAAGCACCTAGTATGGGTTAAAACTACATTTGACATATAAAATTTATTACCCACTGATGTTTTAAGTTAATTTATGTAATTAAACAGTAAGTCAAAGTTTTTAAACTCAGAAGTCTACTTTGACCTTTAAAGCCTATGTAAAATTACCAAAATGCCCCTACGGGACATAGTTTGGCTATATAAGATAATTTTCACATATATAAAGTATCCTACTGTTATAACTTATAAAAATACATATTTTTACTATTTTAATCAGACCTGAAACTCATTTGCACAATTAAACTCTTTTGTGGGCATTAAAATTACCAAAATGCCCTTATGGGACGTATTTTGGTTTAAATTACATTTTGGGCATATATGTTAACATCTTACTGATGTATTAACATATTCTAAGCATAATAATGATTAAGACCTGTATATAATTTATTTGGTTACCCGTTACGCGTTTACACGTTCGGATCGGCTTATGTGACTAGTTTACATAAAATAGTCGAAACAGGTCAAACCTTATCATTAAGTTCTCAATTTCCAGAATATGTTTAGTTTACCCATATTATACAAGTATCCAAGCTTGTCGGGTCTAAACCACATTCTGTTCCGATCTCCGCTTAATCTAGCGTTTAGAACCGTAAGGTTTCTTTCTAGCTAGTCGGTCTAAGTCCTTGACTTAATTAAAGACCCGTTAGCATCCTAATAGGTTAATAAACCTTCTATACAGATTAAATAGCTTTCGGTAGAAGGTGCCTTCGAAAAGCTTTAAGATTTTTACTGCTAGCATCAGGTAAATACTTTTAACTTATTTTCCCTATACGGGCTTGGGATATGGTATTATAATAATACCACTTGGTCTGGTATGAAATCATTTAATCGGATTGTGATTAATAAATAGCATAACCCGTTTTAATCTGTCTTGTTTGATAACATAAGCATTGGGGGTTAACGACCGTGTCCTGGATATCCTCGGCTCATTTTATTTGAAAATGGCCACGACCTATGCACGGGGTGTAGTCATACACCTGACAGATGCAAATGCTAAATATAAACCCACATGTTGGGGATAACTCCTTTGTGGGTTCTATAAGTGGTGAGTCGGTTAATCACGACCGGCTTCCAACCGGCCCCAATTGTATGACAAACATATAAATCTGTATACAAGATTATATTTAAATAATTGTCCCAAGTTATAAAAGATTTATGCAATGTGCACCTAAATCAATTTTCTTAAATATTTTCAAAAGAGTCAGTTAATTGTATTTACCAGTGTAAACTGATGTATTTTCTTAAAGACTGATTTGACAGGTACCTCTCGAAATAGGCTGGAGCTATAGGGTGTCTTTAGAGGATCTTGCAAATCCATAAGATGCCTGCAGTCTGTTATTTTGTTTCTTTGTACATTTATGATCCGCCTGTGGATCTTATTACATTCCAGTCTGTATATTCATAAACTCGAACACTCAGACGATATGGTTTGTAATAGTTTATTCACCAAGACTTCCGCTGTGCTATTATATTGTGTGTATTGACTATGATGATATCAACTACGTCACGATACTCCCCGCCGGGCCCACCGGTCATATGTGGAAATATCGGGGTGTGACAGGTTGGTATCAGAGCCAACATTGAGTGAATTAAACACTAACCTTTTGTGTTTAATCTCAATGACACAATAAGCACATTCCTTAGACTCTCGAGTCTAGGCAAATGACCTAGTATTTTACTCTTAACCTTCCTTTTATTGTTTTATTATATTTACTTGTTTTGACAGGAAAATGCCACCACGCGTACGAGGAAAAGGCAAAGGACCCATGCGTGGAGGACCGTCCAGCAGCACGGGACCACTCGCTTTCCGGTTCCGACTCCAAGGATAATTGGAGCCATAGCTTTCAACCAGCAAGACATTCTGTCTCGCTGGGGTCCTCACCGTCTGACCCTCCTTATTTTGGGTTGCCCATTCCTATCGAACCTCATCATTCCCCTCTTTCACAGGGAACTCGTCACTCAAACCAATCACATCACTCTTTCCAATCTCATCCTTTTCATCATTCAGATTTCACTTACTCACCTTCATAATTTAATCCAAATGCTTATGTAAACGACTTTTTGGGCTACAACCCTTTGGGACCTGAGGACCACTTTTCTCAGGAAATGGAGATGGATGACGACCCAGACCCGGATTTGCAAACAGGAACAACAAGCCACCCAATAAGTATCTCCAGCGGTTCCCCATTTCAGGGATCACCGTATAATGGGCCTGATTCATTCCAGGAGAGGATGGGTCAGTATGACTGGTTCTTTACACCTTCATACCATAACTCCCCAATCCAACCTCCCTTGGATGAACCACAGCTTCGGGCTGTTACCCCACCTCCCATGCCAGTTTGCATCTCCTCGTGGCTCAAGTTCGTATCCTCCTATCCCAGATGATCCTCAGTTGGGTGAATCATCCCGCATGGTGACGGAAGTAAACCTTCCGCCAGTTTCACACGCTCCACTTCAGCCACGATTGGGTTTCGATAACCCGATCCCAACATACCCAGGATCATCCGGGTATAACCCATCTGGTTATCCATCTGATTATGGAGCTTAGGATCCGTACCTTACCGCTACCCAATACCATCATCTTTACCCGTCTTCTTACCCTCCAGTGTATCCCACTGGATATCCGGCACAAGATTTTCAATACCCGCCATACCAACAACCTCCTCCGTTCCAGCAGCAACAAACTCAAGAGATTTTTGAGAGGTTGGATAGGGTTGAACATGTGGCTCACGAAACCAAGAAGAAACACAATGGTTTTGTCAAGGGTCTTATGAACCTTCTCAAGGGCAAGAAGAAATAGGGTGATGTTGGGTTGTTTTGTTTTGATTGTAATAAAGTCCCTGCGAGGACGTTTATTTTGTTTCCATGTACCAAGTCCCTGCGAGGACTTATTTCTGCTTCAGTAAGCCCCTGCGTGGGCAATGTTTTCAGTAGCCCCTGCGTGGGCAATTTGTGTTGTTATTCTCAAGTCCCTTTTCGGGAAACGTTGTAATCGTTTCATGGTTAATGAAGTTATTTTGGTTTTAAATATGTAATTTATTATATCATGCTACTTCATTTCAAAATTTTATTTAATCCGCCTAAGAAACTCTTAGAGGTATAACCTAGCCAAAATATTAAATGGCTATGATGGTATAACCTTTTTAAGATAATGATTCTCTGTTAACATCTGAAAACATGTTAACAATCCTGAATTTGTGTGGTACGAGAAACCACACAATCTTCCTAATGTACTTGGATTTTTCCAAGTCATTATTTTTAGCCTATATGATCATCATGAATCATGGCTAATAAACATCAATATGATGTATACACCATAACATTCATTAGCAATGTAAGCTTACAAGCAAAGGTGTACTAATGACAATGGAGGTTTTAATAAACTTCTTGTCAAAAAGGCGATGAACTTTGTTCGACCCTTAAAGAAAGCAATGATTATAATCGTCCCTGTGACAAGCTTTCTAAGCTATATAAATGTCCTTCGAGATGAACTTTGTGTGATATGATTATCCCTTTGATTATTATTATTTTTATGGTCTATATGGTTTAATAATACCATGACCATCTAATCATCAATACGATGACCAAATATGTAAATTAAATATATCATTTATGTTGATATAGTATTTAGAAATGGCTGGCTCAGATGAAGTAAGCAGTCATCCTACAGAAGGCAACAACACCAGGATTAATATCACTGGTGCCGAAATGCAAGCAATGATCACTGCAGCAGTTTCTCAAGCGGTAGATATTAAGTTTAAAGAGCCTAGTATTGTTAGGTCTCAAACTCATTCAAAATCCCATTCTCAACCCCATACTAATAAGAAAAGTGAGTCTCAGCACTCATCTAACCAGGGTAGTGAACCCAAGAGGCAGATAGTCCTCAAGCCGACTCCTAGGTACACCAAGGGTTGTACATACAAGTACTTTGTCTCCTGTAAGCCTAGGGATTTTACTGGAGAAAAGGGGGCGATTGATTGTATGAAATGGTTAGATGAGATGGAAATATCGGGGTGTGACAGGTTGGTATCAGAGCCAACATTGAGTGAATTAAACACTAACCTTTTGTGTTTAATCTTAATGACACAATAAGCACATTCCTTAGACTCTCGAGTCTAGGCAAATGACCTAGGATTTTACTCTTAACCTTCCTTTTATTGTTTTATTATATTTACTTGTTTTGACAGGAAAATGCCACCACACGTACGAGGAAAAGGCAAAGGACCCATGCGTGGAGGACCGTCCAGCAGCACGGGACCCTCCCACAGGCGTACACCATCCGACTCGCTTTCCGGTTCCGACTCCAAGGATAATTGGAGCCACAGCTTTCAACCAGCAAGACATTCTGTCTCGCTGGGGTCCTCACCGTCTGACCCTCCTTATTTTGGGTTGCCCATTCCTATCGAACCTCATCATTCCCCTCTTTCACAGGGAACTCATCACTCAAACCAATCACATCACTCTTTCCAATCTCATCCTTTTCATCATTCAGATTCCTCTTACTCACCTTCACAATTTAATCAAAATGCTTATGTAAACGAATTTTTGGGCTACAACCCTTTGGGACCTGAGGACCACTTTTCTCAGGAAATGGAGATGGATGACGACCCAGACCCGGATTTGCAAACAGGAACACCAGGCCACCCAATAAGTATCTCCAGCGGTTCCCCATTTCAGGGATCACCGTATAATAGGCCTGATTCATTCCAGGAGAGGATGGGTCAGTATGACTGGTTCTTTACACCTTCATACCATAACTCCCCAATCCAACCTCCCTTGGATGAACCATAGCTTCGGGCTGTTACCTCACCTCCCACGCCAGTTGAGGATCCACCTCAACAGCCTCCTGAGCCTCCAAGGCGAAGGAGAATGCTAGAATGTCCGTACGTGGGGGACCCCGGTTTGCATCTCCTTGTGGCTCAAGTTTGTATCCTCCTATCCCAGATGATCCTCAGTTGGGTGAATCATCCCGCACGGTGACGGAAGTAAACCTTCCGCAGTTTCACACGCTCCACTTCAGCCACCGTTGGGTTTCGATAACCCGATCCCAACATACCCAGGATCATCCGGGTATAACCCATCTGGTTATCCATCTGATTATGGAGCTCAAGATCCGTACCTTACCGCTACCCAATACCATCATCTTTACCCGTCTTCTTACCCTCCAGTGAATCCCACTGGATATCCGACACAGGATTTTCAATACCCGCCATACCAACAACCTCCTCCGTTCCAGCAGCAACAAACTCAAGATATTTTTGAGAGGTTGGATAGGGTTGAACATGTGGCTCACGAAACCAAGAAGAAACACAATGGTTTTGTCAAGGGTCTTATGAACCTTCTCAAGGGCAAGAAGAAATAGGGTGATGTTCGGTTGTTTTGTTTTGATTGTAATAAAGTCCCTGCGAGGACGTTTATTTTGTTTCCATGTACCAAGTCCCTGCGAGGACTTTTTTCTATTTCAGTAAGCCCCTGCGTGGGAAATGTTTTCAGTAGCCCCTGCGTGGGCAATTTGTGTTGTTTTTCACAAGTCCCTTTTCGGGCAACGTTGTAATCGTTTCATGGTTAATGAAGTTATTTTGGTTTTAAATATGTAATTTATTATATCATGCTACTTCATTTCAAAATTTTATTTAATCCGCCTAAGAAACTCTTAGAGGTATAACCTAGCCAAAATATAAATGGCTATGATGGTATAACCTTTTTAAGATAATGATTCTCTGTTAACATCTGAAAACATGTTAACAATCCTGAATTTGTGTGGTACGAGAAACCACACAATCTTCCTAATGTACTTGGATTTTTCCAAGTCATTATTTTTAGCCTATATGATCATCATGAATCATGGCTAATAAACATCAATATGATGTATACACCATAACATTCATTAGCAATGTAAGCTTACAAGCAAAGGTGTACTAATGACAATGGAGGTTTTAATAAACTTCTTGTCAAAAAGGCGATGAACTTTGTTCGACCCTTAAAGAAAGCAATGATTATAATCGTCCCTGTGACAAGCTTTCTAAGCTATTTAAATGTCCTTCGAGACGAACTTTGTGTGATATGATTATCCCTTTGATTATTATTATTTTTATGGTCTATATGGTTTAATAATACCATGACCATCTACTCATCAATACGATGACCAAATATATCATTTATGTTGATATAGTATTTAGAAATTGTCACACCCTGGCTTTGCGGAAGCGTGGGTTAATTTGGTGTGACTTCTTAATACCATAGCTTAATCATAACCAAGCTATATGAATGTAAAACCATGCAGATCATCCATTGATTTAAGTTTTAAAATAAAAGTAACACAACATTGTCTTGAAGCGTTGACACATGCAATGGAAATTACAACCTAATAACATAAAACGTTGTTTGATAGACACAACCACATACTCAAAATAAACACCGTTTAAGACTTGCGACTCGTCCAGGTAAAAGTCGCAATCCCTAAACGTGGATGATCCCATAACTCTAACGCAGCGTAGCATACCGTGCCAGATCCTTAGTTCCCTGAAATACACGTAAGTTGGAAAAATCAACAATAATGTTGAGCGAGTTCATGTGTAAGTGAGTAAGTAAAACCTTTGTAAGTATAAAATCCTGGTATGTAGCCAATAAGGAAAAAGAGATCACCAATGGTTTGCAAGGCCATTGATATGTGTGAAGTGCAAGTAGGAAGACTCAAACCTAGCGGATTTATGCGTTGGGCATAAAGTCACCCCGAGTTCCGTTCTGCTGGGCCTGGGGCTGGGCTCGCTACACCCAGATAGATCTACCGCTCCTGTCCCTCGGTCCTACAATGAGGATTAATGGCCTCAAGTTGCGCCTACCCACTCACATGATCTAAGTAGTAACCCTCCTTACGCTAACCATACCATGTAAAAAGTACTCGTAATCATAGTAACATGTATTTCACCCCCGCAGTTTAGAAAACTGAGAACAATTAAGAGAAAAGGGGGACATGAACTCACCGAAGTGCGTCTCTAAAAGTATCTCCCAGAAAATCTGCTGTGCGACGACCTACACGTACTAACTTCTATTAGACGGACGGTCGTGCCTTAGCTTAGGGTTTAATGTCTTTGGGAAATAGTTAGGCAACTATTTCGTGTTTACACTTCGTAATTATTTTGTAAATATATTCCTTCCCAAGGATGGGGGATTTAATACATGTGCGTTCGTATAACTTCGAAATATATTATTAAGTCTCACTTAAAATATATTTTATTTCATTTGTCTAAAGTACTTTACTTCCAAAATATAAATATTTTTCCCAAAAATATTATATTTTATTCCATATATTTTTCCAAAATAATATCCTTGTCAAAATACACATTTATGAGTATTTTCTGAAAATACGTAAGTTACGGATAAAGATCGGGTGGTAATAGTAATGCCGTTGTAACTTAATATTTATTGTGAAGGCGTTAGAATTATTTTGGAGTCGTTAATATTTGGTAATATTATTTTTACACTAAAAATAATATTTACGTAGTTCACAAAATAATCACAAAAATTTACACAAGTGTTGTTATGAAAATATATATTCTAAATATATATTTTAGCGAGTTTTATTTTGTGAAAATCTCACCTCCGACACTTGCTTAATTTGAAATAAAAATCGTGACGAAATTTATTTGGAAAAATAAGTTAAAAATATATCCATAACACTTGTGATAAAAATATTTACAAGTGTTAGATTTTTGGAAAAATTTCGCCAGAGTTTCCTCTGTAACTGGAGGTGGCCACGCTTTCAAGCGTATCATTTTCTTTCATAATTTAAATCAACAATGTTCCCAACATTATCAAACAATATTTCAACATCAACTAGTCCAAAATAGATATAAATCGCATAACACATGAACTTGTGGTTTGTGTAAGATATGTAGTAATCTTCCCCATATTTTAGTAGATCTTTTATAAATAGACTCGGTTTCTTTGAGAACCTTGTTTTTAAAGAAGATACATTTCTACAACTTCTTGTCCAAAATTTATAAAAAAAATAATTCTTTGTTAAAACTTTTTGTTACACAAGTGTCTACACACTTGTGTGTTCACAAAATCACTTTTGTTTAGGAAGGATCCGGCTTTAAAATTATGATTTCATTTTACACTTGGTCCTTCGAAAATACCACTTGTAGATCCGTAGATCTACTAGTTTAGAACTCCATTTTGTAAGAAAAATTGTTTTTACACAAGTTCATGGTTATAAGTAGTAGTGGTCTTCATCTAACCACTTTCCACACTATAACATACACTAGGTCATGTTTCATGAACATGACTTAGTCGGGTTAGAGGACGATCCGAACTAAAACTAGCATAAAACAACACAAAATAATCATAACAAAACAAGTCTTATAAGTTTTACACCAATATTCATCTATTAACCACTTTGTTTATATTATTTTAGTAGACTTTAAATTTTGTTCTTACATGTTCATAAATTTCAACCGTCAAAATTCTTATTAACCACTTTAGATATGAACAAAAAGGCGTTTAGAGTCACTTACTACTAGCTCGAGGCTAGGGAAGAAACTAGTCGAAAAACGAGTGGTTAATAGCGTTGAGGTGAGGTCCTTGACGATCCGTAGGCACCAAGCTTCCTTGTACGCGATCCCTCACACTTGAATGTATATAATGTGGCTAGAAATGAAATTTAATGTGGGTGGATGTGGCCTCTTGGTCTCGGCCGTAAGTCAAGAGAGGGGAAAGAAGAACAATTTTTTTTTTGTTTTAGTGTTTTATGAGTGAAATGTTTATCCTATGAGTCCTTATATAAACTCTCACTTATCCAAAACCCTTTGGATATTATGTACACAAGATACTTAGCATTGTCTAATAAAATAATCACAATATAAGATTGTGTCCCCTACATGGGATCGACCGGTTCTAAATGGGTGAGCTTTGGTTTGTTTTCAACTAAAAAAGTTAGTGCTAGTATTTAGTTAATTAGGTATTTAAAGTAGGGTATTATGTGTGTAGTAATTATAGCGGGTGTTAGGGTATTCGGGGACCCTAACTGGCTTAGAAAAAGAAAATAGTGTCATTGACAATATTTTTATGCCTCGGGTTAAGTCCGGTTGTACGGTTGGATATTACTCCGTTAAAGTTCTAAATAATTATATAAAGTGTCGTTAATATTATTTTTAGTGACACAATTTT